>JAJEOX010000045.1:0-490000 GCA_020740385.1 Mylabris phalerata | reverse complement strand
CCAACGGAAAATTCTTAGTACTTCTTAGAACCTCGTTCTGAAACAATGATTTAAGGACAATCGTCACAAATGCTAGTGTTAAAGGTAACTTACAAACCAAAAATTTCGTGCATTTTTCAATGGATTTTAATGCTGTACACGGCATTTGAAAGGGCATTTCTTCGTTGTTGTCGTGAATTATCAGGTTTTTGGAAATTCGAACGTAATCCAGTGTTACAAAAGAAAAACCGGAAGCATGTTTTTTATATTTTCGTTCATAACTCTGCCCATATTGCTTATTTTTCAATGAATTTCACACAGCATGTATAAAATTAAAAGCGCTTTCCAATTATGATATTTTCCGGTCGCATTGTTAGTTTTTCGGGAAATGTATGAAAAACGAATTGTTGCTGTTGTTAAGAGTGGCTTACTTCATCCACTGCCAGATAGAGGGCCTCATCATAATTACAGACTGCTTTATCATATATCTGGGGCGACCACCTTACGTGTTTGCAATGTTGTCAAACCTCTTTTTTATTATTGAAACTACGCCTTCGGTAATTTTGTAAATATTATTCGTATTTATAACATTTCGAGTATTTGTAAGGTTTATTGTCCTGTTCGTTGAAAAAAAAAAAACAAAAAAATATATATAGACGTCCCTACTTGTTTAGAATGTCTTTAAAAAAACATAAAAATTAAAAACACTCAAAGAAGTAAGACGAATATATGACCGTATCTGCGTTAAAAAACAGAAAAAATACTGATAATTGACAAAGGAAATAAAAACCGAAGGCGTAGTTTCAATAATAAAAAAAGAGGTTTGACAACATTGCAAACACGTAAGGTGGTCGCCTCAGTTATATGATAAAGCGGTCTGTAATTAGGATGAGGCCCTCTATCCGATACTAGATGAAGTAAGCCACTCGTAACAACAACAATTCGTTTTTCATAAATTTCCCGAAAAACTAACAATGCGATCGGAAAATATCATAATTGGAAAGCGCTTTTAATTTTATACATGCTGTGTGAAATTCAATGAAAAATAAGCAATATTGGCAGTTATGAACGAAAATATAAAAAACATGCTTCCGGTTTTTCTTTTGTAACTCTGGACTACGTTCGAATTTTCAAAAACCTGAAAATCCACGACAACAATGAAGAAATGCCCTTTCAAATGCCGTTCAGAGCATCAAAATCCATTGAAAAATGCACGAAATTTTTGGTTTGAAAGTTACCTTTAATACTAGCATTTGTGACGGTTGTCCTTAAGTAGATATTTTGAAACTAGAAATAAAAGAAGGCATACACAATATTGAATATTACGAACAGAAAGATTCGGATTGACAAAATAAATGTTTTATCATTTTTATGATTTTCACCGGAACTTGATCAGCGTACTCTTAAGTACGGATCTTATTCTTATAAATTAATACCTACTGTTATCTAACTATAAAATTCCTATTATTTTGTAATATAATCATCACAACAATTTTTTTCTTAATTTAAAGTTGGTGTTTAATTTTTTGTTTGATGTAAAGAATGACGACCATATGTCCATTTCCAAAGTGTAAATATAGATTAAAGACTGACAGAGCTATCCGAGAACACTATCAGAACGCACACCAAGATAAGAAATTCACAGGCAGTTTTAAAGTTTCTGACACAAAAGGAAAACATCTATTTTCTGATTATAATGGTCAAATAATATATGTAGAAACGTCTAGATTGCTCTCCAATTTCTATTTTATAATTGTAACATGTTTAGCACCGTCTGCTCAAGAATTCCCTTGTAATGTAAAGATCACATCTGAAAATGGACAAGTTTTATTGAACGAAGCAATAAAAGTTTGTACATATCAACAATTTCAAGCTGTTGGAAATCTGTCTAAATTTGCTGTAGTTTTCAATATTCCTGATAATGAAGATTTTATTGTTGAAATAAAGCCATCTGTGGAAATATTGTCAAATGTCCTAGTGAGACCAGCAACAAATCCACCATGTGGAAGTTCTTCAAGCGATAGATCAGTAAACGAACCAAAAGCAAAGATTCCAAAACTGAATGAACCATCAAATCTATGGGGTGAGAGTTCTTCAAGTGGTCAGTCAGTAAACGAACCAAAGGCAAAGATTGCAAAACTAATAGAACCACCAGAGTACAAAAGACAACCAGAAAATAAATCTTCAATTTTAACATTGTTTGAAGGTAAATCGAAAAGCCCGTTTACATTATTCGATTTTATTTCTGAACGTAAACATTAATCGATGCGAATAGTTGAAATGGTAACGATTTCGGGATATAACAAGTCATTGCCAATTCGTTTAACAGAATCGGTCTTAAAGCTTGCAAAAACGTGAATAACGAACAGAAAATTGTAATTGATTTAAATAGAAATGAAATCGACTCTAATTGTTTTCGATATGATTTCTTGAATTGATCATCGAATTTTTCAATCGTCAACAAATTCCGACAATTCTCCAATAACAGCCGCATTTTATCACGATTTACAATCATAATTGTCATCTTCATTAGAGTCTGAAATTATTTCTTTCAGAATGTCAGCAATTTCTTTTTCAATTTAAACTCACATGAATGATCGATGTTGCCGTCTGGATATTTGCCGCAAAACTTTGAAATGTAATTCCATCGTCATGGTACAACTGATAGAAAGTTAAACACAAAGTACACAATAATAGAATCACTGAGGTGATTATTTTAAATAGATTTAATTGTTTCGTTGGATTTATGCCGAGAATATTGAAAGTTGTCAGATAAAGTTCAACAATTGGTTGATGACAATCCATTCTGTTTCAGTGATTTTGAAAAACTGATTTTAAAGCTAGATTATTGTCGATTTACGTGCAATGTTTGTAATTATGTTGCTTTATTAATTACAATTTCCAATAAAAAATGTCTCGTTTCTGTATACACGTTAATTATTGTTTGAATTTTTAATTTTTATAAACGCATCGATAAAAACTACGCCAACAATACAAATATTCCGATAATGCAATGGAAAATTTAATTGTTTCTAATTCTAAAATGATAGATAAATTGGTAAAAAGTCTACCTCTTATTTGAGTATTCTGCGATTATTTATTTCTTTAGGAAACTTGCAAGAGTTGATTTCTGCATTGAAAATCGATCAATAATCTAAATTCCATCTCTGAATTGATAAATCTAACGAAATTCTTAGGTTTTTTTGTATTTAAATTGGTAAATTTATAAATTTAATAGAATAGTTGAAAAATGGTGGATGAGCCGGGAGAATTCGCTATGATTTATATTAAAACTACACGAAATAATTCTACTATGCGGCGATAATCTCAAATCTCAAAAACACCACCAAATAGATAAAATTCGCCCGAATACTTTCTTATATTTGCTATAATTTTCACCACATTAAGGGTCTAAAGAAATGTTTAAAACCCAGTTTTAAAAAACTTTTAAATTATTTGTCTACATTCATTTAATAATATTGGGCAATTATTCAGTGGTTTTCGAGAATATTTCTCTCCACACTTCGATTGGTGTTGAATTTTTTTTTTACTTTTATAAACGTATCGATAAAAACCAGGTGAACAATACAAATGGCTCAGCAATCGACGGAAATATCAATGTATTACGTTTTCGGGTGTAAAGGACTCTTTTTAATCAATTAGATTATTTTGTTCTCGAAAAATTTATTAGCCAACGTTTCGCAACAATTTGTTGCTTCTTCAGGGCTGTAAAAAAATTTTTAACATTGACTTGAACAGTCTATAGCTATATAATATTACAATCATTCGATAAATACCTTCTTTTTCAATACAAAAATCAATATTTCTTAATGCAAACCAATTCAAACAAAAAATCACGCATAAAACAACAGAAACGTGAAAATACACACATTTGCACCAAATTCTAAACAATATGATAAGTTTCAACAAAATATTATGATGTATTACTATTCATTAAATTATTAGGTAAAGATTAAATGAAAATCTTCGAAATCTCTAGAAAATTCTTTATCAAACATATGTCAGACACCTCAAAAGCGAATCAAATCAAAAGGGAGGAACTTTTTTCAGAGTTTAGTGACAATTCTTGCAGAAACCACTTACATCTTCTTTGTAATTAACTGAATTATTACATTTTATAAAGAACATTTCACTAAGATTCCGTTTATATGGATGGTTGTCCACATCCTGGATCATAATTCTGTCGAAGTCAAAGCGGTGACCGAGGTCAAACCTATGATATGACAATGCTGTTCTATTTATTCTGTCAATATGTTTATAATTATAAACGTGCTGTTTTACTCGTTCTTTTAAGAATTGTTTAGTCAGATAAATAGAAGAGCTAATTTGCAAAAGAAATTAACATCCTTAATAAATCGAAGAATATTCTTGTTAAGATGTAGAACTATTGGCGTGTTTCCCAAACATATAAAAAGTAATATTGACTGTGTCTATGGTCTGATGGGTGACAACCATCCGTACACGTATCTGATTCAAAAATTGCTAACCAGATTTAGAAAGTCAATTCTGAATCTGGAAATTAAGATAACGGTGTGGAAAATCAGTGTGATTACATCTGAAATTGATGGCATTATGAGACGGTTGGGTAATGTTTTGAAGAGAAATGATTTAGACAAAGTCACACATTTTGTGGATAAGTCTTCGAAAAATGTGTTCGAAAAGATAAAAACGAAGAACCTATTAAAATTTAAATCACTAACAGAGGATTTTGCACCATTGAAAATTAATTCTGTGGACACATTGAGTAAAAACTATAGTGATGTTATAGTCCCAGAGCCGGCAAAAGTAATTCTGGACATGGGCCCAAAGTTTGTCTTTAAGTCTCACCGGAAGCCAATTCCAAAATTGGTCAAGAGTTTCGAATATTGCATAGAGAACATAGAGTTGGATGAGGAAAGGAAAAATGAGTTGAGAATGGAATGGATGAACCATATCCGACACAACATGGAATATAAGAACAATTGGGACAAGAGAGACGACATTATGAGACGGTATGAAAGGATAACTAAACAGTTCCTTTCAAATAATCCAAATATCATCATAGCGAATTCTGATAAAGGTAACTCTACGGTCATTATGGAGAAAGATAAATATATATCCGAAGTCCAAAAAATGGTTCATGATACCAAGACGTACCAGTTGATGAAAAAAGATCCAACAAGAATCCTTGAGAAAAGAGCCAACGACCTAGTAGTCTCCCTGTTTAAATAAGGATATATAACAGAGTCCCATTGTAAAGGATTGATCTCCAAAAGCTCACAACCACCTAAATTATATTGTCTAAGAAAGACGCACAAAATGGAACTCTCATTAAGACCTGTAGTTAGCTGCATTAATGCTCCTGGTTACAAGGTGGGAAAGCTTCGCCATGGAATACTGAGTGGTGTTCTGTTCACATCTAGATTTAATATCAGGAACTCTTATGAATTGAAACAGATGATTGATGGCTTTAGTGGTGTTGGTGACCGTATAATGGTATCTATAGATGCGGTCTCTCTATTCACTAACGTACCAAGGGTCTTGGTTATTAACATCAATATTCATGGAGATATTGGCTTTATGAAATTATATGTGGATGACTCATTGTTATTTGTGAATCCTGAGAGGACAATGGAAATCTTGAGTACTTTCAATTCGATACATCGCTCCATCAAGTTCACCATGGAGGTAGAACAGAACAGCATGATTTCATTTTTAGATATTCAACTTATAAGAGAAGATGGATTTATAAAAACCAATTGGTACCAAAAACCAACTAGTTCGGCTAGGATCATCAACTTCAATTCCAACCACTCTCTCGCTCATAAAACAAATACCATTTTGAATCTGTTACATAGAATGTTTACTTTATGTGATAGCCGTTACCAGGATGGTAACTTGAAAAAAATAACATCACAATTAAAGGATAATGATTATCTAACCAAAGTAATGAATAAATATACAGAGTGAGCCAAGTGGTTGGCCTATTAGAAGTATAAAAAGTTCTAATCGATGAAAGTTTCTGAAAATTGGTATGCACCCGTTTTTCTACCTGAACTACACCTGGAAAATATTTTCGTTGTTCTATCAACCCCCGGTATATGGGGTACTGCACCCTACTTTCTTATTTTAAATGGAATAGTATATTTTTTATTCCATATTTAGATTCTATGATGAAAATGAAATGAACTTTGATAACATGACATATGGTGGTACGTCTTAGTATAATGAACCATTTTTTGAACTTCAGATATATATTTATCTTTCTCCATAATGACCGTGGAGTTACCTTTATCAGAATTCGCTATGATGATATTTGGATTATTTGGAAGGAACTGTTTTGTTATCCTTTCATACCGTCTCATAATGTCGTCTCTCTTGTCCCAATTGTTCTTATATTCCATGTTGTGTCGGTTCATCCATTCCATTCTCAACTCATTTTTCCTTTCCTCGTCCATCTCTATGTTCGCTATGCAATATTCGAAACTCTTGACCAATTTTGGAATTGGCATCCGGTGAGACTTAAAGACAAACTTTGGGCCCATGCCCTGAATTACTTTTGCCGGCGCTGGGACTATAACATCTCTATAGTTTTTAATAAATGTGTTCACAGAATTAATTTTCAATGGTGCAAAATCCTCTGTTAGTGATTTAAATTTTAATAGGTTCTTTGTTTTTATCTTTTTGAACACATTTTGCGAAGACTTATCCACAAAACGTGTGACTTTGTCTAAATCATTTCTCTTCAAAACATCACCCAACCGTCTCATAATGCCATCAATTTCAGATGTAATCACACTGATTTTCCACACCGTTATCTTACTTCCCAGATTCAGGATTGACTTTCTAAATCTGGTTAGCAATTTTTGAATCAGATACGTGTACGGATGGTTGTCACCCATCAGACCATAGACACAGTCAATATTACTTTTTATGTGTTTGAGAAACACCCCAACAGTTCTACATCTTAACAAGAATATTCTTCGATTTATTAAGGATGCTAGTTTCTTTTCCAAATTAGCTCTTCTATTTATCTGACTAAACAATTCTTAAAAGAACGAGTAAAACAGCACGTTTATAATTATAAACATATTGACAGAATAAATAGAACAGCATTGTCATATCATAGGTTTGACCTCGGTCACCGATTTGACTTCGACAGAACTATGATCCTGGATGCGGACAACCATCCATATAAACGGAATCTTAGTGAAATGATCTTTATAAAATGTAATAATTCAGTTAATTACAAAGAAGATGTAAGTGATGTGAGCCACATATATAACTATATATTGAAAAATCATAGACAACAAACATCTATTGAGATGGTGTGAGTTTTTATTGACTGTATGGTTTATTTTTATTGCTAAAAATCGTTATAATTTGATCTGTTGTGCCGGTGTGAACGCACACTTAGTATAAAATGTTTGAATTGTAATAATGTTGGAAATTTTGAGTAACTTGCAACTATGGTGGCGTTCCTGCAAGAATTATCACTAAACTCTGAAAAAAGTTCCTCCCTTTTGATTTGATTCTCTTTTGAGGTGTCTGACATGTGTTTGATAAAGAATTTTCTAGAGATTTCGAATATTTTCATTTAATCTTTACCTAATAATTTAATTCATCATAATATTTTATGTTGAGACTTATCAAAGTTATCATATTGTTTAGAATTTGGTGCAAATGTGTGTATTTTCATGTTTCTGTTGTTTTATGCGTGGTTTTTTGTTTGAATTGGTTTGCATTAAGAAGTATTGATTTTTGTATTGAAAAAGAAGGTATTTATCGAATGATTGTAATATTATATAGCTATAGACCGTACAAGTCAATGTTAAAAATTTTTTTACAGCCCTGAAGAAGCAACAAATTGTTGCGAAACGTTGGCTAATAAATTTTTCGAGAACGAAACCATCTAATTGATTAAAAAGGGTCCTTTATACCCGAAAACGTCATTGATATTTGAAAATCTGTGGGACAACAAATTCCAAACCTTCAATCTGAAGGAAAATTCAACAGTTAACAATTGCAAATTAGTGGTTCGAAAACGTGTGCCACTTATTTGAGAGTATTCCGAAGTTTCATTTGTCTCCGGTTTAAGGACTTGCAATTGTTAAACTATTTTAAAGAAAATCTTACGTTCAGTTGATTTTGATATTGAAAATTGATTAATAATTCAATCTTGGCCTCCGAATTGATAAATGGAACGAAATTCGTAATTTTTTTGTTATTAAAAAAAAAGAAAATTATAATTATAAAATTGTTAAAAATGGTGAATGCGCCGGGAAAATTTGTAACGGTTTTTCTCCGTTATTTCAGTATGGCGCAATAATTTAAAATTACAAAAATATCACCAAACAGAAAATACATTCATATATTTTCTCTAATTTTTTCAGCATAGAGAGTAGAATAAGATGTTGTTCTTGACTAAATTTCGGACACCAAATTTCCTCTAACTTTCCGTTATTGGGAGAGAATACAACGATAAAATCAACGTTTATATTTTTCAATGAATTATATTCAACTACATTTGTTCAAAAATATTGTGCAATTTTTTTTATAACATTGGTGACTCTTGAAAAATTCGACCATCAATCTACTTTTTATCGGCGGCTTTAAGTGTTGTAAAATACGAAAATCCGGTCTTATACACCTGAAATTAAGAAGAATTAAAAATCAATGCTTGAATTTCATAATCAATTTCTATTAACTTGTGTTGCTGTTGAAAAATTGACTGAAAATAGTCGACCAAAACAGACTGTAGTATCGCGTTGCAAACGTATCATTATCATTAATAAATTAGTTTTAATCGATTTCGATGTGCAATTATACCATTCCGTATCGTAGAAATAAAATGTAGTCTTCGAAGTCTAGAAACATTCCCGATTATTATTAAATAAGCTAATTGAGGATCACGAATACTTCTTCAATAAGACGTGTCGATTGCCAACAATAATACAGCATTAGTTGTGCGGAAATTCCAACAACATACAGAGACGATTGCAAGAGGGCAACCAAATCGTTACCACTGGAACTTAATATTTAAGTATTTTATTAAAAAATTTGAACCAAACTAGGAACCTCTTGGTGAAGATGTACAATTCGAAGCATAATGTAACGATAAAGATTATGAAATAGAAAAAAATCTCCCAGCCAGCGAACGAATTCAACGTCTGTAAATAACTAAAAATGCCAATTTTATTGTTCCAAATTAGCAATACTCTAATATAGAGCTGCTGAATTAAATTTATATAGCGATTTAAGTGGTATTTTAGAAATTTTACCAAAATTTGAACCTCGTAGCTAATCGGCAATTGGGCCAAATATTTTTTTCCATTTTCCACCATCCTACTCCGGAATATAAAGGAGACAAAAAAAACTATCATTGTTGGAAGTATTCTTAGTCGTTTTATGTGTGCAGTTAACTGACGAAGATTACGGAATCAACTTTCAAGTGAGCTACGAGGCCCAAATTTTCCTAAAATGGTATCCAAAGACAATTCTATAAATCTGTGAAATTGCCAAATACTTTCAGTTCAGCAGTCCTCTATTTCTACTTACTTGTAAAGAAAATTATAATCTTTCATCCATTGTTTAATGTTGTTATGAACGACGATATTATCATCTTTACCAATACCTAATCGTGTAATATTTCGATTCAATACAGCGAATTGTAGACGAATTAATGAAATTAACGAGAATATAAGTACATCACACGTTGCAGAAGAATAACAAAGTACAATCATTGTATTTGTATTAAATATTGCAAATATTGGAAATGGTATAAATTGTGGTCGATAACCATCTAATGCTAATTCCTTTATAAAGATCGGTTTTAAAGCGAATGCAATAACGAAGAGAACAAAATAAATGACGAAGAATTTACCCCAAAATAGAGCCAACCACAATTGATGGCGATAGAATTTTTGAAATTCTTCATCAAAACTATCAATCGAAAGAAATCGTTCAGTATTTTTGAATAATTCACCGATTCTCCGTTGATTTAAACTCATTATTATTATTTTCATAAGTCCCTGAAACATTACAATTTTCATTAGGGATACATTCGAATTTCTACTTACATGAAAACTTGTAATAATTGATTCAATTCCAGTAATGAATGTTTTAAATGTGATTTCATCGTGATAAAATTTATAAAATGATAACAATAATGTTGCGATTAACGAGGCAATTATTGTAATTATTTTCCATAAATTCAATTTTTTCGAAGGGTTAATACCGATTACATTCAAAAGAGTTGTTAGGAATTTGATAATCGGTTGGTGAAGATCCATTCTCAACGACCACACGCCGAAAACTGATCACAAATACCCGACTTTTATTCATTTTATTCCAATAAAAATCAATTAATTAAAAATGATCCGATTTAAGTAGAATTATAGATGGAATTTTAAAAATAACAACATTCATAACAAGGTTTTCGATCGGTGAATTTAAATTAAAGATGGTTCGAATTGAATTTGTTGCCATTTCGAGCAAATCAAATTCACCAGTTTGGCAATTTGTAAATTACTAAACGGATAGACTTTTAAGTTGGCAATGTTGCAATTAGAAAATAGAATAATCTAATCTCTAGAACTAATCAGTTCATTGATTGATTAGTTAGAAACAGGACAAATTGTGGACTCTAATTCAGATTCTCGGGAATTATTATTTGAAATAAAAACAGGTAAAATATTCTAGTACCCATCTAGTATAAAATAGTCGTTTTTTATTCAAATATTAAGGAAATAATAGGCAAATCATTAATACACGTATACATATATACCTAGGTATAAGGATTTAGTTGAATTGTTATCTGTTTATAATAATAAATACTTATCTATTTAGATCTACAAGAAAAATTAATGTAACTTATAAGTTATAAGTAGAGTTAGGATTTTGCTCCCTAGAGGGAGCAGTAGGGGATCTAATTTTAGAAAAATTTAACAAGAGCGGCACATAAGTTTCAATTTTGAATCAGTTGTTTTATACGTCAACAAACAACAACAAGGCAAGGCGCTCTATATCGACAGCAACAGAATTTAGAAAAACAGTCGACCAATTATAAAGATTTGTTTAACTTAGCAACGTCATCTCTAAAACCCAGGTGTTTGATTTTAGCGAAATTTTGACAGATTCAGCTTCCCCTCCATTATTCTCTCATTGTAGTTCGTTTAGGTTAATGAACAAATGATTTACACCGAAAAATAAATGAAATATTACTCACAAATTTATAAATTATTTATAATTCTAAATTCATTTACTAATTCTGTTGAATATCAATCATAGAAATTACTTTTATATTTAATCTGTTACAAGTAAATTGCCGATTATTTGTATTTTAAATCAATTACGCCACTGGTAGGTTTTGACAGTTGAAATTTTTATTGTGCGACTGTAGATCCTAACTCTAGTTATAAGTTATAACTAGGTATTCACGGTACGCGGAGCTAATTAATTTTTCGTTTGAGAGAAAAGTTACTAGACATATAAATGTTTCCGTATATACCAACCTAACACCTCTAAAATTCCTAAATTTTGACGAATACATTGAGGGAATTTAGTGCGGTTAAGTTTGCGTAAAAATTCAATTACATCCGTGTACCGAATTTAGTAGTTTATATACGTCAGGTATTATAGGACCGACAATGTTACCAACTGTTTTATTTTAAATATGAAATAATTGTGTGTTCTATCCAAGGAAAGTTTTTATTCATAGATACAGTTGTACCGGTTTCGGCCTATTCAGCCATCTTCAGCACCAATAGCTGTTTATAAATTACACAATTAAATTGAAATTATTATGTAATACATTTATGTGCATAAGACTTACTTAAATTTAAACATCAAATACGAGAAATAAATTTATATGAATAAAACTCAACATAGAGATGTACACAATTCATTGTGAAATCAATAGCACCTCCCGTAATTGATTTATAGTTTATTATATGGCAGGCATTATAGGACCGATAATGTAATTTTTGCACGATCAAGCGTTTTATTTTACTACAGCTGATTTGACAACGGAATGTTGTTATTACTGCTGTTTACTGGTTGCTACGACGGTAAGTTGTACTTACCGTTCTAGAACGGTAAGTACAACTTACCGAGCATGTTTTTGAAAAATGCCATGGTGACGCATGTATGAAAACAGCCTACTTATCTAATCATGAGACTACAACATACTCAAAATTTTCGTTCTGTTTGTATTGTTTAAAATAAACAAAAACAAAACAAAAAAATTGATCGTGCAAAAAATATCATAAGCATCACGAACGGTAAGAGATTTTACCGATCTTGATACTTAATATACGATATTTTGAATTTGATTTCAAGAATTCCTACCAAAAACTGAAATATAAATTCAAGAATTACTAAACTGATAATACTCACCCATGAGAGACAAAAACATAACAACACTCGGTTGGTAGTAGGTACATTCTTACAAACTGGTAATTATTACAATTTGGTAACATTTTAGATATTAACGGCGAGTGGTAGGCTTGGCCAATTTTGACCGGCGAAAATATGAATTTCTAACTCGCAATTTCTCGCTCGTCCTTAAAGCTACGACAACCACAAATAGATTTTTGAAAAGGGCATTTCTTATAGCTACTCTTGGTTCTTTCCGTTTTTCAAAATGTTAACGAAAATTTGAATTACAGACAAAAATCTAACAACATGTTTTTTTCGTATTTTTGTACATTTTCTCGTATTTTCTCTTATAACATGGCCAATTTTGATTATTTTGCAAAAATTTTTGTACAGTTAGATGGAAAATAAAAAGTTCTTTCCAAATATTCAAGAAATTTTCCGTTTCCATCGTTAGTTTCCCGGAAAATTAAGAAAATTTCTGTACGCTACAACACGTTTTTTTCTACAGTTTTTATCTGACAGCATTGATCAACCCCTTATTCGAAAGCTGATACAAAGGCGGAGTGCAAGATAGAGCCCTTTTTTTGAAATTTTGAAAATTGCCTGAGTTATTGCGGAAAAACCAACTGGTTTTTCTGGCATTGTTTTCACTTATTAGAATTAATTATTTTGATTTGAAATACATACGGTAAGGTAGATAATTTTGTCCTGTTTCCGATTGATGCATTATTGTTGTAAAAAATGTTGATTTCCCAAAGAAAATTGAGTGGAAATCCAGCGTCGTAATTTTACAAAGATTGCCCGCGTTACACGTAAACAGTGCGGGTTTGCCTAATCGAAAGTTTGAGGAATCATCGATACTCAATCCAAAGCGAGACACACAATTCGATTTGGCAAACACGCACTGTCTACCAGTATGGCGGATTATCTTGCTTGATAATACACAAACAAAGAGACTGGATTTTCTTTCCATTTTCTTCGAGAAATCAACACTTTTTACAAAACTAATAGGCCAATCGGAAACAGGACAAAATTATCAACATAACCGTATGTATTTCAAAGCAAAATAATTAATTCTAATAAGTGAAAACAATGCCAGAAAAACCAGTTGGTTTTTCCGCAATAACTCAGGCAATTTTCAAAATTTCAAAAAAAGGGCTCTATCTTGCACTCCGCCTTTGTATCAGCTTTCGAATAAGGGGTTGATCAATGCTGTCAGATAAAAACTGTAGAAAAAAACGTGTTGTAGCGTACAGAAATTTTCTTAATTTTCCGGGAAACTAACAACTTTTTATTTGCCATCTCACTGTACAAGAATTTTTGCAAAATAATCAAAATTGGCCAAGTTATAAGAGAAAATACGAGAAAATGTACAAAAATACGAAAAAAAACATGTTGTTAGATTTTCGTCTGTAATTCAAATTTTCGTTAACATTTTGAAAAACGGAAAGAACCAAGAGTGGCTATAAGAAATGCCCTTTTCAAAAATCTATTTGTGGTTGTCGTAGCTTTAAGGACGAGCGAGAAATTGCGAGTTAGAAATTCATATTTTCGCCGGTCAAAACTGGCCAAGCCTACCACTCCCCCTTAAGTTAGTCAAATTTTTAAAATCTCAGGCCAGAGAAAATACACCAGAAAGAATTTACTTTTTGTGTTTTTTTTTATAATTTTTTATAATTTTCACCGTAACTTGATCAGCGTACTCTTAAGTACGGATCTTATTCTTATAAATTAATACCTACTGTCATCTATCAATAAAATTCCTATTATTTTGTAATATAATCATCACAACAATTTTTTTCTTAATTTAAAGTTGGTGTTTTATTTTTTGTTTCATGTAAAGAATGACGACCATATGTCCATTTCCAAAGTGTAAATATAGATTAAAGACTGACAGAGCTATCCGAGAACACTATCAGAACGCACACCAAGATAAGAAATTCACAGGCAGTTTTAAAGTTTCTGACACAAGAGGAAAACATCTATTTTCTGATTATAATGGTCAAATAATATATGTAGAAACGTCTAGATTGCTCTCCAATTTCTATTTTATAATTGTAACATGTTTAGCACCGTCTGCTCAAGAATTCCCTTGTAATGTAAAGATCACATCTGAAAATGGACAAGTTTTATTGAACGAAGCAATAGAAGTTTGTACATATCAACAATTTCAAGCTGTTGGAAATCTATCTAAATTTACTGTAGTTTTCAATATTCCTGATAATGAAGATTTTATTGTTGAAATAAAGCCATCTGTGGAAATATTGTCAAATGTCCTAGTGAGACCAGCAACAAATCCACCATGTGGAAGTTCTTCAAGCGATAGATCAGTAAACGAACCAAAAGCAAAGATTCCAAAACTGAATGAACCATCAAATCTATGGGGTGAGAGTTCTTCAAGTGGTCAGTCAGTAAACAAACTAGAGGCAAAGATTGCAAAACTAATAGAACCACCAGAGCACAAAAGACAACCAGAAAATAAATCTTCAATTTTAACATTGTTTGAAGGTAAATCGAAAAGCCCGTTTACATTATTCGATTTTATTTCTGATCCGAGATATTTTCATCATTATCTGCCAATTTTCAGTAGCAAGATAATAATTGCCCAAGTAACATTTTTAGTTTTATGACAGTGTACAGGACGCTCACAAAACTATTAAATCGAGTCACTGAAAAAACACTTTTGCTTTAGCATGGTTTTAGGAACCTCTGCAAGTTACTTTTAAAACCCAAAAGGAGAATCCTATGAGGGTTCTAAGTCTAATTTTTAAACTCTATTTTAAAACTCACTTGTTTTATCTGAGAATACTTATAGATTGTTATAAAACCTCTTTTTAAAACTGTCTTAAAACCAAATAGACTTACTTCAGAACAAAACTCACTTGGAGTAGAAAGACTTTCTTAAAACTAAATAGGCTTTCTTCAGAACAAAACTGCCGTGAGATAGTAAATAAAATAACCTTCTTATTTTAAAACTATTTTAATATTGTTTTAATATTATCTGTTTAATTTGGACTTCTGTTGTTCATGTATTTACGGATTTCATCAATTCTCCAGTCCGTGTGAATAAGTTATTTTTCAACAGAGGCAATTAGTAGGGACTTTTTCTCAAAAAACTTCAAAACAAACTCGTGTTTACTGATGAATGTCCCAACGGTAGGTCATAAAAATTAATGCGCCTTCAAAATTTCAGTAATTTCAAATAAAGTTTTCAATAATAAAAAAATAATATTTAAAAAAATATCTTTATATCTATGAAAAAATACTATTTATAGGTTAATCTGGGACCAAAAAGCTCGTCAAAGGGTATTTAATGCAATGTTAAGCCTGGGTGTTCAAAAAATAAAGTGTTAATAATTGTTAGGTTAGAAATATATAAACATGGCTATCGTTTATGCTTTGTATTATAGTTAATAAATATGGCGGTATTATTTTAAAAACCATTTGGTAGAATAAAAGGATGTTACAAATGCATTTGTATTTAATATGCTCTTATCCAAGAGTACATATACTTTTCCTATGCCAAATAATCTTTATTCTATCTTAAATAAATGTAAATGGTTTTATGAGTTCCTAATTTATACTTATGTAGAACTATATTTCTATTTAAACTTGCCCCAGCCACTCAAGACTAAACGAAGTTTCTCATAAAACTGAATTGCTTTATTATAGTAACGTGCGCATCCAGATCAAATCGGTCATACCTAACCTATCTTAACTGTAGGGTGTGTTGTGTTTTTTTGTTTTATACGGTTTTTCAAAATGCCATTTAAAATTGTTCAAACAATCGAAAATTCGGAAGTTTGTTTGTGTATTGTACCCGCTTCATGCGAAAGCGACAACATTCTATATCAACAGATTGTTGTATCAACTGAGACGTTTTATCGAAATTTCTCTTACGTCTACAATGAAAATTACCACTTTTTTTAATGCGCTACCATTTGTCCAAAAATGTTGTCATATTGAATGAACACAATAACCCCCATCCATCAGATGCAAGACACTGTGATACACTAGAGTTTTATGGTGGTTTTATTTCTGATATGTTCGTTTTATCAGAGTCTTGAACTAAACTGAATTATCTGAGAGCCAATTCGTTTTAATATTTTGAATTTTAGATAGCTTTAAAACCTTATCAAAAATGCTGCCATAAAACAAAGGCAATCCATAAGTTCTTTATAAAACTTCATTGACTTGAGAACCATTTTAGGAGAATTTGATTTTGTAAGGGTTAGGATTACAGACCAAATAAATCTCTGTTAAGAGTAAATTAAATCTAAGCCTAAAATGTTTTAAGATTAAGCATTTAAGTCAGACTTAAAACTTTAAATTAAAACTAAAATGTCTTAAAGTACATTTTGAATATGTCCAGGTTCCAATAAAACCCTTGCTTATATTTATGCTTCGATAAAACTAAGATAAAACACAATTAAAACTATTTTGTATTTAAAATGTTACTTGGGTGCTAACGCTATATTGCCATCGAAACTAAGAAATAGCGACTACCTATTGTCTAAACAATTGTCTCTTGTCGTCGAAACAGAATTGGTTTCATAGCTCTGTATTTTTCGTGGCTGTTATTAAAAATCGCAGCTATTTGCTGCTTCTGCTATTGCTATTTTGCGATTGCAGTGATTTATAACAACTACTGAAAAAATCGAATGAACGATGTAAGAAGCAAATTTATCGTTTTTCTCTACTCGGAACAGAAAATCGAATGTAATCTCGAACAATAGAAACTGGCTTTAATGTGGTAAAAAAATCACCACACGATATCAATAACCGTAATGTTTTAGGTGCTGCATTTATGCGTTTTAAGCTAACAGCAACTGAGCAATTTGTACAATATTTTATACTGAATAATCAAATGTTTTATGTCAGGATTCTACCTTCGGATAATGCAGTTAACTTCAAAGTTAGTTCAGTTATGGGAGGTTTAAATGAAGCGAACATTTATTTGAACTTTTTTGACCACGTTAATAAAACAACAACCTATCGTAAAATAAAAACATTTGATAGTGAATCTTTTTCAACCGATTATTTAATGAATTTTACTAAAGATGATATTTTGATTTTTGGAATCAGCGTATCGCCTTTAAATATTGAACCTTCAGTAATAGGAAAATTGTATTGAAAATTAGAAGAATATGTGTTATCGTTACCAATTGCTATTAAACTTATTACTTATAATTACATTTATACTCTTTGTTTCTTTGAATCTATCAAATATTTTCTCCATCACCTGTTTCTTCCATTGTAGAAGTCTAAATTATTGTAACTCAAAAATGTACCACAATTTCCCAGAACTGAAACAATCATTCGCTGCTTCTTCAAATGCTCTTTCTAATTTCATTTGAATCAATAAAATCCACGCTAAATGTGTAGTTTACGGGCTTTTGTAAATATTTATCCGATCGTCATGAAATTTCACATTTAGCATCAAAATCACTCATTGAATTCAATTCTAACTGCGACTTGTCGAAATTTTGGCCCTAAAATCCTTAAAAAGGGCCTTTAGTCTTAGCCAATTACAGCAACTATATTCACAATTTGACGTTTATTTGAGAGAGATGCCGCCAAAATTTGACATTTGTTTGACAATGTTGTCATTTAACCATTTATTTAATGTGCATTTATAAATTATTGTTAATTGAAATTGGTTAAATTTTTATTCCTACTTTGATATTAGATGGTATTATTATTTCTAGTATTTTTAAATGAACTGAGTTCGATTATGTATTGTGTATGTTGTGTTGCCTATACCGACTCTAGGTTGATACATCGCTCGAGTGTGGCAACACTGTCAGACAAATGTCAAATTTTAGCGGCATCTCTCTCAGATAAACGTCAAATTGTGAATCTAGTTGCTGTAATTGGCTAAGACAAAAGGTCCTTTTTAAGGATTTTAGGGCCTAAATTCCGACAAGGCGCAGTTACAATTGAATTCTATGAGTGATTTTGATGCTATATGTGAAATTTCATGACGATCGGATAAATATTTACAAAAGCCCGTAAATTACAAATTTACCAAATCTGCTGACAATTGACTACAAAATGACGTTGATAACAACAACCCAAGGCCTGCTAGATTTTTTAGCGCTTCGCTTATAACAGGCCTGCCCATTTGTCTTCGTTCATTTTCCCGAGAGAAATGCGAACTTTGGCCGCATTGGCGCTAGTTACCGGAATATAAAACGGCATAGCTAGTTTTTTCTGTCTTTATTTAGATACGCCATCTTTGGTTGCTTTGTTTGTTTGTTTTTGGCGGGAAATCTGTTACCAATCATAATTCAAGATTCGTTCAGGTATTGGCGCCACAGTGGCGAAAGTTGGCGTTTCATCAAGAATGTTCTTCTTATGGAGTTCTCGCCAAATGGGCAGGCCTGTTATAAGTGAAGCGCTAAAAAATCTAGCAGGCCTTGCAACAACCATAATGTAATAAACATTTTTAGGTTATATCAATGAGGTATATAGAGTGCGCATCCCCTATACTTGTATAAGACCAATTTGGTCTTCATATGGGGAAATTTTGACAGTTAGTCCTCACGCTTTTTAACTTATGAGTGTGTCGTTCAATAGAGACCTCCTTTTCTCAAGCTTTGGTCGACCAAAGGAAGGCGATATGGTCTCGTTTCAACAGAAACGACACCAACATATCGATATATCCAAGATGTCTGCCATTATACGTGGATACGTTTTTTGACCGGATGCGCACTCTATATACCTCATTGGGTTATATGTTGAAATGACCTCAAAAACCAGAGGCGTCCCTACAGGTCAAATGAGGCAACTATTGATCTAAATCAAAATTTATTAACCTTAAAAAAATGTAAAATACAGTCTCAAGTCAATAATACAATAACACAAACACAATTTACAAAACTCTACATCTTTGGAGAATACCAGTCGTTGATAAACTAGGAAATTTCATTATTTTTTTGACTTGTCACTTTTCTTGACAATTTTCAATGGTTGTCCAGTACGTGTAATCGGAATTGTTTTAAAATTCTCCTCTTTACTCTCAATTTTCGGTGCAGTAATCGTTAAAACACCATCCGACGACAATTTCGACTCGATACGATTGATATCATGCCCCTCCGGTAGAACATACCGGCGTACAAAATGTCTCGAAATAAAACCATGCTCATCCGGTTTTTCCTCATGTTTTCCTTCAACAGTCACCGTATTATCACCGGTTATTTTTACCGTAATCTCATCCGGTTTGAACTGTTGTACGTCGATATTCGCTTGGAATTTGTCTTTATCGAAACTAATCTGTGAGGGTGCTGTCACGTCGTAATCTTGCTGTAATTGTCGCCATGGATTGGAAAATTCGTCTTCGAGAGCATCCCATAATCTGGGACGAAAATCGAACAGGGGATCACGCAATAATAGCGACATTTCACGAAAATTCTCGAGAAAAATTCACACTCGAACTTATTGTCGATACAGGCACTGCAGCGATCAAATTCAAACTGAATTCATCGAGGACGCCACTGCTATTTTTATATTACCCGCCGAAATTCTCGAAATTTCCAACGATCTGATTGGGCGCCGGCGAAAATTTTCCACGAGTCTGTTCATCGGATATTAACACTTGCTTGTTTACAAAATATGAAAAATCAATAACTTCTTATTGATTATGATAGAAAATGAGGCAATTTTGAAATATTTGCGGTGATTGGTGATTTTTTTGGTTTTAGGCCAAAATTTGGCGATATTTGCAAGACAAATTCGCTAATCGAAAATCGAGAATTATAAACGGACGATCTATTGAAAATTTAAATTTCCTCAAAATTGAAATAATTTACATAAAAAAAATTATTTCACTGATTTTTAAATAAAATTGAATTCTCTTTGAGGGATGTAAATGGAAGATGAATCGAGAAATAAAAGTGGACGATACGTTGAAAATTCAAATTTCCCCAAAATTTATGTACAATTTTCTTAAATCTGAAACGTTTTCCATTAGTTTCGTTCTACGGCAAACGGGAACAGTTCGGGATTTTCGCGAATTCTCCGCGGTCTTAGCGGAGTACAATCTCGAATTTTCGATGCTCGATATAAATAGACGCACCACGTCCACCGTTGCAGTTGTAACCGAACAAGCGCCGACAAAATTCGATTGAACGTCTCCCAAGTGCGATTTACAAACAAATCGTTTTCTAACATCAAAGACAATGGCTCTACATCTGTGGAACGAACCGTTCTTTGATTACTACCGCCCGTCCAGAATCCTCGACCAACACTTCGGCCTGGCTCTGGATCCGGAGGACTTCCTATTGCCCCGCGAATTCCGCCAACTTCTCCGCTGTCCAGCCGGTTATTTGCGACCGTGGCGTACGGCCGCCTCGCAGCGGGACATCGGATCGACGGTCAGTTTCGACACAGACAAATTCCAAGCGAATTTGGATGTGCAGCAATTCAAACCGGAAGAGATCACCGTTAAAGTTACCGGCGATAATACGGTGACGATTGAGGGCAAACACGAAGAGAAACCGGATGAGCATGGATTTATCTCGAGACATTTCGTGAGACGGTACGTTCTACCACCTGGACACGATGTTAATCGTATCGAATCGAAATTGTCGTCGGATGGGGTGTTGACGGTAACGGCACCGAAGATTGACAGCAAAGACGAGGGTGCGAGGGTGATTCCGATCACGCAAACTGGACAACCATCGAAAGCCGTTGAAGAGAAGAAAGAAGGCAAAAAAGAAGAATAGACTGTAATTGTGATAATTTAATTATTATTTTTTAATTAATAAAAACCGATAACTATCAAAGTTGGCGTTTTAATCGAACGAAAAAAAGCCCTCTAGTAACCGATTCTAGAACCTTCAATCCAATGTCCACTTGATTCCAAACAAACATAAACCCAAATGTTGATCAAATCAGTTGTTTCAATTACCGTGCTTGCTAGATGTTTTTGAAAATAATGTCGTTTTTCTTAACGAATTTCGATATTCCACGTCGGATTTTCCGTGAAATTTTCCCAACTAATCACGATTTACTACCGTCAATCATCCAACGGCAATCATTCGACAACGATCATCCTTTAGAAATCAAAATCGATCTACGCGATACAAATCCGAACGAATATAACGTGGAGATTATCGAGGAAGATCCAGTTGTTATCGTTTTGAAGCGTGAAATTGAAGAGCCCGACGACGATAATAATAAAAATAAGGATAAAACTCGTCGGATTCATGTACGAATAGTGGGTGAATTTGTGTTACCGAAAGGTGTTTACGATTTGAAAAAATTCGAAGCCAAAGTATCGAACGATAATATTTTAGTATTGACAGCACCGAAAATCGAAAAACACGTAAAGAAGGGGCGGAAAATTCCAATTAAAACAACAAATGTACTCAAAGCTAAACTCTAATTCTCTACATTTTTAAATAAAATTGTAATAATTGCGTGTTGTAAATTGTCTGATCTTGTATATTTTGTTAATAAATTATATTGATTTCCAGTGTTGTTCAAGTACGACAACATAACCTCACTTTATTAAAAATCAACAATTTCGGTAAATTTTACACTAAACTGTACCGGTTTTAACGCGAATTGGTACAATAGTACAATTAACGTGTAAGCTTATCAAAAAAATTAAATGACTGAATTTCTTGTAAAATATCTGGATTTGATGGACATAACCTTACTTTATAAATAAATTAGAAAATTTCGACGATCTTACCTATTTTTACACGAATTTGCCAATTTCAGTTAATTTGCGTGTATTCAGATGGCCCAAACGTGAAAATTTGGGAAAAATTCATATTTGCGTTCAACATACTTAACCTCACTTTTAGAATAATTAACAATTTTTAAAACCGAATTTCTGCATATTTCCATCTAATTTGGTACTTTCAAAACAAATTTGTCTATTTTTATTGAAATATTGCCAGTTAATAGAGAAAAATTACTTTAAATTTCGTAATTATTTTATAGGTTATAACAGTGGCGTAACAAAAGATCTCTTAATTGCGTACCTTTAGGTAAAATTTCCTAAAATCTTTCTATGTGGATGCACAGTAGACCTTCGGTGAGAGGGGGTCGAAAAAAACACGTGCTACACCAATTTTGAAATTCCAGTGGCGTTCTACATTGTGAAAGATTCTAGAGCATATTGAAAAAAATATCTATGGGTATTTATTTTGTTTAAATTTACGTATTTTTTATATTTATTAGTCAATTTATAAATATTTTGTACGATATACTTTAAGATAATAGTTTACATACATCATATTTATTATAAATTGCGACAAGTAAATCTGTCTTGTACAGCCACTGTAAAGTTCTTCCGAATATAGACGACCTAGTGAGCGAAAATTATCGAACACAATGGGCCGTATGCATAAAAAAGTAGTAAGATCTAAAAGTAAGCAGTAAAAGCAAAAACTTTTGCTTCTTAGAAAAAGTAAAAGCAAAAGTAAATTGTTCATTTCATATGCAAAAAGTAAATGCTTTTCCTTCGAAGCAGGAACTAAAAAAAGTAAGCATTTACTTCGTTGAAATTAGTTAAACAAAGGTAGCTTTGATCTATTTCTACGGAAACGAAAAAATACTAAAAATTAGAATTGTTTAAACCAAGGGCTTCTAGATTTTTTAGAACTTTGCTTATTACAGGCCTGCCCATTCTTCATTCTCCATTCTTCATTCACTATTCCGAGAGAAATGCGAACTTTGGCCGCATTGGCGCTAGTTACCGGAATATAAAACGACATAGCTATTTCTCTATCTTTATTTAGATACGCCATCTTTGGTTGATTTGTTTGTTTGTTTTTGGCGGGAAATCTGTTATCAATCATAATTCAAGATTTGTTCAGGTATTTGCGCCACAGTGGCGAAAGTTGGCGTTTCATCAAGAATGTTCTTCTTATGGAGTTTTAGCCAAATGGACAGGCCTGTAATAAGCAAAGCGCTAAAAAATCTAGCAGACCTTGGTTTAAACACTGGGCCCTATGCATAAAAAATGGTTCTTAGGAAATTTTATCCATGCATATGCCTTGTTTAGAATCTTTTCTGAAACTGTCCTAGAAACTGTACACTGGTGGATTCCAATATCTTCTCCAATACCAATTTGGAATCTCGGATCACCTACATATCTTAAGAAAACTTTCATCTGCTGTTCTGGAGAAAGAGTTGCACCTCTTGTTTCTAAATGCTCCCCAAGAAACTAATGAACAAGCCACTGTACATTTACTCGATTAAAGCGGTGTAAGCTTTTGAAATCACAGTCACGACATTCTCTTCTATTTTTATAATTTTTTCGAACATTAACATTCATGAATACGGCCATTTTCGACAAAAAAAACTTGCTTGAAAACACCAAGCAGACTACGCAACTTCGAAGCATCTGCTTTAATACAAACATTTGTATGCATCTAGACCAAAAGATTTACTTCTAAAAAAGTAAGTTTGAAGCAAATGCTACATCACTGAAGTCACATATTTAAGTAAAAGCTTTTACTACACTTTTTATGCATTCAAACCTAAGAATTTACTTTAATTTCGAAGAAAAAGAATTTACTTCATTTTTATGCATATGGCCCATTTTCTACCCTGCGCCAAAAAGATCTTCTTACAAAATTTTACCTATAGATGTTCAGTAAAAAAAAAACTTGCAAAAGATTGAAATTTATTAAACAATTCAATTACAGTTGTTCTTCTTGGTAAAATAAATAACCTATAAAATACAATTCAGTTTATTTATAATAATACAAAACTATTAAAATTCTTGCTGGACTAATCTTCGGATTTCTTCCCTTTTCTGGCAGGTTCTCCAGTTTCCGTAATCGGAATCGTCTTTGATTCTTCTCGATTCTCCAATTTCGGCGCCGTTATCGTCAATACACCATCGGACGACAGTTTGGATTCAATTTTACTAATATCATGTCCGTGCGGTAAAACGTATTGCCGCACGAAATGCCTCGATATAAAACCATTCTCCGGTTGTTCCTCATGTTTCCCTTCTACACTAATCGTATTATTGCCGATTATCTTCACTGAAATCTCCTCCGGCTTGAAGTTTTGTACATCTAAATTCGCTCGAAATCCGCCCTTATCATAACTAACATTTGTATCGCATTCATTCTGATCATGATGTTTTACAGGCTTGATCGAATCGAATGAATCTTGCAATAATTTCTGGAATTCTTTCGGTATAAATGGCCGGATTACCTCCTCCGGATCGGGGTATAAACGTGGATTAAATACACGCGATGTACGTTGGATCATGAACGGCATACGCCACCACAATGAAACCGACATTTTTTTTTTTTATAAAAATTCACGAAAATTCGCGGTAATTCTACCAGAGTCGTTTTGACGCGACCACTGTAAATTTTAAACTGCCGCCAATGTCGCCTTGATGTTTGCTTTTATAGTGACGTCGAATATTCTCGTAAATTCTAGATGATAGATGGCGGTAGTCTAGAAAAATCCATACTTGTTCAACGGATGTTAGCACTCGGTGCGCGAAATTCGTAATTTTCTCGAAATTTCTATCGATTTCTTTTCAAAATAAGCAATATTCATCTTTCATTAATTTTGTTAACGAAAAATGTGATTATTCTCAATATATGAGGGAAATTCGAGCAGCAAGTCTAGAATATGTTCTAGAAAAATTTTCTAATAATATAATAAAACAGCAATAATAAAAATTAGCAATAGTTTTAAAATAGCAATAAAAATAATACTAGAACCTTCCTCAATATTGTTCATATCGCCTGTGAATAAACAAATAAATAAAGCAATAGTTCATCGAATATAATCACTTGCGACTTCTAGAATTTGAAATTCTAATGATTCGTCATTTTTCTCACAATAAATCTATTAAAAATTAGACCAAAGACTCTCGTCTGTTGCGTTAGAACCCAATAAAATTGTAAGAAACGTAAATTGTGGGGAAAATTCTAGAATTTTCATCGAACGTGTCAATATCCATAGAACGGTATGTTCTAGATTAAATGCTATCTGTCGGTCGTATTTTGCCAGAATTTTCGACGCTCCTATAAAAAGGATGCGCGTCGTCCGATTCGTCAGTTCGAATTGTAACAGTGCTGCTATAAAGCGAATCAAAGTGAAGGCGCTAATTCAATTCGTGTTGATTTCCCTGCTCTTATACCGTGCAATTGGTGAAGAAACCACAAAAGAACCAGAACAGAAACAAGAAGAAGTGATAATTCCGAAAATGGCTCTATGGGCTTGGCACGATCCGTTCGACTTATACTCGCGACCATCCCGAATTCTGAACCAACGTTTCGGATTGGACTTAGAACCGGAAGATCTCTTAAGTCCGCTGGAGCGTCGTGAAATCCGCAATTTACTGTGCCCAGCTGGTTATTTCCGACCATGGTCGAGTCTATCGTCGAAACAGGACGCCGGTTCGACTGTGAAATACGACAGCAACCAATTCCAAGCCAGCTTGGATGTGCAGCAATTCAAACCGGAAGAGATCACCGTTAAAGTTAGCGGCGACAATACGGTAACGATCGAAGGCAAACACGAGGAAAAAGCGGATGAACACGGCTTTATCTCCAGACATTTCGTTCGGAAATACGTATTGCCGGAAAAACATGACGTTGATCAGATTGAATCGAAATTGTCGTCGGATGGGGTGTTGACAATAACGGTACCGAGGGTCGATAAAGGGACTGATGAGAAGGTTATCCCGATTACCCAGACTGGACAACCGTCGAAGACTACACAAGCCAAACCAGTTGAGGAGAAGAAAGATAACAAATAAAACGACTGATTTTGTATTTTTTTAAATTTTTGTATGAGTTTTCAATAAATTGGAAAATTATTGTAGCGTTTCTCTGCGGAATATCCCAACATCCGATGAACGGTTTTAATTCACGTTTATCTGGCTGCCTACATGCACACAATTTACAATAAAATTCGAATTATTTAATAAATTTGTCAATCGTAAATAATTTTAAAATTCTCGAAACTTATAAAGAAAATCTAAGGCACATAATCTCACGAAAGTCTATAAATCAAGTTAATTTGTACTTCGTTAACGAAAAAATAAAGAAAACGTACCAGATCTTGAAGTTGTATAAATGGCAACAAATTAAGTACTTAAATAATTGAATCTTGTTAATTAAAAAAAGACTAATTAAGAACTCGATGCTACACTAACATTACTAACACTAGTAGCACGACTATTAACACGACTAAATTCAGTTTCCTTCTTAAATATAGCATAACCATTCTTGACTAATTCTTGTGCTATATCAACATCTTTATCGTTATCAACATCAAATAAATCAACACCTGGTACCGGTGAACCTTCACGTTTCGCCCGTGTCTTCTCTCTTATACTATAACCGTTGATTTTCGCCGACAATTTCTTCCATTGGGCCACATGAGTCCATTCTTCGAATTTATCGACAGCCTCTTCCGACCACGATTCACCCACTGGCTCTACAAGAATTTGATTCGATTAAAATTTGATCGAAATACTCCCAGGTGTTTCTCTCCGATTTGAATAAATGAAATTTCTCGAATAGAACCCAGCTTCCGATTGGCCAATTTGCGAAGTTTAAAATTTCCAAATTTTCGACGATTTTCCGGAAAACTGATACTGCTATCGGAGAATTTCTTACATATTTGGAAAGCGCTTTCAATTTTCTATATACGATGTAAACATTATTGTAAAATAAGCAATATTGAGCAATTTATGGAGGAAAATATAAAAAATTGTAAAAAAATACGAAAAGAACATGCTCTAATATTTCGTGTTGTAACTCAAAATTGCGCCGAATTTGGAATAATAAATAATATGCAACTTGAAATGCTCTTTCAAATTCAATTTTGATCGTTTAAATCCGTTGGAAAATAACTGAGAAATTTTGGAATAAACTAGCAGTTTTCGTCGATTCGTTAAAATCGGAGGGACACCTAGGAATGTTTCTTTGTTAGTAGAATTTACCAATTCTAGCCAGATAACATTCGATAGCTTGAAAGTGTAACCGTAAGAAATCTGTACGCAATTCGTACAATTCGTCAACCGGAACCGTATCAGTATCACCATAATCAACGTAATACAATTCAGCTTGTCGACCATCATGATTCTCATCGATATTCAAAATTTCCGCACGATACCATTTATTATCATATTGGAATATCGCTGCAACTAAATCACCTTTATTAACGTTGTCTAAAATGTGATTATCTCGATTTTCCGGTTTACGATAATATTCCGTCATCTCATCGACGAGAATATCCAATTCTGTTGCTTTCGGGCCGACGATCTGCAACCAAAATCGACTCGGATCCAACATTGCCGATACGTAAACTTCAAATTGGGCATCCGATTGTCCCGGTATCGGCGACATTCGTTCCGATTTCGGACTCGTTTTCAAATCGTTATTTTGGTTTTTCGGCGGCAATCTCGGTTCACGTTTCGATACACTCTGTTCGATTTGGATTTGTTGTTTATTAAATTCATCAACGATCTCATCAATCAACGATTTAGCAACGAGTATTTGTTCTTTTGTGCCGGTTATTGTAATCCGACGATCGATACTAACACGATTATTATCGATGGTTAATTTAGCACCGGAACGACAGGTGATATCGTGGATGCGGTCGCCGTTACGGCCAATTATCTTCGCTATATACTGTTGTGGCAACCATAAATCTTCAATTTCGATGACCGGTTGATTCGCCAAGAATTCCTCAATTAGATTCTCGGCTATTATGCACGCCTCTAATGTTCCTTTAATCACACAAATATCCTCATTGTTGTTCGTTTGTTTGAAATGGATACGTGTATTTGATTGTTCTTGGATCTGTTTGATATTATTACCACCACGCCCGATTAAAACACGCACCAATTTCGTTGGTACTTTCAATTCTACCGTTTTATAATTTGATGTTTTTATAAACGTATCATCGTAACTATCTTCATCGTTTTTCTTCAATAACAAATACAATAAATATCCGCTAACACCACATAGAGATAGACCAAGGGCTAAAGTTAACGATTTTGTAACAATTCTGCAATTACAATTAAACAAATCAAGGTGAAATTCATTCGTCGTTATATAATAGACCTTAAAATATCACAATTTAGAAATTCTTTCAAACAATAAGACAAATTATTAATGAATTAATTAATTATAACTTACTTCATGTTAATTACAAAAAATCCAATTATTTCTACCTAAAAATTAGGAAAATAACTCGACGACACTTCGACCACATAACCTCAAAATTATTATGTCATATTCTATTTGTAGCTCAGCGACGTTGCCATCTCTACACATATACAGAGTGTCCACAAATCAAATCATAGGTTATAAATAGAATTTTACCAACACATTTTTATTATTAAAATACTACATTGATTAATTTGTACTATCACCAGCTTGTGCGAAATATATAGTGTATGGTTTTTTTAAAATTTGATGTACTCCATGTTTTACATCAATCCGAATATTATCCGACTTATAATCGAGATATTTCTGTACAACGAATCGATTCAATTCATGTACATGTGGATGTGTTATAAACTCGTTGATATCCATCCATTTCGACGAGTTAATCTCACGATTATCGCATTTTATATTAAAATCTAACGGTATTAAATTAACAACTGTATAAATATCGGAACAATCGAACATACTACTGTGAGTATGTCGTAAACTAAGAACGGTATCGAATTTTGTGCGAATGTTCGTTTCTTCATAAACTTCACGGATGGCGGCATCGATTAGATTCTCACCAGGCTCGACATAACCACCCGGTAATTTCCAATGGGGCCTTTCGTAATGCTTCTCATTGACAACTAATACTTGATTCTTGTCGTTAACAACAATAGCACCAACACCGATCATCGTATGGGCATAAGGTGGGACATTCGATATTTCATGTTTCGGTAACCATAAATACAACACAACGAAATCGTCTTTGGCATGGTGGTATTTGAAGCCTTTCTCCACCAAAATTGGTACCCATTTCGTTTGTTCTACGAATACTTTAAACCAAATACAACGCTTATTTTCTTGTTGCCACAATTCCAACGCACCTACGGTAAATTTATAGTTTTACCAAAATATATTCGATTATAATTAAAAATTTACGATTTAATTTATCGGGGAATTCATCGATTTCACAATTGTTCTCAGTTGAATAGACGGTAATACCATTAAAACGATCCGGAAGGCCCCCAAATGTACCACCACTATCAGCCATATTATGTCTTCTAAACGACCTATAATCGAATAAAATCGCACAATTGTCATATAATTCGATAATCGTGTTAATTACGTGTACTTATCACAGAAATTACGTGTATTTATTGGATTATTATACGAAAAATTGTAATTAATAAAGCATCGTTCACAATATCGGTAATGCTGGAAAATTGTTCGTATAACTGAATTAATTGAAAAACGCATTTAATTAAAATAAAATAAAAAAATAGCGATCAATAATTACTATGAAGGTCGTCTGTTATTCCGAGTCATTATTAATATTTTTATCAATTAATTAGATAATTTTTGATTACAAAACAACTTATAAAAAGTGAGGTTATCTGAACCAGCAGTTGTCAAACAATTTGCAAATATTAAAATTGCAAATTTACCTCTAATCACACAATAAAATAATCGAATTCATCAATAATTAACCACTATTTCTTTGGATGCTGTAATTTAACGATAATTATAATTGAAAATTCAATAAAATCACATGAATTATTCATAAATCTAGGGTTTTTGCGCATATAAGTTGGTAAATTAAGTCAATTTATGTCGTCACCTTTGGTTGTTATAGTAACCAAAAATCAACAAAATTTGAAGTTTTATTTGAATTGGAGAGAAAAATTGTAAATTTTCAGTGTGATAAAATTTCAAATTAAATTGATATAAATTTTTTGTGTTGGTAATTCTGAAATAACTAAACTACCCTTTTCTTAAATATAATTATTAAAATTGGAAAATTATTAGAAAATATAATGGTCCAAAATTCTAGGTTATGTTGGTATGTATGAATTATATTGGTAGCGATTTTTATTGTTTCTTCTATCGTGTTTAGAAATTTATTTAATTTTGTCTCGCAATTGAGCACTTAAAATAAAGTCGTAGCTTGGTTCTTACAAATGTCATTTGTAATGTAACAATACAGTATAAATCAAGCTGTGATACTGTGCAATCAAAGACAAACCCAACTGTATATTTTTGTTAAATTTTACTGGACTTTATTACAAATATTACGATTTTTTATCTGTATGGCTCAACAGATGCCTTCTAAGATAACTCTGTTTCACAAATCATTTTCAAATGCTTTTTCAAATTAACAATCGTTACATATTCTTGACCACAAATATGGCACAAATAAGGTTTATCATTAGTATGTGCTGATAAATGTTGTTTTAATTCGTCACCTGTTAGAAATCTTTGATCACAAATGTGACATCGATAATATTTTTCTAATTTTTCTCTAGAATGCAACAATAAATGATCTTTAAAATATTTCTCAACTTTAAATTTCTCATCACAATTATCACATCGATAATAATAACTCTTTTCATGAGTTAACGAATGTTTTTCTAATTCACATGGTTTTATAAATTTTTTATTACAAATGTGACATTGATACGGTTTTTTACCTTTGTGTATAGCAAATGAATGTAGTATTAAGTTTCTTTTTAGTGTGAATGTTTTAGCACAGATTTTACACTGATAAGATTTATTATCAGTATGTAACATTAGATGTAGTTTTATGTGTTGTATTGTTTTAAATCTTTTTTTACAAATGTCGCATCGATAAGACTTTTTTACTACTTCATTTTCGACACTTACATTTTTTTCACTATGATTTTGTTCGTTCCCTATTAGATTTTCACCATCATTATTATTTATGCCATTATCAATATAGACAGGTGTATTTGAATTTGAGTTATTTGTTTGAATTTCTTGGTCTTTATCAAAGTCCTTGCCTGAAATGTACCATTTAATAATTAAAAATAAAATCAACTCCAATAATTTTAGTACAATAAAATAAAATAAAGATAAAAATGGAATATTTGATATTAGAGTGAAACCGTGGTATAAGTGGGTTAGAATTGTCACTATTATTATCAATGGTGATTGTTGAATGAATTTTATTAGATTGGAACATGAAAAAAATCGTCTGAATACACGATACCTTCAAATAATACTTCTACTCTAATTATAAGAATAATTAAACAATTAACATTATTCAGATCCGGCCTGAACTGGGTTTCCGCAGTGGCTAACCGCCATTAGGAAGCCCATGCAATTGCCTTTTGAATTATTTTTTAAATAAAAAATAATTAAATATCATTTTTTTATAAGCCGATATCTTGCTTGATTTTGGAAATATCGCCAAAATTAACACAGATTTAAAAAGAGCATTTCAAGGTAGATATGAGGACTTTTTCATTTTCGGAAAATTTCTATTCAATTTTTAGTTACAATGCAAAATTTTGGAGTGTCTTTTTTCGTAATATTTCACAATATTTTTCTGATTTGATCAATGTTGTTTATTTTTCAATAATTCTGACAGGAATTTATAGAAAATGGAAAGTGTTTTTTAAATATTTAAGGAATTTCCTAAACTGTTTACTAATTTTCCGGGAAATTGCCAAAAAGATAAGCGATTCTTCGATTTGGTGACTAAACAATGCCAATATTTAATAGTCGATAATTTACTTATTTTCGCAAATATTTCCTTGAATTGAGCAGCATTAGAAAGAGCATTTCAGGAGCATTAGACAAAGTTTTTCGATTTGGAAAATTCTATTTGAATTTGAATTTATAGACGAAAATCTAGAGGCATTTTTCCTATATTTTCGCCGATAATTTATAAATGATTTTTGCACAATAGATAGAAAATGGAAAGCGCTTTCCAACTCCCCAAGAAATTGCCCAATCGGCTCACTAGTTTTCCGGGAAATTGCCAAAAATTGAAGGACTTGTATTGCACCTTTTTTTCGATTTAGTATCTAAACAATGCCAATATTTTAATAATCGACAACTCCCTTATCTTCGTAAATATTGTAATGAATCAAACAGCATTAGAAAAAGCATTTCAAGCAGCATTAAACGAAGTTTTTTGTTTTGGAAAATTTGACTTGAATTTGCATTTATAGACGAAAATCTGGAAGCATGATTGTTTTTATATTGTTGCACATTCTTCTATATTTTCGCCAATAATTTATCCAATATTACAAATTTACGGATGATTTTTACATAAAAAATGGAAAGCTCTTTCGAAATCTCCAAGAAATTTTCCAATCGGCTTGCTAGTTTCCCGGGAAATTGCCAAAAATTGGAGGGCTTGTATTCGATTCAATGTCGAAACAATGCCAATATTTAATAGTGGATAACTCGCTTATTTTTGGAGATAAATAAAATAGCATTATAGAGTTTTAAGGAGTATCTGAGTTTTTTGTTTTGAGAAATTACACCCTGAAATCTTTCTAATCCCATTTTGGGTCATTAGAATCTCTTTGGAAAATAAGCGAGATCTAGGCGGGTTTTAATCTCCAACGGGATCAAAATCGTCCAGTCCGGCACTGTTCTTACCTATTTTTAAACACGTTTCTTCAGCACTTATTTCATCTTTAATGAAATCGTGTAATTTCTGATTGTCCTCTTCAATAAATACACAATTATAATCCTCATTACAGTTAATTTTAATATCATCGAATACGCCTCTATCAATATCAATTAAATTTGAATGCTGATTATTTTCAGAAATCGTTCGATCTTCAAGTTCTCGTTCTAAAAAACGTACGAATTTTAACATAAATTGATTGAAATTAAAATCAAACCTCTTAAAACACACAAAAAACCGTGTTATTAGAGGGTTGAATTATATTGTATTACTAATTTGTAAAGTAGTTTCTGTAGGATTTGTTGAATCGTGTATAAGAATGAATTGTCCATCATCATTTAGTTTATTTTTAGAAAAATTTCCACAATTACTGCTATTATTAATGTTGATTTTTTCATCAATTAATAGTTGATTTGTACTTAAAATTGTTTTTCGATAATTATAAAAAATTATCAGTATATTAAAACAATCAAAACATGATTGTTTTGTATAAGGATCACTTTCAATTATCTAGAAAAATTAGTAATAATATAAATGGTAATAATGGTGTAATTGTTGTTTACCTTTAAATTAGCAAGCAATTCAACAATTTCTGGAATAGACGGATCGATTTGTTCATTTTTGAAAATATTCTTACAAAATTCAACTCTAACGCTTCTAGAACAAAATCTACAAATTTCCATTTTATTGATTAATTATTTTAATAATCAAAAATTCTCAAATTAGACCAAATTACATCAAACACATGTTCAACAACAAAGATTCTAGGGATTTTCTTCGCATGTGTTGGCAATAATTGTTGCTATAGTGATCAAAATAGTTCAATTTTCTTTAAACTATAGGTAGAAATACAGGTAAATAATAAAATTCATTAGATTTATAAAACCTTGAATGTAAGTAGAATTAAATTTGAAATATATCACAAGCTAATTTATACGTTTTATCATTACAATTAATCCCTAAATTCCTTAAATAATTATAAAAACGATGATTACGTTTCGTATTTGTTACAGATCGTTGTAATTCAGATCTGGCAATATTTCTCAACATTGGCATATAATCTAATTGTATTGAATTTTGTTCGGTCATTAATGGTATAGCATTACGGAAATTTTTATCACACGATCTCATTTTATTTCTCCATCTAAAAATAATAATTTAACAATAAAACAATCAATAATTAAACAAATACATACTTAATTTCGATTGGTTCGGGTACTGATGAATTGAATTGTTCCGTTTTAAAACCATAAAATTGTAAATTATTGAAGATTAAATAGTGACTCAAATCATAACCAATTGTCGGATTGGTGAAATTTTCATAATTCTCATTTATCGATAGACTATCTTTGATTTCAACATGCCATAATTGATCTAAATTTGAATTAATTCTAGACGATTTATAATAGAAATCTGTCAGCAATAGATTATCGTAAATTTTAGAAAATTTCGCCAAATTCTCCAAGAATTCCCTCTTATTATCATTAACGATAATTTCTTTATTGTTGTTATTAATCAATAAACTGCGTAATCTTGTTGATTTACAATTGGGTAAATTTAGAAAATTCGGCAAATTCCACCATATTCTTTCTAGATTTGTTAATTCGTACAAATCATTGAAATTTTCAAAACAATCAATACAATTATTGTGTACTTTATGATTAATTAATTGATCTTCTTTCGGAATAATTGTAGATAAATTCGAATCATCATCGTCTTTATTGATATTATCACAACTATTATCAATATCGATACTGATTTGTTGTTGAAATTGTTTGATTTGTCCACCTGTATTTACCCAAAATTGCAATTCTAATAATGTTCTCCTTATATCACCGGAATTTCTAATAAATAATTGTTTAATTGACATTAAATCAATATAAATACCTTCAATTAAACAAATCAATTGTAACCATAAATTTATTAATAGTGTTGTTGTTGTTATCGGTGATACAAAACGAAATACTTGAAATTGTAACAGAAATTTCTGTTCAATCAATGAATTATAATTATTTGTTGTTAATATAATCGGACGTTTTGTTATCGAAGATATTTGATTTAAAGCCGAATAGAATGATTCATCTTCTTGTTCGAAAATAATATCAATATCTTCAATCAATAAGACGCAGAATTTTTGTTCCTTCTCCTGTTGTTCGTGTGGTTGTTTTAAAAATTTCGCCAAATTATTGTGTTGTTTACTTCTAACTTGGTGTGATTGTGTTGCCTCTTGTAAATCGTGAATTAAACGTTTACCTGTACGTTTCATCGATGTATTTATTTCGATAATATTGTAATCTAATTCGTTACAAATAGCGTAAATTGTACTAGTTTTACCACAACCACACGGTCCGGTTAAAATAATTGTATTACGTGTTGTATTGTAACTATCACGACTATCATCTGTATCGAATTCTGATTCGCTATTAATCGATTTTTTATTTTGTTTAAAACTTAATAGCCAATTTTTTAATGATGTGACCGTATGGTGATTACCTGGATTTAATAAAATTTAAGAATCATTCAGAAAATTTTTAATAAAATCTAATTTACCTAAAATTTGTTTGGAATCCTTTGGTTTATATTTTTCAGTCCATAATGAACAATCGTTAGGATCATTAATTTCAATATTTCTAACAATATTCTTCTTGCGTCCACGTTTTTTAATCGTTTCATTTTTTATAATTATATCTTTATAACCGCTTTGTTCATATAAAATTTTAAACATTCGATAAATCGGATAATCCGGATTTTGTAATTTTATCTTTTCCACAATAGTTCTATAACACTTAATTCTATCAAAATTCAAATTTTTATAATTATCATTATTATCATCGATTTTATTAAGTACAAATTGAAATTTTGAATCTGTTGAAATAGAAATTTCTTCAATTTCTGGCAACAATTTCAAATCAACTTCATCCAAATTCCAGAAACGATGATCATCTTTTTGTTGTATATGACTAACAATTGGAAATACGTCGGGTTTAACATCTTCAAAACTACAATTGGAATGTTATAAATTTTATTTAAAATTTCGACAATAATTACCTCGGATGCTTTGTTAATTCTTTCTTGAAAGATGTCGGAATTCCGCTTAGAAGAAATTCACGTTTCGCTTCAACGATAGCCGGATCGATCTTCGGTTTTGGTAACGAACGCCGGAAAACTGGCGCAATTTTCGTAGTCTGTTTCGTTGGACTATCATTTAGAACAATAACATTCGGTCTTTTCGGTGTTTTATTTTTAGAATCTTCTTCCGTTACATTTTCATTGTAATTTGGTTTGAGTTTCTTCTCTCTCAACACTTTCCCACCAACAATTCTACAATTTTTCTTTGATTTAATTTCAACTTCATCCTCATTCTCTTCCATACACAATTTAATCTTCATACGCCAAGCTTTCACATTATTGTTGGTTAATTTCGTACTTGTTTTTTCATTTTCTACATTATCTTCCGATTCTTGATTGAGTTTTCAACATGTCTTTTAAACGTTTCGAACGTTTCTCCATTTTCTCGTTAATACATTGTTCGATTTCTTCTTCTAAACGTTTCCTTTTAGAAGCACCTTTACTATCTGCCCAATTTTCAAGAAATAATTTCCGTGAAACTTTCTCCGATTTCTTATCAATTCTATCATCGTCATCATCATCATCATCAACAGATTCATATTCTTTACCCGGTGAATTGCGTCCAATCACTTTATGACGACTATCCATCATCAATTCAAAAGCGTTACGTTTTGTTTTTGTTGTTGGCGATACAAATGTATCGCTATCAATACCATTATCTATTGATGAATTTTGGTTAGAATTCGTAGATTTCTTTGGTGATTCATTTGTAATTTCTTCCTGTTTCTTTGATTTTTTACGCGTTTTTGTTGTAGACGATTGAGTTTCACTGTTTAAACAAACTTGATTTATAGTCTTTGATTTTGTTACTTTCTTTGGAGATTTAGGCATTTTACACAATTATCTTCTTATAATTGTAGTTTTTATGCATGTTTCCTGTTAAAATTTCTAATTTTTTCACTAATAATGAAGGCAACACGTAACAATAATTGCCGCCAAATTACTATTGACATTATTGAATTTTTTGAGGTTATGTTGATTAAATTGTGGCTACAGTTACAATATATTTTAAATTATATTTTTATAACGATTTATAATTATTAACAATTTGAGATCTAATTAATGTTTACCAATATTTCTCTTTGTAGAATTTGTAGAATATCATTAATTTAAATGCAGAAATTAAGAAATTTGCAATTTAAATGAGAGCTACAATTAGCGAATTTTGTGATTGAAGTGACAGAAGATCGATTTTATTGAATTATTTTCTATTCTAGAAGTAATATCTATAGAAAAATATACGAAAATTTACTTTTCGATAATTATAATTGTTTAATTTTCGACTATTCATTAAATATTGAATTATTGATTATTTGTTAAAATTGTCAATGTTGGCAATAGTGGAGTGTAATGGACTAGATAGCAGTTGGCCTTGATTTATGTGTTACGTCAAAATATCGCCTGACATAATTTCCACTAGAGAAGTGAGAAAATCGTGGAAAATTTCAAGTGTTTTCGTGGAAAATTCATCAATTTTCCTCGAAATAATCACAATTTGATCGTTAAATTATGTTTTCAATGGTTTAAATAAAGAAATTAAATACGTGCTAATTACAGGTAATTCGTCCTAATTACGTTGTTTGTTAATATTTTGTTGTTAAAATCGAAAAAGTGATTGTACAGTTGTTATAAAACTATATAGTCGTATTGTACAATTCGATTATTTTGATTTTTACGTGTTCAAAATTGAGGTCATATGTTCGATTTTATTTGATTGATTGTATTGAAATCAATGTTTAATTTCGATTATTTTTATTTTATGTACAGATTGATCAATTAAATAATGGATTCAGAACTATCAAATACAGATATATGTCGTGTATGTCGTTCAGAAGGTCAACCAGATCGACCATTATTCCATCCGTGCATATGTACTGGTAGTATAAAATGGATACATCAAGAATGTTTAGTACAATGGATGCGTTATTCACGTAAAGAATATTGTGAATTATGCAGTTATCGTTTCTCATTTACACCAATTTATTCACCGGATATGCCACGTCGTTTACCATTAAAAGATTTAGCATCTGGTCTATTATCATCAATATGTACAGCAATTAAATATTGGTTCCATTATACTTTAGTAGCTGTAGCATGGTTAGGTATTGTACCATTAACAGCATGTCGTATATATCGTGCATTATTTGCTGGTACAATTGATGCAATATTGATATTACCATTTGAATTATTTACAATGGAAAATTTAGCTGCTGATATATTTCAAGGATGTTTTGTTGTTACTTGTACATTATTTGCCTTTGCTGGTTTAGTATGGTTGAGGGAACAAATTTTACATGGTGGTGGTCCTGATTGGTTACAACGTGATAATATAGAAGTACAACAACAAGAACAACCCGAACAGGGTATTCTCAATAATATACGTGAACAAATTGAAAATCAATTACAAGAACATGAAAATAATGAGAATTTACAACAAGAAGAACAAGTACAATTACAACAAGAACAAGAACAGGAAATACAAGAACAACAACAACAGGAACAACAAGAAGATGGTGAGATTAATGGTGGTGAAGATAATAATTGGATACCAATGGAATGGGATCGTGCCGCTGAGGAGATAACATGGGAACGTTTATTGGGTTTAGATGGTTCATTGATGTTTCTTGAACATGTCTTTTGGGTGATATCATTAAATACGTTGTTTATATTGATATTTGCATATTCACCATACCATATGGGTTTAATAACATTATCATTGATTAATATGAAAGAAACAGTATCAACAAGTCATTTTGATGGTTTATTAACAACATTAATTGGCTATTGTACAGTTGGTATATTTTTTGTATTTTTCCATCGTATTTGTGGTGTATTAGGTTTTCATAAAGCTAAACGTATATTAGGTTTATGTTATGTTGTTGTAAAAGTATCAATGTTATCAGTTGTTGAAATTGGTATATTACCGTTAGTTTGTGGTTGGTGGTTAGATATATGTTCATTACAAATGTTTGATGCAACATTAAAAGAACGCGAATTAAGTTTTAGTACAGCACCAGGTACATCAATATTTATCCATTGGTTAATTGGTATGGTTTATGTATATTATTTTGCATCATTTGTATTATTATTACGTGAAATATTACGTCCTGGTGTTTTATGGTTTTTACGTAATTTTAATGATCCAGATTTTAGTCCAATACAAGAAATGATACATTTACCAATATTAGAACATATAAGACGTTTATTAATATCAGCTGTTATATTTGGTAGTGTTGTATTATTAATGTTATGGTTACCAATACGTTTTATAAAAATCTTACTACCAACATTTCTACCATATACAGTATCATTGAATAATGAATCGCAAGTTAATGAATTATCATTAGAATTATTGTTATTACAAGTAATATTACCAGCATTATTAGAACAAAGTCATACAAGAATATGGTTGAAGGGTTTAGTACGAAATTGGTGTCGTATTATATCATGGTTATTAGATATACATTCGTATTTATTAGGTGATGGACAACAAACAAATCAAGATCAAGATTTAAATAATCAACAAGATAATAATGGTGGTGGTTTAGCAGCAGCACATCAAGCATTTCTATTAATGGAACCACCAACTGGTTTACAACCATATGAACGTCCATCATTTTTTATAGCACGTTTAATTGGTTTATTAATTTCAGTTTGTATATCATTAGTTTTATTTAGTATAATTGCATTAACGATACCAGTATGGTTGGGTAGACGTGTTATGGCATTATGGTTAGTTGGTGCACCACCACCAGGTCCACAAATATCAACAACAACAACAACATTACAAAATCAACAACAACAACAAACACAAACTGAAGTTAAAGTACATGAATTATATACAGCAGCATGTGGTTTATATTTATGTTGGTTATCAGCACGTGCTATAACATTAATAACAAATTGGCTACCACAAGGACGTGCTGCTATTATAACAAAATTAAAACAATGGTCATTATTGGGTTGTAAAACAATAATAGCTAGTACAATATTATTGGGTATAATACCATTATTATTTGGTTTATTATTAGAATTAGTTGTTATAGTACCATTACGTGTACCAATTCATCAAACACCAATATTATTTATATGGCAAGATTGGGCTTTGGGTGTTTTATATACGAAAATTGCTTGTGCTATTACAATGATGGGTCCAGATTGGTTTTTTACGTACGGCTATTGAACGTGCTTATCGTGATGGCATACGTGATATGCAATTAATATTTATTTTTAAACAATTAGCAGCACCGGTTATTGTTTGTTTTGGTTTAGCATTAGCAATACCGTATGTCTTAGCTTATTCAATAATACCGATATTTATAAATAATTTACAATTGAGAAATTTAATAGCTAGACGTTTATATCCATTTCTATTATTATGTTGTGTTATTGGTTTAGTTATTTTATTGCAAATTAGACAATTTAAGAAATTATATGAACATATTAAAAATGATAAATATTTAGTTGGACAACGATTAGTTAATTACGATCATAGAAAAGCTAAAACACAACAATCACAACAACAACAGAACGATAATAGTTGAACCAATTTGTCTCGTCTTTTATTGTAAATATTGTGTATTTATTTTCAAATTATACAATTATATAGATAATAACAATCTTGTAATTGTTGTTTAATTTTATTGGTTTCTTTTCGAGACTTTTGTGATAAGAGAAAGCACTATTGTTATTTTATTTGTTTGTTATTATTGTTGTCAAGTGATTGTGCTCACAATTACAGGATTGTTTATTCATTTTTTATGCTGTATACAGTATGATTTATTTGGAACATAATTGATCTGTATATTTCTAATTATGATCACGTTTTCAATGTAGCAATTCAATCAAGAAAGACTGTTTTTGCAGACATTGGGCTTTTTATTACAATATCTAATTTCGAGTTGGATTAAAATACAGGAGGGTAGCTTAAATACTTCTTATACTTTTAATAGCCCATTTTCTTGGCTCACCTGTATAGTTTGTATGGAAAATCCTATTAAATTTGAGAAGTAATCTCAATAATATTTCAAGGAATTATAAGATGCCTCGCGATAATTTTACCAAAATTTGAACCTTGTAGCTTATCGGCAAGTTGGTCAAAAACCTTGTTATCAGAATCGATTTGCATTGATTTCGAATTGATATGTCGATTTATTGTTCATTTGACAAATTCTCGGATGTAAATATTTCAAAATTGAAACGAATTGTTTTTCAGAACCTTACAAAGATTTGATGAACATTTTATTATTGTTGATACAGTGCGATTTGAAGATTTACACAAATTGTCTCCAGTGCAGTCAAATTCAATGCAATGCAAGAAGTACTGCTGCTGAATTGAAAGCGATTTGAAAAACTTGTAGAACGATCCCTAGAGATCATTTTAACAAAATTGGAGTCTTGTAGGTCAAAAAATGCTCGCTTTAGACGATGCCAGTTCTTGAAAACGAACTAAACTCGTCGAATAACTCGAATGCCCCGCATTTTTTGTCATTTTTCTTCATCACATTCTAGAATAAACGAAATATTTCTACCTGTTCCAAAATGGAGAAAAACCAAAAATAGAGTCATTTGTGCTATAGCGTTTTTTGCCCAACTCGCTAATGACCCCCCTATAATTTTTGAAATGTTTATCCAATTACTCTCCAAATAATCGGATTTCCTATAATTTTAATTCGGTACTCTTGTAACCAAAATATGTTTTTTAGTACATTAAATTGTTAATCTAATGAAAATTATGACGTTCCGCATATTAACTTGATTATGGTTTGATCACTTTATGGAAAAAATTGTTTATCAATCGGTTTTTTGAAAAAATCCAACCTACCGTGAATCTCTGCAGATATTTAAACACAACCGCGATAACCGAACAGTATCAATATCAAGACTGTATCAAAATGAAACTGTTCGTTGGCTTCATTCTACTACTCGCTTGCTTCACAGCAATTCTAGCAGAACCTCAAGTAAGTCTCAATTTGATTCCGATAAAAATTCTCTAATTTTACCATCGTTTTAGGATATGGCCGAGATGGGGAAGAAAACAATTGGTATGGCTAGTAAAGTGATGGGTACTGGTGTTGACACCATGGCAAAAGGGATGAATACTTTGGCCGGTGTGGCAACAAGTTTCCTCCCGAAAGGTGGCAATTCTCGTTAAATTTTCCAGCGTTTCACTATCAATTTTAACCGAGCACTAATGGAATAATTAAAAAATATATTAAAGCATTCGATTTGTGCTTATTAGAAATGAACCCCTATTTATTATTACAAAACAATGACAGTTGCTGTATTTCACGGGTGTAAGGTAAAATCGACGTTTTCTTCCCCAAATTGTCGCAATTCTATGTGGAAAATGTGCTAATTTGTGTTGAATATTAGCCAAAATTGGGTAATTTCTCGATATGCATACGAAAATTTGTTACAATAGTGGTTTGGGGAGAAAACGTTGTAAAATTTCGGCTTAAACTCAAAAATTGTCAAACTATTTTTGTAATTAATCACTCTCGTGGGGTGAGGCTGCCAGCGGTTTTCACCAATTACCCAGTGACCTACCAAGTTCTAATTTTGATGAAATGTTCCCTAGAGACCAGCCTAGAAATAGGCGATACTCGAACAATTGTTGAAATCTGTACGTTTAAAGGCCCCTTCATAGAGTCTAAATATTCAAAAATAGGTGCACAACCCCAAATACCGAGGGCTGATAGGACAACGAAATTCAGGTGAAAAGACAGCTAAAACCAGATTTAAAAAACGTCTCTTTAACAGCCGATTGTTCTAACACAACCTAATATTGAAAGTTTGTATTTATTGGACGATAATTCACCGATTTTACAACTGATTGGGCATAACTACTATTAAGAAATTAATTGACGAAAAATACAAATGTGGAATTCAATTAGCCGGCGTTTCCAAATCGGCCTGTTGTTCCGGTTCTTCATCATTATAAATATTCTCAGCCATTTGCCATACTTGCATAATATTGTCTTCTGATACAGAACAAATCACCCATGGTTCATTTGGATTCCAACTGAAATCCGATATTTTCGCCGTATGTCCACCGTGTATAAACAATAATTCCGGTGGTCCATCTTCGGCATCTTCTGGACTTTGTTCTTCGCCAATTTTACTCAAATCCCATACGTGCAGACGACGATCTGTACCAGATGATGCCAATATAGTTTCGTTATGCGGTGACCATTGTACTTGAAAGATTTCATCTTTATGCGATTCGAAACTGTGTAATTTTAGTTTTAAATTACGTAAATCCCATAAGGCTACGGTTTTATCAGCGGAACCTGTAGCCAATATGAATTCAGAATATGGATTGAAACTTAAACAATTCACTTCGGCCGTATGTGCATCGACTGTATGGGATGGTTTACTTGTATTATTACAGCGCGTATCCCAAATCATTAATTTTTGATCGTCAGCAACCGAACCGAATAGACTCTCGTGTAGTAAGTGCCAAGCGACATCTTCAACAACGGCCGTATGGCCGGTGAATATCGTTTTGGCATCAATAATACGATTTTCTTTCGGTGTTGCATTAATATCCCATAAACAGATCGTGTGATCATCACTAGCCGATAGTAAATAACCGTTCAAATTTGGATTCCACGATAGACCGTAGCCTTCTTTCTGATGGCCACGTAGCCGCAAATCTGGATGGCATTCGCCGTTTGGATCCGGTTTACTTGGATGTTTCGTATAATCAAACACCAAAACATCACTAGACGGGGTCTTTGTTGCAATAACACACGGATTCTGTGGCATATATCGGGCCCTATTCACTTCGCCTTCATGGTTGATTTTGATTTCGATTTCGATTTTACCGGATACAGAACCGAAACCGCCGAATTCGCCCTTTTCGTTGTCATAGTGGGATGCATCGAATTGTGCATCTTCATTCGGCAATTGGACACTAGCAATTAATAAATGATTTTGTTCATCTGATGTGTGGGTACCCAAAATTAGGCGATGTATTGAATGATCTTTGCCTTCCGGACGGGTCACATCCGGCAACCATTGGGCAGTCAATGAGGGCCATTCTAAAGCGTGCGTCATCACTAAATCGTACAGAAACGGTGTGTTTTTCTTCCATATTTTGTATTCCTCATTAATTACACGTTCCTCAACAGCATCGTCAAATGTTTCTAAATTCAACAAAACATTAAAGCAAATTCTACAGAACAATATTAGAAACTTACCAGTATCACCTTTATCGCCCATTTTTCTAGAAAAATTGGCGGTTATCAAAATTAAAAGCGTTTTTTTTTTGAATAGAACAAACTGACAAACAAACCGGCCTTAATGAAACAATCGACGCTAGCCCGCCTAAACAGTTGGCAACAAATTGGCACCAAATATCCCCAAATTTTCAACCACTATACACACAATCACGCTAACCAGCCACAAATTTCGATTTATTTCGATTAAATTGCCAGAAATTCACATAAATACGTCAACAATAATCACAGAATGATGTAAATATTGAATAAACTCTAATGAAATTCATTGGTACTACTGCGTAAAAATCCCTATATAGTATCCGTCCTTGTCTAGTTTAAGCAGTACTACCAATACTCTGTAGCATTTGTCACTACATTTAGGTAAAGAAATTACGAATAAACCATTGAAAAATTTTAAATTACCACTAAAATATTGTAGAATCTCCAAAAATTGCTAATTTACAATCCTAAAATTTGTAGAAATTTATTAAAAATTAAAATTTTAAATTTTTAATCAGAGCTTCATTTAGTGTTTCACAATTGACAGTTCCCAAGCGTTGGTCGCCCTAACCTCAATGTTTTCGACAAATAAACGTTCACTTATTTCTAAAAATAATCAAATTTCCTCCGAATTTACCACAATTCCAGTTATAAAAACCCCGTATAGAAATGGTGCGCAGCGGGTAAGTGCCGATATTATTCCGAAAATTCCCATTTTCGATCGATGTCGTAACAATCTTCCAGACGCGATAGAAGCCGTTCAGTGGAGCGTAAACGCCGCCGTTCCAGATCACGCAGTAAAGAACGTTCATCCAGATCGACACGTTACCGTAAAAGTCGCTCCAGAGACCGTCGTAGTCGATCCAAAGAGCGTAGGAGTCGGTCGAAAGAAGGCAGAAGTCGATCTAAAGAGAAACGCAACAGGAGCAGCAGGAGTCGTTCGAAAGAGCGTCGAGATCGCGACCGACGTTCGTACAGTCGCGATAGAGACCGTCGCCGGTAAATTTCATAAAATTTTTTGTAAATTTGTAACTGAAATTAGCTTTTTAGGGGTGATAGTAAGGAGCGAAGACGGCGCCGTGATCGATCCAGATCGAAATCTTCTGAACGAAAATCGAAAAATGATGAATCCGGATTGTCATTCGATCCGGCAAATTTAGATAAAGTAATATTTATTATTATTTTGATAATAATTTAATAATTGTGGTTGTTAGGAGGAAGAACAGAAGAAGTTGGAATTAGAAATGCAGAAACGTCGAGAACGGATAGAACGTTGGCGTGCTGAACGTAAGAAGAAAATACAGGAAGAATTGGCTAATAAACAGGAAGTTGTACCGCAAACACCGGCAGCAACTGCAAAGAAATGGTCGTTAGAGAATGAATCTGACGATGATGACGATAGTAATAATAATAATAAAGAACAGGATAAAGAACAAAGTGATAAAGAAACAGATGAAACCGCCGATAAAGATAATAATGAAGATGGTACTGATGGTAATGAGAATAATGAAAATGAAACTGGTGCGAAAGATGAGGAGACAAAAATGGAACAAGAAGACGAAGAAATTGATCCGCTAGATGAGTATATGAGAGGTGTCCAAGAAGAAGTTCGAAAAACGAATAAATTGGATGTAAAAAAAGCTAAAAACGATACTAATCCGACGAAAGGTTCACTAGTTATTGTAACCGGTGTAGCTAAATCGAAAGTTAATAAAAATAAGGGTGAATTAATCGAACAAAATCAAGACGGTTTAGAGTATTCATCGGAAGAAGAACAGGAAGATTTGAAAGATACAGCTGCAAATATTGCGAATAAACAACGTAAAGAATTAGCAAAAATCGATCATAATAATATCAAATATTTACCATTCCGTAAGAATTTCTATGTTGAAGTACCGGAAATTGCCCGTATGACCCATGAAGAAGTTGAAACTTATAAAGAAGAAATGGAAGGTATTCGTGTTAAAGGTAAAGGTTGTCCGAAACCGATAAAAACTTGGGCACAATGTGGTGTATCAACGAAAGAAATGAATATTTTAAAGAAATTAGGCTTTGAAAAACCAACACCAATTCAAGTACAAGCTATACCGGCTATAATGTCCGGACGGGATTTAATCGGTATTGCTAAAACTGGTAGTGGTAAGACTTTAGCGTTTCTATTACCGATGTTTCGACACATATTAGATCAACCCCCGTTGGAGGAAACCGATGGACCGATAGCGATAATAATGACACCGACACGTGAATTGTGTATGCAAATCGGTAAAGATATAAAGAAATTTACGAAATCCCTTAATCTACATGCAGTTTGCGTTTATGGTGGTACTGGAATATCCGAACAAATAGCCGAATTGAAACGCGGTGCGGAAATTATCGTTTGTACACCGGGTCGGATGATTGATATGTTGGCGGCGAATGGTGGTAAAGTTACAAATTTACGTCGTGTCACTTATATTGTCTTAGATGAAGCTGATCGTATGTTCGATATGGGTTTTGAACCGCAAGTTATGCGTATTATCGACAATGTAAGACCGGATCGACAGACTGTAATGTTCAGTGCCACATTTCCAAGACAAATGGAGGCTTTAGCTCGGCGTATTCTACAAAAACCGATTGAAGTACAAGTTGGTGGACGTTCGGTTGTTTGTAAAGATGTCGAACAACATGTTGTTATATTAGATGAAGATCAGAAATTTTTGAAATTATTAGAATTATTAGGTTTATACCAGGAACATGGTAGTATTATTGTATTTGTTGATAAACAAGAAAACGCCGATATTCTATTGAAAGAATTAATGAAAGCTTCATATAGTTGTATGAGTTTGCACGGTGGTATCGATCAATTCGATCGTGATTCAACAATAATCGATTTTAAAAACGGTAAAGTTAAATTATTGATTGCTACATCGGTGGCAGCACGCGGTCTAGACGTTAAACATTTAATTCTTGTTGTTAATTACGATTGTCCCAATCATTATGAAGATTACGTCCATCGTTGCGGACGTACTGGCCGGGCTGGTAATAAAGGTTTCGCTTACACTTTTATAACACCAGAACAAGCCCGTTATGCTGGCGATATAATCCGTGCTTTTGAATTAGCATCAGTACCAGTACCGGAACAATTACGAAATCAATGGGATAATTATAAAGCTAAACAGGAGGCGGAAGGTAAAAAAGTCCATACAGGTGGTGGTTTTAGTGGTAAAGGTTTCAAATTTGATGAGAACGAAGCGGCTGCTGTTAACGAAAAGAAGAAATTCCAAAAGGCCGCTTTAGGTTTAGTCGATTCGGATGATGAAGATTTAGAACACGATATCGACCAACAAATCGAAAGTATGTTTGCAACAAAACGTACAGTTAAAGAAATTAAAGCACCATTAGGTAGGTTTTTAAATTTGTTGTTTGACAAATTTGATTGTATTTCAATTGAATTTTAGGTTTAATTAATCCATCGGTTAGTGGTAATAATCCATCAACATTAGATAAATTAGAATTGGCGAAACGTTTAGCATCACGTATAAATCTATCAAAGAATATTAGTTTAGATACGAAATTTGCAACACAACAAGCTGCCGAATCAATATTAAAAGGTAGTAATAATCAATTACCGATAACGGCAAAAACTGTTGCTGAACAATTAGCAGCTAAATTGAATACGAAATTGAATTATCAACCGAAAGATGATGATGAACGTGATATTGACGATAATGATCAAACATTCCGTAAATATGAGGAAGAATTGGAAATTAATGATTTCCCACAACAGGCCAGATGGCGTGTAACATCAAAGGTAATCGTTTATTTAATTTTCTTATTTTCCCCCCATTTATTTAGCCTTTTATATTGTTAACCAACGTTTTGTTGGGAATTTTAATGAGTTTTAAAGCTTTAAAATTTAATATTTTTTGTTGTTAAACTTTGATCTTATACAATTTTTATAAAAATCTTATTTCAAATACGTTCAAAAATGATCGCAACTTTAAGAAATGTGATCGTCTATTTCTTAAAACAGATCGCATTACATTTTTTTGATTTATTTTTACACTCCTAAAACTCTCCACTTTAATTTCCTGTATAAGAAAAACTACGTTTTCCATCATCATAAATTATCAACACGTATACCGTATTTTCTTCAACATGTTCTAGTTAGAAAATTTGCGATTATCCGAATGTCCGAAATGAATCCAATAAATAATTCCAACTTCTAAAAGAAGTCGATAAATCATATCATTGAATTCTGTAACTTTTTCACGATTCCTTCTATACTAAATTCACTCACTTAATGGAAGATTGACGAGAACGACGGAATAAAAGTTCCTAGCTTTACCTAACTTACTAGGAAACAGGTGTCCCCCTTCGATTTTAATGAAATTTGGATATGTTATTCTCCATCGAATTCTAAGAGATGCATGTTTTTTTATCGGCGGAAAAACATATCTAGGGGATGAAATCTTCGCTCAAAGTTTAGGCTCATTATTTTATTATTTTATTTTTTAAGTTTCGCATACTTCCGGTTAAAATATTGAAACGGGACAAACGGCATTATTCTCAGGGTGAAAAATAATGTAGAAGTCTATTGTTTGCATATAGAAATGTTAATTAGTGTAGAAGTTATAATGGTTGAAAGTAAGAAAATTGCTATAAGTCAAAAACTATTCATCGGATTTTGACGAAACTAATGCCATTCGAAAGAAGACGGAAAAGTAGAAGAAACCTGTTTTTGGATTTTTTCGAAAAATTACGTTTAGGGGTAACCGCCCCTCAACCATATTTGAATGGATCAGAAAAAAAACTTTACTATTCTTATAATCTTTATATTTTAATTCATAAATTTTCAACAGTTGGGGCATATAACAATAGTATTTTCTTCATATTTGGATACCTATTCAATTTTTATGTTGGGTTTAATTAAATTAGCTTGCAATAAGCAAATAACTTATACGATGCGAAAGATACGATATTAGTCAAATTTTATAATACAGTGAGCCAGAGTGGTCTATTAGACGTTTAAAGAATTCTAATTGATGAAAGTTTCTGAAATTTGGTATGCACCCGTTTTTCCACCTGAACTACACCTGGAAAATATTTTCGTTATTCTATCAACCCCCGGTGTATGGGGTAGTGCACCCTACTTTCTTATTTTAAATGGAATGGTATGTTTTTTATTCCCTATTTAGATTCTATGATAAAAACGAAATGGACTTTGATAACATGACCTATGGTCTAGCGTTGATAGTTTTTCAGGAATTTTGACTTTTTCTGAAAATTTTGATTTTGTAGTGTTTGATTAAAAAATTTATATGTTTGAAGATATTATTGATAGATAATCCAAATTTGGAACTCAAATAGTTTAAACTATGTACTTTACGCCAGATTTTTCAGAAATGAATTATATTTCAGCATTTAGCCGAAATAAATTTTTCTTTCAGCCAATTTTCAAAACGGAATATCTTTCTTATTTTAAATGTAACGGTATATTTTTCTTTACACGTTTGGATAGAGAAAAATATTCTGCATCGAATCATATTAGCATTTCCTATACCTATTCTTGATAATTTTTCAGTTATTCAAGATTTTCGATTTCTAATAATTTACCACCTGAAACAAAATACTAAACATAGTCGGCTTGGCGGAACAATCTTCTGTCACAATTCACATCTAAATAATTAATTATTTTTATATTTTTAATTAAAAAATCATAGAAAAAATTGACAAATAATTAAATTAAAATTAATTGGATTTTCTTTTCATGTAAAATTGGCTGAAATCGCTGAAAAAACATACAAAATAATCATTTTTAACCTCAAATGTGACAGTTAATGTCATTTTGCTAAGCCTCCTATGCATTTCTTTATAGGCGAATTATTAAGTCACAGGCAACTAAACATTAATCATTTTCAGACTGGGGAAAAAACTATTGAAAATTGAAAATCTTAAATAGCTGAAAAACTATCAGCGATAGGTATAGGAAATGTTAATACAGTTAGATGTAGATTTTTTTTCTCTATCTAACCGTTTAAAGAGAAATATACCATTCCATTTAAAATAGGAAAGATATTGCGTTTTAAAAATTGGCTGAAAGAAAAATTTATTTCGGCTAAATGGTAAAAGATAATTCATTTCTGAAAAATCTGGCCTAAAGTACATAGTTTAAACTATTGGAGTTCCTAATTTGGATTATCTATCAACAATATCTTCAAACATATGAATTTTTTAATCAACCACTACAAAATCAAAATTTTCAGAAAAACTCGAAATTCCCGAAAAACCATTAACGCTAGACCATAAGTCATGTTATCTAAGTCTACTTCATTGTCATCATAGAAGCTAAATATAGAATAAAAAATATACTATTCCATTTAAAATAAGAAAGTAGGGTGCACTACCCCATATACCGGGGGTTGATAGAACAACGAAAATATTTTCCAGGTGTAGTTCAGGTGGAAAAACGGGTGCATACCAAATTTCAGAAACTTTCATCGATTAGAACCCTTTAAATGTCTAATAGGCCAACCACTTGGCCCACTCTGTATACTCGTATAAAAAATAACGTTCAGCATGAAAATTAAAAGCTTAGGCAACAAAGAAGAAAATAATATAATTTTGTGCCCCAACTACTGAAAATTGATAGAAAACATTATGTATGAATTAAAACATAAAAATAATAAGAATAGTGAATTTTTTTTCTAATACGTATAGATATGCTTGACGGGTGGTTACCCCCTAAATGTAATATTTCGAAAAAATTCAAAAACAGGTTTCTCCTACTTTTTGCCTTCTATCGAATGACATTAGTTTCGTCAAAATCCGATGAATAGTTTTTGATAATTTTCTTACTTTCAACCCTTATAACTTCTACCTTAATTAACATTTCTATATGCAAAACAATAGACTTCTACATTATTTTTCACCCTGAGACATAGGCGTAGTTAGATATTCAACTCTGGGGGTGCTAAAGTCCCAAAAAAACTATATTAAAAAACAATTGGGTATTTATTTAAGGGTGCAGATTACATCGATTTGAACCACGAAAATACGAATTTCTAACTCACGATTTGTCGCTCGTTCTTGGAGTTACGACAACCTAAGATAGTTTTTTGAAAAATTTGAATTACAGATGAAAATCATGCAGGTTTTTTTTTTCGTTTTTTGTTTGTGCAATTTCTTCTATTTTCTCTCATAACTTGGCCAATATTGTTTATTTTGCAATAATTTTTCTATTAGATAGCAAATTAAAAGCGTTTTTCAAATCTTCAAGAAATTTTCCGATTACATTATCGGTTTTCCGGAAAATTAAGAAATCTTCCGTAAGGAATTCGTAGTCAATTTTCATTTTACAACATTGATCAACCCCTCATTCGATACAAAAGCGGAGTACAAGATAGAGATTATTTTCTTAATTTGAAAATTGCGTGAACTATCGCGGAAAAACCGAGTTGCTTTTCTAACATTGTTTTCACTTAGTAAAATTAGCAATTTTCTTTTAAAATATATACCTGCAGTTAGCTATTTTATATTATTGTTGATTGGCCTATTATTTTGGAAAACAGGAAGAGTTATCAGATGTTACTCGAGAAATCGTCAGTTAGAACCTCGCATTTTCACGATTTAGGTAAATCAATGAGCTATACCTTGCACCCTCAATTGACTCATGCTTAAAATGAAATAAAATAAGTGCCCTACCTAATAGAAAAATATATGTAATCTATTGAAGCCCCCATTGCACTAAAAAAAAATAGCTTGACGGAGAGAAATTCAGAATAGAGCCCACAAGTAGTACCTAAATATACCTGAATTTTCAATTTTGTACAGGATTCAAATGTTTGAAATTTTAATATAAAATATTCATTATTTAAATTACCTTATACTTTCCAAATCTCTTTGGGGGTGCTAATTTAGATTTAGTACCCCCCTAACTACGCATATGCCCTGAGAATAATGCCGTTTGTCCCGTTTTAATATTTTAACCGGAACTTAAAAAGTACCCCGTTTGAGCCTAAACTTTGAGTGACGATTTCACCCCCTCGATATGTTTTTTCGCCGATAAAAAAACATGCATCTCTTAGAATTCGATGGGGAATAACATATGCAAATTTCATTAAAATCCGAAGGGGACACCTGGGAATGTTTCCTTGTTAAGTAATTTACAAAAAGTTACACAGTTACAGAATACGATTGTTATTGATATATTTTCGAGTCTCCGAAGAAAGCTATACGTTCCAAAAACAGCCAATTTTAACATTATTCTATTTTATAATCGGCTGTGGCTTAGTCATGTAGTATCGTAGATTGATTCATTATGTATTCCATTTGTTATTTGCAATCGTATTATCGGGACAACGTTGGAGATTAGTCTCTTTTGAATAACCAGCTTTGTTCTTATATCTTTTCAGTTATACTAAAGCGTGAAATAGAAACTGTTCAGAGTATCGATCTCTAGGGTTGTCATAGCAATGAATCATTAAAAAGTTATAGAATACGATTGTTGCTTTCGAATATCCGAAGAAATAACCAATTGATTATTGAAAATCAACAGTCTCTTTTGAATAACCTCATTGTCTCTTCAATCATACACATGATGATATTCTAAAGAGTGATTATCTCTAATTGTCATAGTAACGAATCACCAGAAAGTTACAGAATACGACTGGCTACAATTTGTAATTTCTATATCAAGATCCAATGTTTTTTTTTTAACTGTTTGAAATCTCAGTCACGACTCTAATTAAATTTTTTGTGTGCTGTTAATAGGAGGCATTAGCGCAAATTTCCGAATATTCAGAAGCTGGAATAACAGTACGGGGGACTTATGTACAGCCTGGTAAAGCACCACCAGAAGGTGAACGAAAATTGTATTTGGCCATTGAAAGTACATCGGATATAGCTGTTGCTAAAGCCAAATCGGAAATTACACGTTTAATTAAAGAAGAATTATTAAAATTACAAACAGCCGGTCATCATACATTCAACAAAGCACGATACAAAGTTGTTTAATCAACGTGAATTTTCTTATTTTTACTATAAGATAATTTAGGAAATTTTCCAGGATTCTATTGTAAATAAAATCGATTTGATGTATTTATTTATTCTTAAAAAATTGAGACAAACGCAAATACAATCGATTTTTATCCATTAATTTTATTCTCTTCCTCCAACTTAGCCAAATTAGAAACGTACGAGTGGATTTGGGCTAATTTCATTAGACTTGTTCGCGGTTGGACCGCCGAAATGGAAACTTTCAAGTGGTAAGTCTTCTTGAAATTGAATTAAAGTTAGCCGATAAATAATTACGCGACTAATTAATCGGGAGATATCGTGACTTGTACAATCGAAGGGAATTTTCTCAAGATGTTTATTACGGTTTTCCGACGATTTATGGCCGAGTGGTCGTTATAGTGGAGTTGAGTATCGGTTGGTCGGTTAAACGATAAGAATCGATATTCGGTTAACTTTAGTTTTTCTTCGATCAATGGTTAATTTTTTTCGGTCCATTGTATTAATACTTTAGATTTCGTTTCGGAATACTTTCAATTTGTTTCGTCTCAATTAAAAGTTCTCTAGTTATTCTAAAATTAAAACTTTAAGTTTTGGAAACTTTTTAATAACTCCCCATTAACTCGTTAATATAATTCAGCCGCAAAAAACGAGGCTATTGTTTGTTATTTGATAAATCACAAGAGACTGAGCCTACGTTGAACTTTCTAATCATTATAATCGGTTCTAATAATCTAGCAGAGTATTAGAGATTATCGAGAAAATATTAATTCGATCGGTGTTTATAATTTTCAGTTCATATTAATTTTTATTACAAGTTTTGATTAGAAACGTTGAGTTTTCAAAAAACAATTTAAATTCTGTGCGACAGACAGTTCTATCTGGCGTTCAGTTCAATAAGAGCGCTTTATTAGAAATTCAAATGTCCCAAGTCTAATTCCAATTTTTTGTACTTGTATTGGACTAGAAAATCAATTCTACTAGTTTAGAAAATTCGCTTTGTTGGAGTGCTTTCCGAAGAAACTCAATAAGTTACATTAAAAGTTAGAAGATCGGATCGAGCCGTAAACAATTAGAAGTTTATTTGCATATTTAAAAGTTGAGTAATCGAATTTCGGCTTGTAACGATCAACAAATCATTAACTTTGCGAAATTCGCTTTCTCTTAATTCTGCAGAAATACAATTTGTTTTATCAAAAATACCAATTCTTCAATTTTTCCCGGATATTAATTTGTTCAAAGCGAAAAGAAAAACTGGTAGCTCTGTATTTGTTGTAATGGAAATGGCACGCCTCTTCTATTTGTCAGATCGATGTTAGAAGGACGACGACTACCCTAAAACTGTGTGTGTGCACGGAGTGACTTGACTACATTTCAGCATTTCAGGATGTAATGTTGGCAGTAGTCGTCGCGACGTACCAGTGCGGGTAGCTTTGAAAATTCGCCCTGAAACCAACCGTTCGGAGAGTTAGTAAAAGAGCAGTTGAAAGTGCGCCGCGACGTGTATACCTGTGCGTGTCTGTGCGATAAACATCTTCCAAATTAAATCAACATTAAAATGGTAATTTATCATAACCCTCCCCTGTAGATAACACGATTTTTTCCAATCAGATTTCCAGCGATCTTATTTACAATGTTGCGGTGATTTATGGTGGATGCGCCCGGGCTAAATTCAAATTATCCCAACGGTTCCAACAACAAACATCACAATTTTGATGGAATTGTTGATAAAAAAATTGATAAAATGGCGGCATATTGATCAATTTTGATGTATTGTAGGTAATTTCAACGTTATAGATCTATTATTAATGTTATCGGACAAATATTTCTCCGGTTATTATTACTACAAGATGTTGGTGAAAGTTTCCGTGTAATCCTCGGTAATATTTCATCTGTACGAAGGGGTGAATATTTGAATTTTTTCCTTACTAAGACGATATTTCTGACGGTTTCCGGGTTCTTCTAAGAAAGGCGCAATTGATGGATTTTACTATAATTAAAGTTGAGTTATAATTAAGATTCGATAAAATCGCTGCATTGCTGCAAATTCTTAATTATTCCAATAAATATAGCTGCAGTATTGATTAATTTTACTTAAGAATAACACAAATCCGAAACTTACACAGCTTTCAGAGGATTTCTCAAGTTTTCTACACAACAATAGTGGAAGTTTTGATTTATACAACAAATTCAACGCGTGAAACTTTGAAACAACGTAATGAATAATGCGTGAATTGTCGCAGTTTTCTCGCGATTTTTCCAATATTACACAGCTATCGACAATTCTAGAGTTTTCAGGTGGCAAACAATCGCAGTTTAGTTGAAACTTCGTGAAAAATTGCTGGTTGTAACCCAGATTGTAGTTCGTTCTTTGGATGTTGTTGTTTTAGCTTCAATTAATCGATTCTGTAGCATCAATCGATTGCTCTTGGAAATTCCCATTCTGTAAAAGAATCATTGAAACAACGATGGCAAGTTGCGTTTAAGGGCACAGCTTATGGTGAAGCGATTTCTCGCTCATCCTTGAGATTACGACAACCGCAAATAGATTTTTGAAAAGGGCATTTCTTATAGCCCCTAATGGTGATTTCTGTTTTTCAAAATGTTGATACAAATTTGAATTACAGACGAAAATCCAACAACATTTTTTTTTCGTATTTTTGTACAATTTCTCGTATTTTCTCTTATAACTTGGCCAATTTTGATTATTTTGCAAAAATTCTGGTACTGTTAGATAGCTAATAAAAAGTTCTTTTCAAATATTCAAATTTTCCGATTCCACCGTTAGTTTTCCGGAAAATTAAGAAAACTTCTGTACGCGACAACACCGTTTTTTCTACAATTTTTATCTGACAGCATTGATCAACCCCTCATTCGAAAGCTGATACAAAGGCGGAGGGCAAGATAGAAAGCTTTTTTTGATATTTTGAAAATTGCCTGAGTTATCGCGGAAAAACCAACTGGTTTTTCTGCCATTGTTTTCACTTATTAAAATTAATTATTTTGATTTGAAATAAATACGGTTATGTAGATAATTTTATCCTCTTTCCGATTGATGCATTATTTTTACAAAAAATGTTGATTTTCCGAAGAAAATTGAGTGGAAATCCAGTCTCTTTGTGTATTATCAAGCAAGATAACCCGCCATACTGGTAAACAGTGCGCTTTTGCCAAATCGAATTGTTTCTCGCTTTGGATTGAGTGTTGATGATTCCACAAAATTTCGATTAAGCAAACCCGCACTGTTTACATGTGACGCGGACAATTTTTGTAAAATAACGACGTTGCATTTCCACTCAATTTTCTTCGAAAAATCAACATTTTTTTACAAAAATAATAGGCCAATCGGAAACAGGAGAAAATTATCTACATAACCGTATGTATTTTAAAGCAAAATAATTAATTTTAATAAGTGAAAACAATGGTAGAAAAACACGTTGGTTTTTCCACGATAACTCAGGCAATTTTCAAATTTTCAAAAAAAGGTTTCTATCTGGCCCTCCGCCTTTATATCAGCTTTCGAATGAGGGGTTGATCAATGCTGTCAAATAAAAATTGTAGAAAAAACGGTGTTGTCGCGTACAGAAGTTTTCTTAATTTTCCGGAAAACTAACGGTGGAATCGAAAATTTTCTGGAATATTTCGAAAGAACTTTTTATTTGCTATCTGACAGATAAGAATTTTTGCAAAATAATCAAAATTGGCCAAGTTATGAGAGAAAATTGAAGAAATTGTACAAAAATACGAAAAAAACATGTTGTTAGATTTTCGTCTGTAATTCAAATTTGTATCAATATTTTGAAAAACGGGAAAAACCATTGCGTTCTATAAGAAATGCTCTTATCAAAAATTTATCTCCAGTTATGGTAGTCCCAAGAACGAGCGAGAAATAACAAGTTACAAACTCACATTTTCGCCGGTTAAAATTTTGAGATCTACCTTGTCCCCTTAAGGAAACTCGAATAACTGATAAAATTTCTACCCTTTTCGCAAAAATAATGTTCTACAATTATTCATGAAAATTACTGATTTGTCCGCCTCTACAGAGGGTGGATTCCAGATTTATTTTACTATTAAATAACGTCTATAATACTGGATTTTTTGAACACACAAACTGAATATTATTTTCAAATTATCAATCCCACCGTACATTTTACAAATTTAGCCGAAAATTTCTGAAAAATTCACTGGTTCTAACTTAAATTGTGGTTTATTCACTGAAAATTGTGTTAATTGATTGATTCTGTAAAATTAATGACGTTAATTTTGGAAATTTTCAATTTATAAAAAAATCATGAAACGATGGAAAATTGCGTTTAAAGAAACTCGAATAACTGATAAAATTTCTACCCTTTTCGCATAAATAATGTTCTACAATTATTCATGAAAATTACTGATTTGTTCTTCTGTACAGGGGGTGGAATTCAGATTTGTTTTACTATTAAATAGCGGCTAGAATACTGGATTTTTTTAACATACAACCCGAGTATTATTTTAAAATTAAAAATCCCAGCCTACATTTTACAAAATTAGCTGAAAATTTTTGAAAAATTCGCTGATTCTAACTCAAATTGTCGCTTATTCACTGAAAATTCTAGTTTTAATCGATCGATTCTCTAAATCAATTGATTCTAAATTTTCACTTTATAAAAAAATCATTGAAACGATGGAAAATCACGTTTAAGGCAACTCGAATAACTGACAAAATCTCCACCCTTTTCGCATAAATAATGTTTTATAATTATTCATGAGAATTACTGATTTGTTCCTTTCTACAGGGGGTGCATTCCAGATTCGTTTTACTATTAAATAACGGTTAGAATACTGGATTTTTTGTACATACAAACTGAGTATTATTTTAAAATTATCAATTCCACCCTATATTTTACAAAATTAGCTGAAAATTCCTGAAAAATTCGCTGATTCTAGCTCAAATTGTCGCTTATTCATTGAAAATTCTAGTTTTAATCGATCGATTCTATAAAATCAATTAATTCTAGAAATTTTCACTTTATTAAAAAATCATTGAAACGATGGAAAATTGCGTTTAAGGAAACCCGAATAACTGATGAAAATTCCACCCTTTCCGTACAAATAATGTTTTTACAGTTGTCAATTATTCATTGAAATAACTGATTTGTTCCTTTCTACTGGGGGTGGAATTGCGTTATCATTAAATAACGGCCAGAAAACTGGATTTTTTTTAACGTACAAACCGAGTAGTATATTAAAATTATCAATTCTACCGCACAAATATAAAAGGGCTGTTTTTTCCTATAATTGCCATAAAACTTAATCGAGTTAATTTAGAACCGGCTCGGTTTTTTTTTCGTTGCTCTTTCCTGTTGTTCTAACACCACAATAACTCAGATAAATCACCATCGTTGACCTTTGTGTATCGATTCACACATATGAGGGATGCTACATTGAATTTACGGTAGATATCCGTGTGTTTGTGTGATGTATTTGATTTTACCCGGCGATTTATACGTGCCTAGAATATTCATCAAATTAAAAAATAGAGAAAAAAAATACTAACGAGATTATCGTAAATTAATCAATTAATCCGTTAAAATTTCGCGTATTGTTGAAATTTTAGTTGCGTAGAAATTGGGGATTTTCTGGGGTTGTTGATCAACCGGTTGTTTATTTATTAATACTGTTGATGTTCGACTGAATCGAGGATAATTGGGAAAATTCCCCCATGGGATGGCTTGGCGCATCCACCAATTCCACATTATTTACTATCAGTTTGTCGGAGAATAGATCAGAGTGGATTAGCTCAAAATAGGGCTTCTGAATCGTCATGGAAATAAACGGGAGTGCATATTTACGAGCGACGTCCGTTATCAAATTCGAAATAGAAAATGAGACTTGAAATTTCTCCATAATGGATTGAATTCTCGCAAAAATTCAACTTTAATTCAAGTTCTTATTTAGGTTTTTCTCTCAAAGTATACCCTTATCGCTTGTTTATTTTTAATTAAGCCAACTTCCTAGTTGCCATTTATTTTCGCTCTTAAACGAAATTTTTACTTAATTTGAAAATTTCACAACACACCCGCTGCTTTCGATATTACAACGGTTGTTTTAAAATTAAAGCGATTACTGGGACAATAAAGCGAAATTATTCGGTTATTTGACTGAATTTAGAAAAAAAATTATCCGGCGCATCCGCCATTTCGTCAACAGCTCATTAACCAACTCCAATTCTAATTAACATTAAAAAATAATTGCTCGTTCAACAATCATTTAAAACGTAAATAGTCGGCTCTAATTTCGCAGTTTAACGCGACTTAATCGAAATAAATTGTCGGTATTCGAGCGGAAGAATCCGATTTCGTTGTAATGCCGCTGGCTAATCAATTCCATAATGCAGAAATCATTGTTGGATCGTTTAATAGGCTTCGAATTGAGTCAATTCGAAAATTTCGTCGATTAATAAGATCAGATTCGATTATTTTATCGAAAATTTAAACGAATTTGATGTGTTTCCGTCGATCGAATAACTCTACCGAGACGTCTTTTCTTTTAGAACAAATTTATTTGATAAAACAACGAACCTGTGTAGAAACTTTGTTTGATAACACGAAAATTTACTACAATTGAGAAATAAATAAAGCAAGACGCCGACAACGATGTAGATGTAATTAAATTGTTGCTATGTGACGGGAAATTTTAAAGAAAAATTGCGAATTCCCACAGTCTCCTCAATCAAGTAAAACCTAAAAAAGAGCAGTTTAGGTTAAAATTTTAATATTACCAACAAAACACCCTTAGAATAAGATGAACAATAGGCCGAAAATCAGCGGAAGTTCGGCTGGTTGGGGGCAAGTTGATATTTCGTTAACGTGCTGTGATCAAAGATCCACCACTCGAATTTACTTGATACAGTTGAAAATTTAATTTTGATAAATTGATTCGAGAGCCTCTGAGATTAATTCTCGATTAGGTACCTGGAGCTCTACATGAAATTTACAAACGGCCTTCACCATTTTCACAACAAAGATTAGATAAAATTTGTTCAGGGGTGTCAAATTTGGCTCTTATTTTAGCGAAAATATTACACATTACCGACAGTTTCTTCAATTATAATAGTTAGTAAAAGGAAATTTACAACAGCGGAAACAATAAGACCCATTAAGGAGCTTATTTAATAATACTGTTGTATAAATTTGGTGGATTTAAACGTTAATTTCGGCCTGGTTATGGTTTACCAAAACGCAATCTCTTATAAGATTAGAGTATTTTTATATTGTCGTTGAAATCTAGCTATTTTGGGGGTGCTAGAGAGTTATTTTGTGTCGTTAGATAACAATCACGTTCATCTTTGTTCTCGTACAAGAATATCGATCTTGGCCACACAATTTCTGTTATTCTCTACCACAAAATCCAGAAATAAACTGTGATTATTTCGTGTAATTTAACACAACAATAAGGGTGATTTAATCTAGTTTCGTTGTCAATTGACCGAAATTTTAAAGTCCAATTCTCGCGCAAATCGAGTCGATCGAACTATTCGAAAGTGTCTCTTCTAAATCGTTATTATTACAGAGAGATGAATGTTCAACCGGCGGTAGGAGCCGAGATTGTCGACTTTATAAACCTGCCCGATTCTTGGCCTTTTTTTATCCAATTGTAAATCAGCAGAATTGGTCCGAACGGTCCAATTTTACGACCCTTTGTCGTAAAGGTTTACACTCGGATTGTTGATTTTTCTATTTGTTGTAAACACTGAGACAACTAGTTGGATTTTTGGTGTATAATTTCGACCAGAAACTGGTAATTTATGAGGTGAGAATGTTTGAATAGCGGAAACTAGCAGTTGAGTTGAACACGGATAGAATGTTGTTGAATTCGAGATAATAAACTATAAATTTGACAACACTATTTAGGTATAATTAATTTACAATTAATTGCAGTACGAATAAAATGGAGTAAATTTGAATTTTTGTGGACCCTGGATTGATTTTGTACAGAATTCGAGAGGATATCCCCGCAAAAGCTCCGTTTCATCGAGATTAATCGAAAAAACGCGAAACAGACGAGAAAATGCATCAAATAGAGGGTTTTTCAATCGTCGGATCAAGCTGTTTATATTGAATTTACCACATCAATCGTTTCAATAAATAGAAATATCCAAATACGAATAATCGGATTTATTTAGACAGCAATTTATCGATCCGCAACATGTTAATTTTTATAATTCTTTATAAATATAATTGGCACTATTTTAAAAGTTTTAATAACCGGAAGACTCTTAATATAATTGCCATCTTGGGGCACTTTTTGATTAAGTTTACATTAAAATTGCGTCTTAAGTAATAGCGAACTAGTTATTGTGTTTTAAATTGTAATTACAGTTCGTATTTAAATCGAAATTTAAATGTTGCTGTCCACGAAACGAGCAAGTTTGCGATAAATTTTCAACGTAAATGGCCCACGTCTATCTCGTTTAATTTTCCGTATTTTAATAATTAAAAATACGTCCTTATATCTCCCGGGGGTCGACGAAAAGTTCATAAATTACGGCGAATGTATAGCCGAAAAATTCAGCAATATAGAGATATGTTCAAGTGTTGGAAATTATTGTTAAAAATGATAGTGATATTGATTTTTCTACTGTAAAATAACATCAAAATCTATGTTGATATATTCTGAAAGGCCCATGAAAGCTGACAATATTTCCGGTAAATTTATCAAATCATTAATTCTGTTATGGCAGCGTTATTTTTTAGGACAACACAAAATAGGCTTGACGTTAAATTGTGTTGTTAACCGATTTGAGTACCAGCATATGGTCAAAAATGACGTCCAATTTTTAACGATTTTTGTAGCTGCAAATTTATTTAATTAAATGGCGCATCCACCATTTCTATCCATTATAATTCCTATTCGTTATTGGAACCAGTGTAAAATCATGTTTCACAGGAAAATTTACAAGAAAATACACAAGCAGGGCCGGACTGGACCATCAGGTGACCCATGCAATTGCCCTATGAATTATTTCTTAAATATCAATTTTAATAAGCCAATATCTCGCTTCTTTTTGGAAATATCACAAAAATTGAAACGAATTTTAAAAAGCTCATTTCAAAGTGAATCTAAGGACTTTTTGACTTTCGAAAAATATCGATTAAATTGTGAGTTACGTTTCTTAGAAGTATTTTGCAATATTTTTATATTTTTCCTTATAATTTAACAAATATTGTTTATTTTCCAATAACTCTGACAGAGTTTATAGATAATGGAAAGTCTTTTCTAAATATTCAAGAAATTTCCCAAACGATTTGCTAGTTTTCTGGGAAATTTCCAGAAAGTTAAGCACCTTCTATTACAGCTTTTTTCGATTCGGTGTCCAAACAATGCTAATATTTAATAATCGATTTTTCTCTTGTTTGACGAGATATTGCAATGAATCAGGCAAAATTAGAAAGAATACGTCAAGAAGCATTAGCGAAAGTTTCTCGTTTTGGAAGATTTCCTTTGAATTTGAATTTATAGACGAAAATCTAGGAGCAAAATCTCTGCAAAATATTTCTACATTTTCGCCGATAATTTAGCCAATATTGTAAATTTACAAATGATTCTCTCAGAGTACATACAAAATGGAAAGCGCTTTCCAACTTTGCAAGAAACTTCCCAATCGGCTTGCCAGTTCTCCGGAAAATTGCCAAAAAGTTAAGCGTCTTCTATTACAACTTTTTTCGATTCGAAGTCCCAACCATGCCAATATCTAATAATCGATTTTTCCCTTGTTTGATGACATATTGCAATGAATCAGACAACATTAGAAAGAGTACTTCAAGGAGCATTAGCAAAAGTTTGTCGTTTTGGAAGATTTCATTTGAATTTGAATTTGTAGACGAAAATCTAGAAGTATGATTTTCTTCTTAATTTTGCAAAATTTTTCAAAATTTTCGCCGATAATTTAGCCGATATTGCAAATTTACGAATGATTTTCGCAGAGTACATAGAAAAGGGGAAACGCTTTCTAAATTTGCAAGAAATTTCCCAATCGACTTGCTAGTTTTCCGGGAAATCCACGTAAACTTTATAGATAAATAGTTGTCGACTATGTAGAATAAACCAATAGGAAGTTGATATTTAAGTGCGCAAAATTTGAATTTGAGTCGAAAATATTGCCAATTTTGTTAATTATCTTGATTACAGGACATTTAACTTAATAAAACAACGCAATCATGGATGAAAAGAAGCAATATTCGGCGCTCACAATAGACCGTGCAGCTTTTCTACTGCTGCGTGTAAAGAAAGCGTTCAAAAAGAAGAAATTGCAACGGAAAGAACGCGAGAAAAAGTGAGTATAAAAATAAATAAATGATTCATTGATTTAAGGAAATTTCCCCTTATAACCTCTGTAATTTACAACGAATTTAAAATTCAATAAAAGTGGCATTACGTATTGATTTTAGCTGTAAATTAGACTAGAATATCATTATTGTGTTGTTGGTAGATTATTTTGTATTTGTGTATGTATGTGTGTTTAATGGAAGCGTGAAATTGGTGGTAACCTCTCCTATTGACTAAATTATGTCAAAATCGTGTCTATTTTACACACAAAGCAAGCCGAATACAACAATAAACAGGAGTTTCTAGGTACCATTAACCTGTATTATCGTCTTTTTTGAATAATTTATTGCAGTGCAAAGTTTATAATCGAGGTGACACTTTAAATGCACGCTTAAAGTTGTAATAGTAGAGAGGTTGTATTTAGAATTCAAATCATTTAATTCATTATAAATAACACTACTAAATACACTACTAGAAGAGCTAGTTGGGGTTAGAATCTTATTCTATAAGGGATGATTTGTACCGGTTTTCTCTATTTGTAGCCTTACTATTGGATTCATCATCCCTAATACTTATGAATATGAAACAATCGGAGGATAGATTTACTTTTCAATTAACTATTTGTACAAAAACACGACACACGTTCAAATATAGTGAAACGGGTGTACAATTAAAAATAAAACAATTAAATATTAAGGGTGTATTTTACCCCTATTTTTAAGCACAGTAGACTCAATAACAGTGTAATAATACCTCTAAAGTACACTTGTAAGTAAAAGTTGGGAATTACTTTGTATTTCTTCCAGTCAATAACAATAATCTTCCAACAAGTTACACAGTTCAATACGCACATCCTGGAACGATACAGAAATTGCAATAAATTCAATTCACTCGACTGTAATTAATTTCGAACAATTTGTTGTATTTTTCGATAGTTATTGCTACTTTAACAACAATAAACCGATAATTTGAAACGTTCGTTTCACAGAAAGTTCCACCCCCAAAGAGAGCAAACGAATTGCTGGATAAGTAGGCGATTTGTTTTCATCTGTCGTGTATTTTCAATTTATCCTCCAATATTCTCTGTCTTATTACTTGAAAATTTGATTATGAAAATATCGATGTAAGTTTCAGGAAGTCGATTTCAGTTTTGTATTTTGCATAAATATTCCAAACAGAAAAACGAAATGGGACAAATTTTCAATCTAAATATACATGCAGTAGATATAGTGCACGAATAAATAAACGTATAGAGCGGAAAATAGAATGAAATTTATGTTTGTTTATCTCTGTTGTACGATATTATAATTCAAATGAGCTAGAATGAGAAGGTTACAACGAGTTTTATTGTATCGCTGTAATTTGAATTTTATTACAAAAAACTAATTGAGTATTGTTCTATTATACATGAAATTTTAAATGAAGATTGATTGATAATAAATTTGATAGAAACTTGTCTAGATTCAATTAAACAACCGGGTCAAATAACTGCCCTGGTTGATAAATAAATAGATAGCTGGATCAGTTATCCTTGTCGAATTTATAGGTTTAATAGTTCAATATTTACGGATTTCTAATGTTTCAACAATTATAAATTTCAATTCCAAATGGAGAACTGTTGCTTTTCAGTTTTTCCATTAAAAATATCGCGTAATTTCAGTATTAAAACTAGTTTGTTTGGAAAAATAAGCAAATATTGCAACTGCAGATGAATTTCAAACTGAAAGAAAACTTGTCAACAATTCAATTTGTCCGGTAAACAGCATCAAATGCAATAAAATCAACGAAAACAACAACTTTTCAATTCAGTTTCATATCAAAACGAAAAAAAAAATAAATAAATAGACACGGTTGCAATGCATCTATAGATTCGAACAAATTCGATTTCCGTAAAAAAGGGGTAGAAATTGGATTGCTTTCAAAATGGATGGGAAAAATTACACTTCATAATTCAAAGTGTTTTCGCCTCATAAATTCCACATAAACTTTAAAGATCTTAATTTTAAAATATTGAAGAAAATGGGGAAGAAGTCGGTGTTAAGAAGTGCGAAGTAACAGAGCTATAATCAACTCTCTTCATTTTTAACAAATTACAGCCATAGTTCTCGAGTAGAGCTTTTTGTAACGATTTTATTAGAAGCGATGCGGAATTGCCACACAGAATCAGAATCGGAGGCAGATTTTTTAAATTTATTTCAACGGAAATAGAAACAGATACAAAAAACTTATCAACTTTTCGTCAATTTTCCGGAAAACTGATAAATTGGCCGGAAATTCTCTAAGAATTTTGGACAGCGCCTTCAATCTCCAATAAACTGTGAGAAAATTATTGGAAAATCGCTAATACTGGCTAAATTATACAGGAAAATATGAAAAACTATAACAACATATGTTCCAAGATTTTCCTCTGTAATTCGGACTTCAATTGGAATTTTTCTAAACAAAAAAGCCTTAGATACTCCTTGAAATGCTCTCTCTAGAGCTACCACATTCATTGCAATATCTTATCAAACAAGGCAGATATCGATCATTAAAAATTAGTTTTTACGACACCGAATCAAATGGAGAAGCAATCTAGTTTTTGTCGGAAAACTAACAAATCTATTGGAAAAATTTTCCAGAGATTTGAAAGCTCTTGCAATTTCCTGTAAACTTTGAAAAAATCATTAGAAAATCGCTAATATTTGTCAAGTTACAGGACAGAATATGACGAAATTTACAAAAATGGTATTTCTCATGACATTTTATCCATTGCAGTACCGAATCAAACAAGCAAAACATCGATCTTCAAGTTGCAAAGAATCAGTATCATTGTAAATTCTGTTATAAATCCTCTTAAAATGGGGCAGAAACAGAGCTCCAAAATTTCGCAGAAATAGAGAGCCGTAATATCTCTAAATTTTATAACTAGTTCTTCTATTCTTCTATTCTATAACTTCAACTAGTAAAATTAGTTAATAGAACAAGCGATAATCTATGGATTTATTCGACAATATTAGTGTATGTTTATAACACAATATTGCTAATTTATTATGCCCTCAAACTAAACACGAACGATATCAATATAATTTAACTCTATTCTACAGATAGACCTTCTAATTCTCTGATTATAGACCTGTTTACATTGCCAACGTTAAGAAGATGGGGAGAAAAAGGATTATCGTTGACAAAAGATCTCGTTAGTATCATTAGACAAATCTATTATGTAGTTCTATAGCTATATCGCCAAAATCTAAACAGATTGCTATATTTTCGTTAATCATAAAATAGAGAGAACTAAAAACTGAATAGAGTAATGGTGATTAATCGATAAAACTACACCAAGTTTAGACTTTCCCCCCTGTTCTACGAATACAATGAAACTTTCTTCTTCGAACTATCATCGTATTAACGTCACCGATAATTTTAACTAATGACAAAGACACAAGTGCCAAGATAACGGCCGGTTTTGAGTGCCTCTGCATTGTTCCAATGTCTATACTTCTACTAGAGCTTCATTTTATACAATGTCGATTTTATTAGATTCGATAAAATAAATAAAATGTACAGACATTGACATGTTATATAAGCTAAATTTCCAGTTTAATTAGTTCCTGATGTATAGTTTGGCATATTTATATGAATATAAATGAGGCTTGTTGTTGACGGGTCGTTATTATAATCAAGACAACAAAATAAAATTTGTGGTGAAAGAGTTAGGAAGAAGTAACGATAACAAGTCTAGTCTAATGTTAATTAACATGATTACAACATGATGGAAATAATAAAGAGCATTAATTTATGTATGAAATTATCGAAATAGGGGCACGATTGGAATTGGCAATTTTCTTGAAAATTGGCCGAAATTGAAATGTTGGTGGATTTGATTTGATTGAATTTGATATTTGTTGAAATCTCCAGTCCAATCCAATCCAAATTATATATCGATTCCAACATCAAATTTAACAAAACGAAGAGTAAACTATTTCTATGAATATCAAACAAATCAACATTAAGTTATTGGGAACTTTCTCTCAATGGAGAAATTCAAATTTATAACTTAGCTTAGGATTTTTTATACCGTACGGTAGCTCTGACGTCATCACTCCGAACTCCAATATATGTGTGCGATCTGCAGTTGGAACCCGATCTCTCTCTAGAATTATATGTTTATTCGTTGTGCTTGTAGTACTCCAATCATTCAACGTAGTTAATAAAGTAAGAAAGCGACGTCACGTACAATAAACAAGGGGTCCATTGTGGTCGATATTTACTCGTTTTAGACTATCGTTCCATAAACGCAGCAAGTAGGTTTAAATACGATATATATGTGAATGGACAAATTCAAATTAATGTTTTTTAAATTTTTTAAGACATTAAAATAATAATACAGATTATAAAAAATTTATGAAATTATCGAAATATCAGGTACATTTAAAAAAAAAAATTGAATATTTGAAAATAAAATTATAATTGTTAATATTTAATTTGTAAAAGATTAAAAGCAAAGACCAAGGTTATTTCTATACATATGTAGGTGTTTATATGTGCAAAAATATCTAATGAGACCACGGGGAGGCGGACATACTCTCACCACGGTAGGTAATAGTATATTGAAAAATAAGTTTCAGAAGTCCATAATTCCTGCACGAGACCAAGTATAAAAAACGAGTGCGGTAGCACGAGTTTTTTAATGGTCGAGTGCAGGAATTGACTTCTGAAACGAATTTTTCATACTATTTTTCCTATTTTGCGCCCCTTTGTACCCTTTTTTAATAAAAATTGTACCCTTAAAATTTAGGGAAATTTATAGAAGTTGGTATTAAATAAAACAAATGAAAGTTCTATTCGACGATATTCAACTTTTTATTTGTAAAACGAGTTGATTTCAATTGTTTAAGTCTCCATATTAATTACGACTTTTAATAAAGTAAAAATGTGTGACGAATTATCGTGTACTCCACCAGAATTACGTGATATTGTTGAAAATGGTATCAATGATTTACTTTCCGGTAAATCAAAAATAAAATATGAACATTGTTATCAAAATTTTCAAGAATGGTGTAATAGTATATTGAAAAATAAGTTTCAGAAGTCCATTATTCCTGCACGAGACCAAAATTAAAAAACGAGTGCGGTAGCACGAGTTTTTTAATGGTCGAGTGCAGGAATTGACTTCTGAAACGAATTTTTCATACTATTTTTCCTATTTTGCGCCCCTTTGTACCCTTTTTTAATAAAAATTGAACCCTTAAAGTTTAGGGAATTTTATAGAAGTTGGTATTAAATAAAACAAATGAAAGTTCTACTTGACGATATTCAACTTTTTATTTGTAAAACGAGTTGATTTTCAATTGTTTAAGTCTCCATATTAATTACGACTTTTAATAAAGTAAAAATGTGTGACGCATTATCTTGTACTCCACCAGAATTACGTGATATTGTTGAAAATGGTATCAATGATTTACTTCCCGGTAAATCAAAAATAAAATATGAACATTGTTATCGAAATTTTCAAGAATGGTGTAAAAATAATTTGAAATAAATAAAAGTTGTTTTCACGTTAATCAAGTGGTCTGCATTTCTGTCAAAGAATGACATTTGAGATAGTCGACAGTGTTACCAACTTCGAAAAAATAAATTATCCCAAATTTTCCACACTCAAAGTAGTTGGGAAATTTCCATTACTTCACTACTTTTAGTGTGGAAATGATTTTATTTCCAACGCAAAATAGGAAAAAATAATTTGAAATAAATAAAAGTTGGTTTCACGTTAATCAAGTGGTCTGCATTTCTGTCAAAGAATGACATTTGAGATAGTCGACAATGTTATCAATTTCGAAAAAATAAATTATCCCAGATTTTCCACACTCAAAGTAGTTGGGAAATGTCCATTGCTTCACTACTTTTAGTGTGGAAATGATTTTATTTCCAACGCAAAATAGGAAAAAATTAATGGGATACATTTTAGAACATAAGCAACTACAAAATGGTTAGTCGAGTTATTCCCTTCAAATGAAACAATAAACAAAAACAATCTCATGCATTAGAAATGTCAGTATTGATGATTGAATATTTCTCTAAATTAGAAGAAGAAAATTTCAATCTCTATTCAGATACAAATGATTTAAAAAAATTACTTGTATTAATTTTTTGTATTACTTTTTTCGTCAAAGTGTCTATCTAAACAATTAATATTATATTGTTAAAATAGTTCGTTTCCATTATACAAGTTCAATTTTATCCCTGATTATGATAAAACTCCAACGTGTATAAACTAATATTTAACTTTAATTCAATTAATGTGCAATATTGGATATTTCTTAGTTGGGATTATATTTTTCTTCTTTTGAATTTAATTTTTAAATATTTCAAAACATCGAGTATGACCAAATTGAAGTAACTATATTCCATATAGTTATGATTGCGATTACAGTAAGATTCGAAAGTCACGAACGTTCATGGCGTGAACTAAAGGTAGTTACAGAATCCTAAGCTTATTTATAACCATCGAAGCAAAATAAGTTCGACAAACCGTATTAAAATCGAACTGTTGAAATGTGGCACCACTCTAGAAACGGAATTCTGTTCGCAATCAACACGACAATCTCTTTTGTCTTTCGTTATTAAAAATTTAGGATTCTATTTCGAAAGGACATTCTAAAATTTACCAAAACAGATCCCACGATCTACAACAGGAATCTCTAGAAATGTGGACTTGAAGTTGACAATTTTCTTCTAAATCCCTTGAAAAATTTCACTATCTTAGAATAAATCTAGGGTCTAAAATTGTACTGTGAAATTGTCTAAAACAGGCCTGTTTAGAGAATATTTTAAAATTTACACATAAAATGGAGAATTTTTACATAATAATTGGCTTTCTTTTGAACTGAACGAGGCTTCAATCTTTGGCTATATTGAAAAATCGAGAATTCTATTTTGAAAGACAATTCTGAAATTTTCCAAGACAGTGGGAATTTCTAGAAATGTCGACTTCAAATAGGAAATTTTGTTCTATATCGGTTAAAAAGCTTTATTTTCACAATCTTAGAGCAAGAATTAGAACAAATTGAAGATTCAGAACAAAATTGTGGTTAAAAATTTCCAGAATTCAGGTGTAAAAATAGAAAATTCTGCTATAAAGTTGATTGAGGTTTCTGATTGAAGAATTTTAAGATCTAGGCATAAAATTAAGAATTTTGGTACAATGACTTTCTTCTGAACTGAGTTAGGATTTAATCTTCGATTCTGTATTAAAAACTGAAAATTCTGTTTCAAAAGACAATTCTAAAATTTACCAAAACAAATCTCACGATTTACAGCAGGAATCTCTAGAAATGTGGACTTGAAGCTGAAAATTTTCTTCTAAATCCTTTGAAAAATTAATTTTGACGATCTGAGAGGAATAATTACAACAAATTTATGATTTAGAATAAATCTGTAGTCTAAAATTCTACTGTGAAATTGTCCAAAACAGGCCTGATAAGAGAATATTTTAAAATTTACACATAAAATGGAGAATTTTTACAGAATAATTGGCTTTCTTTTGAACTGAACGAGGCTTCAATCTTTGGCTATATTGAAAAATCGAGAATTCTATTTTGAAAGACAATTCTGAAATTTTCCAAGACAGTGGGAATTTCTAGAAATGTCGACTTCAAATAGGAAATTTTGTTTTAAATCGGTTAAAAAGCTTTATTTTCACGATCTTAGAGCAAGAATTAGAACAAATTGACGATTCAGAACAGAATTGTAGTTAAAAATTTCAAGAATTCAGGTGTAAAAATAGAAAATTCTGCTATAAAGTTGATTGAGGTTTCTGATTGAAGAATTTTAAGATCTAGGCATAAAATTAAGAATTTTGGTACAATGACTTTCTTCTGAACTGGGTTAGGATTTAATCTTCGATTCTGCATTAAAAACTGAAAATTCTGTTTCAAAAGACAATTCTAAAATTTACCAAAACAAATCTCACGATTTACAGCAGGAATCTCTAGAAATGTGGACTTGAAGCTGAAAATTTTCTTCTAAATATTTTGAAAAATTAATTTTCACCATCTTAGAATAAATCTAGGGTCTAAAATTCTACTGTGAAATTGTCTAAAACAAGCCTGTTTAGAGAACATTTTAAAATTTACATATAAAATGGAGAATTTTGACATAATAATTGGCTTTCTTCTGAACTGAACAAGGCTTCAATCTTTGGCTATATTGAACAACTGCGAATTCTATTTTAAAAGATAATTCTGAAATTTTCCAAGGCAGATTTCACGAATTACACCAGGAATTTCTATAAATATAAGCTTGAAATAGGAAATTTTGTTCTAAATCGGTTAAAAAGCTTTATTTTCACGATCTTAGAGCAAGAATTAGAACAAATTGACGATTCAGAACAGAATTGTAGTTAAAAATTTCCAGAATTCAGGTGTAAAAATAGAAAATTCTGCTATAAAGTTGATTGAGGTTTCTGATTGAAGAATTTTAAGATCTAGGCATAAAATTAAGAATTTTGGTACAGTGACTTTCTTCTGAACTGGGCTTTCTTCGATTCTGCATTAAAAACTGAAAATTCTGTTTCAAAAGACAATTCTAAAATTTACCAAAACAAATCTTACGATTTACAGCAGGAATCTCTAGAAATGTCGACTTGAAGCTGAAAATTTTCTTCTAAATCCTTTGAAAAATTAATTTTGACGATCTGAGAGAAATAATTACAATAAATTTATGATTTAGAATAAATCTGTAGTCTAAAATTCTACTATGAAATTGTCCAAAGCAGGCCTGATAAGAGAATATTTTAAAATTTACACATAAAATGGAGAATTTTTACATAATAATTGGCTTTCTTTTGAACTGAACGAGGCTTCAATCTTTGGTTATATTGAAAAATCGAGAATTCAATTTTGAAAGACAATTCTGAAATTTTCCAACACAGTGGGAATTTCTAGAAATGTCGACTTCAAATAGAAAATTTTGTTCTAAATCGGTTAAAAAGCTTTATTTTCACGATCTTAGAGCAAGAATTAGAACAAATTGACGATTCAGAACAGAATTATAGTTAAAAATTTCAAGAATTCAGGTGTAACAATAGAAAATCTGCTATAAAATAGATTGAGGTCTCTGATTGAAGAATATTTTAAGATCTAAGCATAAAATTGATAATTTTGGCTACAATAACTGACAGTCTTCTGAAGTGGGCCAGGATTTAATTTTCGATTCTGCATTAAAAACTAAAAATTCTGTTTCAAAAAACAAGTCTAAAATTTACGAATTGCAGCAGCAATTTCTAGAATTTTGTTCATTTTTGAGATCTTAGAGCAACTATTAGAACAACTGTGGTCTCAAATATCAAGCATTGAACTATAAAATTCGCAAAACTAACTAACGAATGTCTCAAAAATTAGACATAAGTTGAGAATTTTGATACAACAATCGGCTTTCTCACAACCTGATCCGAGGCAGGATTCAACCTTTGATTCTACAATGAATTACAACTACAGCAAAAGCGTGCGCACCTGTCCCACAAAATAGGCTCTTAAATTTGGTAGTTTTACGTTTCTTTCCATTCTATTTCGATAATTGAACGTTGTCATCCCATAAATCCATCCCAGTGGAGCTTCCAGTTCAGAAACCAATTTCCGAATTTATTGCTAAGATTCTGGCTGTTTCTATATATTTTTTTTTTAGAAAAATTCGAACTGATTGAACCGTAGAAAATAATAATCATTGGAATGAAGAATAGTTGAGTTTTACAACCAATACTAACAATAAGCCTGACGCCAGTAAAGTTTCCTATAGCATAGTGAATTCATGCCTTGCATTAACAATTCGATGGAATATCAACAGAAATTTTACATCACTAAAAGAATTCTCTCTGTCTGGCTCGAGTTTTCTTCATTTGTACTACATTGTATTCTTTGGGGGATAAACGGTGGAGAACTTTATTCCGTGTAGATACATTTTATCGACCTTCATCTCTAAGCTTAGAAAATTGTACATAAATGCAGTTATCCTACAAAAATATCTAAATTTAACAAGTTAATTTTCCGCTATGTTCAACTAAATCGCAGAAAAATCCATTCGCTTGTTGTTTACAAATTTGTGAACCCCAATGTAAATTTGTCTAGCCAACGCCGCAACGTTCATTTATTCCAAGAACCTAACTAACAATCATCCCTGCGGTGTTTGTTTGGGGTAATTTGTCCCGTGGATACCCTTTCGCTGTAAAATTGGCCCAAGGTAGGTCAACTTGGAATACACGAACCGCAAATGTCGAATTAAATTCCAAAATAGTTGGGTTTTAATTAACATTCGTTACGGTTCAATCTTGAATTTTTCTAATACGCGTAAAAAACGGTTGTAATTGAAATTTCTATCGAAGCTATCGATTCGTAGTGACGGCTGTTAGCTGAGAGGTTTCTCCAAATGTAAATTAAATTTTATTCACCATAGCCGAGAGGGTTACAATAGGGTTTCTTATACACCCAACATTGAAAGATTTATTGCGATTCTCATCTTCAAGTTCGCTCTAAAGTGGTAGAGAAACGGTAAGAAAACAACAAGCAAGTGATAAAAATCCAACTGAATAATGCTGATTTGTTTCAAGTTTGCTATTTCGTTTTGTAACCAATAAATGTTGTTGTTATTGTATTGATAAGGCGATTATTTGATTCGATTCTTCAATAAATTTATTCCAAATCATACAAATTTTTTCAATAGTAGAACTGTGGATTAGAGACGAAATTATTTAAAAATTTAAAAGAAAACCTCTTAGAGAATTTGACTTGGAAATCGCCCAAAATCTCGGCTTTAATTCGAAAAATCTCCCAAAAAATGATTAAAATTGTGGATTATCTCTGAATCCTTTCCAGAAATTTTACAAATTCCATAATCGGTTTCTTACTCTTATTTTGTATGATTGTCTATGGTACTAATATTGTTAAATCTTCCAAGAAAGTTATAAAATTAGGATTTTCGCGGAAATAACACAATTTACGTTATATTTTCTTTTCCCTTCTAGTCTAGCGTATGTTTTATGTCAAATAAATCTAATAATAAATCATCGTCCATCTGGGACCGATATTTTCCACATCAAACTCTGCACAGAAATTTAACATTTAATAAATTTCCTTTAATGGTCCAATGTTTAATGAATATTACAACACATATTCGCGTGTTTATCGATTATTAGAGAAATCTAACGATGAAAAGAACAAGGAAAATTCGGATTTTAAAAGGAAATCTTACTGTTCGTCGATTTGTATTCATGTTAACGTTTAATCCCTCGAGAAAATCCAAAGGTGTAGAAATTGTCACGTCCAATCCGGAACTGTACCCTTAATTTGTAGCCTCTGTTTGATTTTATGCTTGTGTGCCTTTTCTTTTAATCAGTAAATACGTGTTTCTTTATCTAATGCTAATTTAGTCTAATTTGTTTAATCCTAATGGTACAAATTGGCCCCCTAATTTAATTCAATAAAAACGTACGACAAGAGATATTTACATGTTCTTGTTTACGGCCAATTTTCGTGTGGAAATTCTATTAATACGACCTGTCGGAAATACTAAAAGTGATAGTTTTCCTTTAGATAAAACATATTTTAATTAAAAATCGGTAAAGTAGAAAAAGAATTACTTATTTGCAAAATACTGAAATATTTAGGGAGTTTTGTTGCCAACCCATCTTTGACGGGCGCGCAATTTAAAATCCTCAATTTCTATTGATCAAATCGGGTTGGTATTCACATTTCCATAAATTTTCCAAGCCTAAAATTGCAAATTTGATTAAGTCCAGGTCAAAAACTGGCACATCCAACCCGGAATTGCACCCTGTTTGATTTTATGCATCAGTAATTGTAAATTTCCTCTAATTTAACGGATCCAAATGGCACAAATTGTTGCTCTAATTTAGTCGACTAAAAACTAGAGTTGTCGAAATTTGCATGTTCTTGTTGACGGTCATTTTGCGTGCGGAGATTCTCTAAACATGACGCATTTACAGCTAGTTTTCCCGTCTAATCGGCACGTGTAAGGACGCTTTCGAATTTGTGGAATTTGGCCGTAAATCTCGTCAGGTTCCTGGATTTGCACTCTTCGAATAAGACCTATAGAAAATTTATAACTGTCTTTATATCGGCTTTAGATGGGGATTTTATAAATCGTACATTCTATAAAATGCATGGTCGTGTATATTGGTTGAATTTCCAATAAATTTTCCAATCTCAAGCTTATTTTACATTTGTAGATTTTAATGTTTCCAGCTACAATAAAATTTACACAAGTGACATTTGCTTGGAGATATGTTTCTAGAACAATTCCAGTCGCCATTGTGGCACATCAACAATTCTCCAATTCTGGAATTCAACAATAAATAATCCACGAGGAATTCCAGTCTGTATTATTGGAGTTTTGTAAAGCGTTAACTCGAATTGTTCGTCAATATGGATTGCAATTTGTCGACAAATATCGATTGAAATCAAATTGAAAAACCAGAAAAATTCACACTCCCTAAATTCACTAACACCGACGACAGTCGAACTCATAAATATTAATCAAAATCAACTATATGAACTGTAATAACGGAACCAGATTGGCTCAGAAAGCTCTACGACAAGTTTAATATTGACAGACAAGGGTGTCTTCAAGCGAAAAACTTTATTAAATCGATCCAGCAGAATATAAAGCACTAATTAGAAGTTGCTTATAATTTGTATAATACGGAGAATGATGTAACTTTCAGTGAAATAGTTGCAATTTTAGCTTGCTTTCGAATATAAATTTTTTGGAGTTTTTGAAAACACTCATCGTCGATCGTCAGCTTTTCAACCAAATTTCGCTACATAATTGTAAAAAAAACAGAAAGTTTAGACATTTTTAGTCAAATTTAAGAATAAAATCTTGACTTTTTGGGAGAAATTTCAGGTTGGATCCTAAAATGTTCATCTATTTTAGTAAATTTTACCAATTTTCTATTATACAATTAGTCTTGAATGTTCATGCAGATTTTAACAAGTTTTGGTTCTAGATTTTAGTATTTTTTTTAATAAATTTGGCTACTGAGTTGTTTTGAAGACAGCGTTTTGAGGCTTTTACGATTTTTCCAATCCAGATTTTAAGATCTACCGTTTCGTTCACTTAATGTTACTACTATTTGAAAAAAAACTATGGATTTATAGAAGCCTCATTGGAGATCATTTTAGCAAAATTGAAACTTTGTAGCTCAACTAGAAGTTGCTCAAAAACGCTCGTTTCCGAAGAAGTTGAGATTTTCAAATAACTCAACATGGAGGCCTCAAAACGTAAAGATCTGGTGAAATCTCGAATTCGAAATTTTGGTACGAAATTAATATCTTCCCTACCCTCTGGTCGCGGAAGTTAATATAAGAAATTGTACATAAATACGAAAAAAACATATTGTTAGATTTTCGTCTGTAATTCAAATTTATCTCAACATTTCTAAAAACGGGAAGAACCTTTCCGGGCTATACGAAATGGTCTTTTCAAAAATCTACCTCCGGTTGTCGTAGTTCTAAGGACGAGCGAGAAATCGCGAGTTAAAATCGCCGGTCAAAATCTTGAGATCTACTCCTCCCCCTTAAGGGGAAGAAGCAGCTGTTTAGACAATCGGAAAACAGGATTCCTGATTTGTTTTCCAACGGATTTCAATGTTCTAAACGGCATTTAAAAGGACATTTCAAGAGGGAGGGAAGTACATATATGATTTTTTGAAATTCGGATGTAATTTGGAGTTACAAAAGGAAATATAGAAACATGTTTTTTAGCACTTTTAACAGTTTTTTTTTATATTTTCCCTCATAACTTGGCAAATATTGCTTATTTTCTAATGAATTTCACACAACATGTGGCCAATTAAAAGCGCTTTCCAAATCTGTCAGAAATTTTCCGATTGCATTGTTAGTTTTCCGGAAAATTGATGAAAGATTTCGACATACTAATTTTGTTTTTTTACGGGCAGTTTTAAACTTAGACGACTGAACCAGGGCTTGTTTGAAAGCTAATGAATAGCAGATTATTTTGAAAATAGTTTGAGACTGAAATTTGGAAAATTACTGGAAATTTATGGTGGCGAATCTATTATCTATTATTTTTATCTGTTAAAAATTAATTATGTTTGTAGAAAGTATATTGCAATTTATAGATTATTTCATTACCTTTCCAACGGTACCATTGTTGCTGCAAAAAAGTGAAAATCTTCTGGAAAATTAATGATAAACCAAACTATGTTTATCGTGTGAAAAACTAGTTGAATAGCAAGTTTCCAAACCACAAAAATGAGTTACATCTATTCGCAGAAAGGGGGCTCCAAAGTCTGTCATCTCGTCTTTCTGCAATGTTGCCAAATTTGTTTTTGTTCCTGAGGCCACACCTTTGACGTTTTATAATTGCATAGATAATTGGAGAAAAAAAACAATAAACTGGTTGTATATAATTAACTTTAACAATTAACAAAAAAATTAGTCTCCAATTTGCTAAAAACGTTTATTTTTTTGTAAAAAAAAATTACAATTTTCTTTTTTTAACATTCCAATTAAAATAGCGACAATTTTTTTTGTTAATTGTTAAAGTTAGTTATATACAACCAGTTTATTGTTTTTTTTTCTCCAATTATCTATGCAATAATAAGATGGCAAAGGTAAGGCCTCAGACAGAAAGAATAATTTGACAACATTGCAGAAAGAGACCTGCTGACATCTGTGAGCCGCTGGAAGAAACCCATTTTTGTGGCTAATATTATACTCTGGCGAGTTGTTATCGAACTATCACTGTCGGCTTTCCACATAAAAAACATGATTTTGTTTATCACTAATTTTCCAGAAGATTTTCACTTTTTTACAGCAACAATGGTACCGTTGGAAAGGTAATGAAATAATCTATAAATTGCAATATACTTTCTACAAACATAATTAATTTTTAACAGATAAAAATAATAGATAATAGATTCGCCACCATAAATTTCCAGTAATTTTCCAAATTTCAATCTCAAACTATTTTCAAAATAATCTGCTATTCATTATCTTTCAAACAAGCCCCGGGTTCAGTCGTCTAAGTTTAAAACTGCCCGTAAAAAAACAAAATTAGTATGTCGAAACCTTTCATCAATTTTCCGGAAAATTAACAATGCGATCGGAAAATTTCTGACAGATTTGGAAAGCGCTTTCAATTGGCCACATGTTGTGTGAAATTCATCACAAAATAAGCAATATTTGCCAAGTTATGAGGGAAAATATAAAAAAAAACTGTAAAAAATGCTAAAAAACATGCTTCTATATTTCCTTCTGTAACTCCAAATTACATCCGGATTTCCAAAAATCTGATATATATACTTCCCTCCGCCTTGAAATGCTCTTTCAAATTCCGTTTAGAACATTGAAATCCGTTGGAAAATAAATAAGTTACATTGTTTTCCGTTTACTGCTTCATCCCCTTAAGGACACTTTCAGTTTTATTTTTTCGTCATTTTTGCCTTTTTTTTATTCTGAAACAAGGGCGAATATTTATTCCAGAATGCAATAAGAAAAAACCGAGCTACAAGGCTCAAATTTTGCTACAATGCTCCCCAGGAGGATTTCTATAAATCCTTGTAATATTTTTTGAAATTACTCGTCAAATAAGAGATGTTAATGTAATAGTGCAACAAGCGATATTAGTCGGAGAGTAATCCGAAAAATATTTTGGGGATTTATAAGGGAGTTTCCAGAAAACATTCTAGTCAAAGTTGTACCCCGTAGCTCATTGCTAAATTCGAGCGACATCGCCATTTCGATCGCAATACAAAATAACGAACACAAACGACTTTACCGGGATCTTTGAGTCATTCTTACTCACTTTATGTGTGTAGTTAGCTGGTGAAAATTGCGATATTGTTCGACTTTCCGCTACTCGGTCGAGTTTTTGTTAAAATACTTCCTGGGGACCTGCTATTACGATTTTTGAATTAAAATGCCGCCTGAAGCAATCGGCTCATCGCACAAGCCGGTTCTGACTGCATGAATATGCGGATAATCGTAACTCAAGATTACGTAGGAAATAAAGAAATGTCCCCATACACATTCGGTATCTGTCACTGTCAACAGTAGAATAGAAACCATTTGGAGTTGATGTTGTTTGTTGTTTTATCAACTAGTCTGAAGGAAATTTCCTTTAGTAATGGTAACATTACAACAATAACAACAACAAAAAACACCTTGCCTGATAATAGACTTGGAGTTATTAAAGATGTCCGTTGCTCGATTTAATTGTAATTTAAATACAGTCGCAATTAACTAATTGAGTTACTATTTGTAATTGTTTCTAATCAAATCCTTTATTCAAACGAGAATTACATTGTCTATTACCATTGTGTTAGAATAAATCCGAGTTGGGGCGTTTTTTCTAGTTTACAATTCTGGAATTCTAACACGAATCGTGCATCTTTAAACCTTCTTCTTTCTTATTCAATCTAGGCTTCAACTACAACAAAATCGTAGTTTTGTAGATAATAGAACGAGAATTCCGTGAGTTTCATGTTTGCATTTCCGCAACAAATGAAAATGGATTAAACTAAAATTCACGTTTATTAATAACTCCATAAAAGCAAACTAATCAATAACGGAATTACAGGTTACATTAGCGAGTTTCTAAAATTAAAATGACCATTATAATTATCTGCATTCAGTTGGAAATGTCAATGTGATATCGACGTTGTTCGGACCTATATCAACTAAATTTAGACTAGTGTTTGAATTTAATTTTACCCAATTTGTATGGAAACAACCCGCCTCAAAAAGAAAACTTTTCGTTAATAAAAACTGACATACAGATGAATCTCGATTATTTCGGAAATTGTTATTTTGTTGTTGGTGATTTCAAAAGATTGTAGTAGAACGCATCCAGCATTCCTCCCTTAAAATTGTTGTACAATTCAACCGTTTCACAAGGAGGTATATTAAAATACCAATAACATAAAAGAACGTTACAGAAGATGGCTGTTTTAAAGATTTCTTTTTCGAAGTTTAATGGAATTTCACCTTTTTTTCACAGCATTAAATCTCAATCCAATTAATTCTTTGAAAATAGGATTAAAATCCATTCAATTTACATCAAAATGTACTTATTTTAAACAAAAATTTGAACGCAATATTTCGATTTTAATTACAAAGGTTGTAATAAAATTATAGTGGCGCATCCACCATTTATGTACTTCAACTTTACTGCAGACCCAATAAAATTACCACTAATGCAATTATTTTATTTTTGTTCTACAAAAGCGTTATTTTCTATTTTGTACGAAATAAAAGCGATTTTTTTTAAATATCTAATGAAAATAACTGGAAAAATATAAATAACAAAAATAAACCGCATTACTACAAGTTCAATGAAAAATCATCACTATTTTACAGAAATTTCTCCCAAAGTACCCTATTATCACAAGGATGGGTTTACTACATTGTATTTATTATCTAAAGAAAGATGATATTATAGTTTCAACCCCTTGTTGATTACTATTCTAGAGGAAATTAGACACTTATAAAACTATTTCCGTTAAATATAGACCAGTATTCAACCCTTATACATACTTGAGCATTAGTTTATTAATTTACAACAGCCCCAATTTGTAATAAATATAGAGAAATTTTGTTGTTTCCTTGGGGTTAGGAATTTCCTAATAAAAATCTAGTAATGCATCAACTTTATTTATCTTGTTTATTAACAAAACTAGGGCTTGTTAGTTGAAATCCTACCCCTTGAGAGTGTTAACAGCCGGTTAATTATTCGGTAAGATGTTGTTGAAGTGGAATTACCGTTAGAATAGGGTAGAAATCTTTAAATTTGCAAAAATAAGGGTAGATATGCGCGTTGAAAGAGAATAATAAACCGGTTTATAAATCAAAAGAACTTGTCCACAGAAATTAGGGGGCGGAAAAGTGAGAAAATTTACAAATCTTATCAGACGTGGAGAAAGAAATGTCGTAAGCAGAACGTTATTTACAGCGAAAATTAAAAATATCCAAAATAAAGCAATATATTTTAATCAAAAATCAATCATATAAAACTGATTCATCGATATTTCAAAATATTGGAACAAAAGGACTCGAGAAGCACACGAATACGAATGACATTAATCAAATTTGAAATTGTAAGGTTAGAAATTTAAATACTAACATTTGGTGAGTTTTATTGCCAACTTATCTTTGATTGGCGCGCAATTTAAAATTCTTATTTTCTATTGGCCAAATAATTGCGTTGCTATAACAAAATTCCCTAGATTTATAACCTTACAATTTCAAATTTGATTAATGTTAATGTGACTGTGTATTAAATGATTAATTGGGGGCGGCTGTTGTGTTTGGGGTATTAGTAAATTATTTGTTCTATTTTAATTATTTTATATTTTAGTCAAAATATTCGAGAAATTGCACAAGAATGAATTAATACTACAGATAGTCAAAGTTGAAGGTTTAGAGTTCGGAATTTTAATAAATATTCAAATGTTCTTACCCAAGGGTAAAAAGTTTGGAACAGGGCCGTCATTAGTCGTCAAGGAACTTTGGCAATTTCTGAAAGGGGAAATCGTAACCAAAAATCTTCAATATAAAGTAAAAGAGCTCTGTTCTTCAAATTTTAATTTTGATAATCTAAAGTGCTGTAATAGTTCTAAAAGTAAAGCAAAATTCCGCATTAAAGTCGGGAAATTTTGGACTAATTGTGTAATTTTTCGAAATTTTCTTGATTCTAAAGCGCGACTTTTGGCTCAAAGTAGGGAATTATTTTCAAAATTAAACAAAATCTAACAGAATATTGCTACGTTCTATTAACAGTGGTATTGTTTTCAAAATTTTGATTGTGACCCTAGTATGCTGAAATATTTTCAACATAAAACAAAGTTGTCTATTAAAATTTTGGTTAAAAGTGCTGAATTTTCCAAAAATTCCCATCAGAATCAAATCGACACGTTTCAAATTTTACGTAAAAATCTCGAAATTCTAGAACAAGAACGCATTTTACTATGATTACTTTTCTAAGGGCGTATAAGGATAATAAGTGAGGATCTTATTAAGTAGTGGCGCACCCAAACCACTGCATAATTCATTGTCGCCGTTCTTAATTATTTAGGAATTTAATTAAATCTAATTCTGTTTGTTGTTAAACTGCATGAGAAATTGAGTTTAGTTCTTCACCGTATTTCGTAAACTAATAAAATACTAAAATATGCTAATTATGCGGGATAAATTCAGGTATACGTTTCTCGTTAAGACATTGTTAAATTAAATGAACTTTAATAATAATTCTATCGATTTTCTGTTGTTGTGTATTCGTGTTTTTTCGCCATCATCAGCTATAATGATGAGTGATAACGAAGAGTATTTTGAGGCAGGTAGGTGTCCTAATATACTCGACTAGGAATAGCTACAAAAAGAGATGTAGGGAACATTTTACGACCTACCGGAGACATTAAATCAAATTACACCACCAACGAAAAAACTAAAAATAAAACTGAAGAAAACGTTATGAAAACAGAAAATTAACATTGAGTTGAAATACGAAATTTCACACCCACGTTATTGCCGTTTCGGTCATTCAAATGTAGGATTACTTGACTATTTAATTTAGACGAAAAAACGCCAAGAATCCCATTGGAATTTAAAGTTGGACACACGGGGCGAAACGGACGAACCTGGAATTGTTCACGTTGAATTCTGTCCGTTAGTTCAACAAAGTTAATTACACTCGAATTCTAAGTAAATTGAATAATAGCAAACAAATCGACTTAATTCGGAATTTTTTCATCCAATCCTTATTCGAACTATCGACCCGTAGGTTTGGACACATTAAAGTGGCCATTCATGCCCAAATAAACTGTAATCAACGATAAATTTTAGCAAATAAATTTCGGTTGGTTTCAAGCACGAATAAATCGTCGATTTACGGAGATATGGATCGAGATGTAGATTCTTTATCATGCACTATTCTTGATACTTATATTGAAAATTGTGAATATTCATATTTTTATCAAAATTCATAAATTCCGTCTATTCACAATTTTCAGCACGGTCGTTAAATTAATTAAAAATTCTCTTATATCGATTGGATATAAAACAAGAATTAGTAATCAAGGAGCGGAGATGATTGTTGAAATTTTTATAAACCGACTGTACGTCGTCCATATTTGTTGACGTCATTTCCTACCAATGATGTTTGATTAATATCGCTAATTAAATTAATTGAAACAATTTCAATTTATAATAAAAGATAAACTGATCGAAATTAATTAATTTGTTGTTTGTGTAATAAATAATTTATTTTAATGATAATATTATTATACATATGGTAGTTTTTTTAATAATTGAATTAGTTAAGGCTTATAAATAACTGTATTGCGATTATATTCATCTGTAACAATAATTTCAGGTAATATCAATATAATTGTATCTCCTTGTCCTCTATTACAATAACGTCGATCTTTAATTACAATTCGATTCAATTGACGTCCAATTATGATCAAGTCTGTCTCGTTTCTATTTTTAGACGAACAACAACCCATTTTTGATTAAATTTGCGATAATTTGGGACATCTATAGATGAGATAAACCGAACAATTTCTAGCAAAACAAAAATTTTAACAAATTCGAGAGAAAATAGTGAACATACCTGATTTTTGGAGGTTTGCGTAACGAATTGAATGCTGGTTATCGAGAGAAATTGATAAAATTTACGAAATTTCTTAATTAAAATTGCAATTAAATCAACTATTGATAACGATTGGAATCTAAACAATTTCTAAATGATTTTATTTATTAATTATAAGCTGATAATTTTCTACTTTTGTAGAATTTTAAATTATCTCCGGCTTTATTGGGAATTTTCGATCAAAGAAACAACTATCACGTAGTAAATTTCCATTTCAATAGGGAGTTTCGGTAGGCCAAACCATTTCCACAAGACATATTTTCGCCCTTTTTCGACGATTTCCGCAATGGAATTTCGATATATTTTTTTATCAATTCAATAGTGTGCGTGATGTTGACAATGATGAAAGAAGTCGATGTTTTATTAATCGTCTGTACACGAATCGACTTGACGTCACTTCACTACCAACTGAAGGCCATAGATTAATATATCCCAACTTATCTGACGTCATGTGACTACCAAAAAAGAAACTGCACACCAAAATTGTTAAAATGATCTAGTTTATTTGTTTGATAATAGCTAAATATAAAAATTACAAAACTGATAAGATCGTTGTCCTGGAAGATTGACGTCACTTTACTGCCAAATTAATGACAGGTGAATGTGCTTGATGGTGATTGTCGCTTGGTGACGTCGTTTTACTGCCAATTGGAGGCCATTAAACTAACGTCCCTTCACATTTCTTGGGGATTTCGCTCAATTTCCGAAAACAATCCTCAATCATTCGGATACAATTATTGCGTTTCTCCAATAATTGTCGATCAACTTGTAATTTTCTCGCTTTAACATTTAAATTGATTAATTGTTCATCTAAACGATTATAATCGTAATCGGTGCAATTGTCTCGATTGAGTTGTTGGATTTTTGACGAAATTTCGTTGATTTGTTGTTCGATTTGTTGCAATTCTTGGAAATAATTAATTTTCTCGTCTAATAATTCACAAGCATTTTGTATATCTTTAAGTAATAATAATTTTTTATTATTCATGACTGTGTTCTTTTCGAATTTATATCGGTCTAAATTCAATGTAATTTCAATTAATTCTTCGTCTAATTGGATGAATTTGTCATGGGTTTGATCGCCGATGAACTCGTTGATTTCTCGTTTGATTCGTTCAAATTTACTTGCGATTTCTTCGACTGCATCTTGTTGATTTTCCGTTTTCTCCGTACGCAATTCAACTACAATAACATCCTCATCATTATTGTCGTTATCGTTAAATTCTTGTATTGGTGGTGCTTGATTGGCTAACGTAATCTTCTCGTTAATATAATTCAAATAACGTTGAATCTCATGGTAGAGATTCTCACGCTCTTCAATCAAATTACGATCTTTAATTATCTGTAAATTGTCGAGGGCCAATATTGATAATGTTAAACGTCCATCTAACGCTAAATAATCATCTTTAGTCTTCAAATCATTATTGCTTAAATCGTTGATAACATCATCGACATCTCCACGAATTTTCGATAATTTATCGCGGATATTAACCGTTACCGGACGATTATAATTCGTATCTTTTATCGATTTCTCCTCTAAAATCTTCAAATAATTCTCAATCTCGTTGCGTTGTTGCGGATTTAACGTTTTCTCTAAACAATCATTTAAATCATCTTCAAGTTTCTTGTACAGGACATTTTTATAAGCGCCACTAAAACGATCGATTTTCTCTTTCAATAAATTCACACGTTGTTTCAATTCGGTATTCTTTTCATGATCCAAACTAGACAAATATTCGGAAATTTGTTGTAAAACATCAACGCAAACTTTCTTAATATTGGAATTCTTCAACTTTAAACCGTTCAAATTGTTGCGATATTGTTGTAAATTCTCACGAATCGTCTCGAATTCGTCAAGCGTCAAATTAGAGTCTTTTAATTTCTCGCCGTATTCATTAACACGATTGCTAATTAGGAAAATCTCATTTAGGATATCGTCACTAGAACTACTGCGACGTCGATTTTCTGGGGGGTTTTCACGTATTTCCTCCACTAAAGCCAGTAGATTGTCGACTGGAAACGATTGATTCGAGGAATTTTGGTATTTTTGTAGAATTTCCCGATAATTGTCCAATAATTTCTCTACATCGCCGCTATTATCGTCGATTTTATTATTTTTAAGTTTAATTAACTCATTTTCAATATCGGTAATTTGTTGGAGATTGATTGACGAATGCACTGTTGGTGTTTCAGTGATTTTCACGCGAACTTTAACCAAATCTGGACTGTCTTTGGATTGTTTGGTTTGTAAAAATTCGCCAATTTCCTCAACTTTGCGTTGTATTAACACCAATAGCGTTGATAATAATTGTTGAATGCTGGATAATTCGGAAAAATTGTAGTTTTGCCATGCGGAAATCCTCTTGTAATTCCATCCAATAACTGTAAAGTCCATCGATATTTCTTGTTGTTGATGTTTGTTTGAGTAAATTCGACGATTGTTCAAGACTTTTATAGAATTGTTGACGTTTCTCGGAAAATTCCGGATGTATATCCGGCAATTTCCCGACATAGTCCCGCAACTGTTTCAGATAATTATCAGCTTTTTTGTTCTCGTCAACATTGGGATTTTTACAAATTTTCTCGATTTCTGCCTGAAACTTCACCAAACTATCGATGGCTTGTTGTAATTTCTGTTCAATTATCGCGATATTTTCATATTTTTGTTGGACGTTCGTCAAAATTTCCTGTTTTTTTCGTCTGTATCGTTTCATTGCCGTCGATTTCGTCGACTTGTTTTTTTAATTCTTCCAACTCATCAGTTGTTAATTGCGAATTTTCTAGAGTTGTTTCAACATCGGCTAGATCGTTGATTAATTTTTGTTGTTTCCCTTGGTATTCGGTTAAATATTGTATGTTATCATCACGTTCAATTTGACGACGAGCTTTATTGATCTTTCCATATAAATTTTGTAAGGCTTTCTCGAAATTCTCTTTGCGTGTTTGTAAATCAAGATAATCATCAACTTTGATCATTTCTAAATTAGTTGCTAGATTCTCTATTGATCTTTTCAAAATTCGTAAACGATCTTTATCATTATTTGATATAGCAACATTTATATCCAATTTCAACGAATTTATTGCCTTCTCAACATCATCCAATGTCGATATATTCTTAGTCTTGTTATCAACAGAACGTTTAGTTTTTGTCAAATTGATAAAACTATTCGTTTCGATTGCACCTCGATCTAAATTCGCCTCAATACTATCTGATAATAATTCATTGGTTGTTTTTACAATTAATTTTTGTGTATTGTCAATTGATTTACGTTTAGTATGACGGCCCATACGATCAACTTGTTTTGAATAATTAACAAGAACATGCTCCAAAGCCTCTTTAGTGTCTGGACTTAATTTACCTTGTGATTGTCGGATACTCGAACGGATCGCTTGAACATCATCATCGATAGTTTTCAACGATTTCTTCGAACTGTTTTGTCCCATTCCGATAGAATTTTCCCAATTCTAACAACACTCGAAATACACGGAAAATTGTTTTTCTGTAGTTTCTCAATAGAAAATAACCAAAGAAAACCACACCTTAAATCTCACATTTTTTCTAATCACTTAACAGTATTGCGGTTCAACAAACAGTAATAGTGAACCGATGTTTTTATCTAAGATAACAATAGATAAAGTGATAATTTAATTTGTTTGGTGATATTTCACAATGTGCTAAGATTAATTAAGTTCAGCGCCATTAGTATTTTTTCTCTATTTTCATGTTAATTAACACAGAACATGTGATCAAAACACAATTTGTTTTATAATTTATAGGGTAATTTTAATTAAATTTCGAGCGTATTTGATTGATTGATCGATTGATTGATAAAAGAACGCCCATTGAGTCAATATCATTATCAATTATCAGTAAAAATTGATCACATCTACAAATAATCATTAATGTTGTTAAATTCTCTGTAATTGTGGTGTAAAACGATACTTTTACAATAATTCTTCGTATATCTCGTCTGATTCAAACGAGTAAGTTGAAATCTAATTTTATGATATTTGTTAATTGTTGGAATTTATCAGTTATGGGTGGATCATTAACGAAAACACCATTAGAGCGTAGAAATACGGTAATTAGGCGTAGCCAACGTAAATCCATACATCAATTGAAATCGAAAATTATCAATATAATGAAAGATATCAAGAAATTCAATGGTGTGGATATTAACGATGGAAATTATCAACAACTACACGATCGTATCGAACAAATACGAAGGGAATTAGAATTGAAACGTAAAGATTTACAGCCACAATTGCGTAATATTTACAATGAAACCAAAAAGAAATTAGACGATTGTTTGGCGTTTTTGAACGATAAATTAGAGGAGAACCAACAGAAAATAACCATACCACAAGTTAGTAACGAATCAAAACGCGAAGATCGCGGAAGTGTTATCGTTGAAGAAGAAGAAGAACCAACTCCTGATCATGCCGAAGAAGAAGCAAAGAATCTGGAACAAAGCACCAATAAGAGGAAAACAGTCGAATTGCATGTCGTCCAAATTGAGCCCCAACAACAATCGGAGAAAGAAACGAAACGCACTTCTTTAATGAAAATGGGTATTCCTGTACTACCGGGCGCTATAATGAACTCGCTCTTTAAAAAATCGATAAACCACGAAGAGATACTGGCGGATACACGTAAAGAATTGGAGACGATTGAGTTTGATATCAGCAATTTTGTTGGCCAGAAAAATGGCACATTTTACAATAAAATCAAACAACAATTGGATGATTGCAGGAAACGTATTGATTTCGATACAAATGATCCGACATTAAAAGAAAAGATTAAATTATGCAATAATTACATTAATAGTTGTTCAACGTTTTTGGATGAGAAGGCTGTAATTATTGGTAATAACAACAATAAGGATAATGGTGAGGATGTAGTGGATGAAGTTTTCGAATCGAATCGTGACAACAATACAGGGAATTTGTCGCCGAAAATTACAAAAACCACATTCGTTTAAGCATATTTCTTTGATATTTTGTACAAATCTTACGCTAGTTTAATAAAATTTCGTTTAAAATTGAGGCAGATTCTGTTGGACCATTCGGCGTTAATTCTCAAGAGATCTTGCTCTTATACTGAAATTTCCATTAAAATTATTATTCGAATAAAATATCAAGGAAAAAAACTTACAACAACACCCACAATTCTAGGTTTAGTGTGTTCGTTTTTTCCAGTTTCAACTGTAACGTTCCGATTGATCGCTTCAGTATTCTCATCGATTTCATCATCGCTAGAATCAATCTGTTTTAAAATTTGATTATCATTCGGTGTTTCTAAAAAAGCGTTCATTGTTGACGATACGAATTTCTTCTTCTTCCTCGAAGTATTATCGTTGGTACGTTTTTTTACCGGATCATTAACTATATTATCGTTATTAGTATCGAGGTAATTCTCCCAAAATTCCAGATATTTCAGCGATGATGTTTCATCTAAACGTTTCTGATGCGGATTGTTATTTGTACGTCTCGGTACTTTATCAATGTGCTTCTTATCGAAACGTTCAATCTGTTTTTTGATATAATGCTTATCAATTTTCATCCGATTCTCTTTTAATTTGTTAATTTGCTGGTTGTAATCAACAATAGTACTGATATTATTGCAAATTTCGTTTAGTTGTTTTAAAATCTCCTTGTAAAAATAATCTTTTGTCTTATCTAAAATTAATTGGTCACGATTTTCGATTATTGTTTTATTTAAATCCCGTTGACTCTCCTTGATTTCATCCTCTATAGTTTCCGTATATTTCAGAATTACATCAATCATATGCTTCAAAGCGGTCTCCATAATTGTCCTACAATCATAATAAAATATAAAAGGCGTAAAGACAGAGAAAACAAAACGAATCTTACCTGTAATTTTGCATTAGTGATAACGCAAACAATGATAAGATATCAATTTTAACTGTCATTTGATTTATTATCAACACATAAAATCACCACCACCACTAAATATTGGAATATGATTTCATATTCAACTGGTCAATTGTAATAGAATTTCGTTCACTAGACGGTAATTTACATGAAACATTCTGTATAAAATAGTCTGTTGAATTCTGTTTTGTTTCTTTATTTTGCCGTTTAAATTACCAAGAGATTGTAAAAATCTGATTGTGAGAAATTTTATAATCTATGCAGTTCTTGATAGATGGAAATATTTCAGTTCTTTATTCAAAGAATTTTAAATTACTTTGAGCTGATTTAATTAACGTTTGTATATCGATAGCAGGGCTAGCGAGACTCGTTTTATTTTTGAGCTTTTTTCTTTTATAATAGCAAACGTTTACAAAGTGTAAATGGTCTACAGTTCATTTGGTTAAATATCACAAAAGGAACCGGAATGGAGACGTAGATCGTAGCTCGATACTCGTATACAAATTGACCTATAATTAGAGATTATTGTGAAATTTATTGAAATTTAAATTAGATGAACGTCAAATGGTTGAATTTGAAAATGTCAAATTTTATTGTAGCATGTCAAAAGAGAATGTAACAAGTATTGCCAATCTTGTAGTCGATTTATGTGATGATTCACTTGATAATGTGAATAAAAATCCAGTTGATAATGATTGTGATGAAGTGGTGAAAATTTTACAAATTATCGCCCAATATAGGCAAGAAATTGAAATTCTCTGTGATAAAATTCCGACAATTATCGATCAGAAACAACAAAATGAAATTGGTGAATATTTACTTCAAATAATAATAAAATTGGATAATATTGATACAAGGGATAATGAGAAAATTAAACAATATAGAAAATCGGCTGTATTAATGGCACAACAATGTTTAGATATATTAGATGATCATACAATGGATTTTCATTAATCGCAAGTTTTACGCGAATTCAATTTTTCAATTAATCGTTTAATAAAACGGATAATATCAAGTTTACGTGGAAATAGAATTTCATCATTTTCACAGCGTATTTTATCCATAATTTCAATTAATATCATTAAATTTTCATGTAAAATAAAGTATTCCATAAAATTATCCCCTGAAAATTGATTTACATCATTTTCGAAAATTTTCGCTTTATCGAAAATCAATTCGAAATATTCAAAACTATATTTATTTGGATGATTCTTGATTGTATCATCAACGAAATGTTGATGGATATCAACAATTTCGGTTTTTTTCTTTTCTTTAATTTGTTGATCCTGTGGCAACTCCTCATTTGCTTCTATTTGTTGATGTTCTTCTTGTTGTTGTATTAATTGTCGTTGTTTTTCTAATTCTTGTCGTTGCTGTTGTTCTAATTCTTGTTTTTGCCGCTCTAATTCTTGTTTTTGTCGCTCTAATTCTAATTCTTGTTTTTGTCGCTCTAATTCTTGTCGTTGCTGTTGTTCTAATTCTTGTTTTTGTTGTTCTAATTCTTGTTGTTTTTGCCGCTCTAATTCTTGTTTTTGTCGCTCTAATTCTTGTTGTTCTAATTCTTGTTGTTTTTGTCGCTCTAATTCTTGTCGTTGCTGTTGCCTCTAATAATTGTTTTTGTCGCTCTAATTCTTGTCGTTGCTGTTGTTCTAATTCTTGTTTCTTTTGCTCTAATTCTTGTTGTTTTTGTCGTTCTAATTCTTGTTTTTGTCGCTCTAATTCTTGTTGTTTTTTGTCGCTCTAATTCTTGTCGTTGCTGTTGTTCTAATTCTTGTTTTTGTCGCTCTAATTCTTGTCGTTTCTGTTGTTCTAATTCTTGTTGTTTTTGTCGCTCTAATTCTTGTCGTTGCTGTTGTTCTAATTCTTGTTGTTTTTGTCTTTGTTCTAATTCTCGGCGTTTTTGTTGTAATTCCCGTTGCTGTTGCTTTTGTGGTTCTAATTTTTGTTGTTGTGATTGATTTTTTGTTTTCTCAATTAATTTCCGCTCATTATCGATCGACTTACGTTTTTTATGTCGATTCGCTCGATCAACTTTCTGTTTAGGATCGACAGAAACGTATTCTAAAGTTTCTTCTCGATCTGAATTTACTTTAGCTGGTGATTGATGGAAAATGAAATTTTTGAATTTTCTACACTGCCTGCTTATGGATTGTCCCATTTTTGGACGATTTTCTTAGTCACACTTGAAATATTGGTAAAATTGATATTTTCCTTCAATTGACCAAATTAAAATAAAGAACATCACTTCTAAAATCTTACGCTCAATATTTTCGTTAAAATAAATAATACTCAACTGATTAATCTTATCGAATTGTACGATAATAATAGATAAAGTAAGATTTTAAATTGTTTAATGATATATCACGAGACTTAAGAAATTCCAACAATATTAGTTTTCCATTTTTTTCCTGGTAATTAACACAGAACATGCAATAATGCATAATTTGCTCCATTATAATTAATAAATTTTAATTAAATTTAAAAAGTATTTCGTTGATTGATTAATTAGTCATTATCGATTACTAATAATACAAATAATTGTTAATGTTATCAAATTTACTCTACTTTTATGGACGTATGTTGAGAAGAATTGAGAAGAAAATTGCAATTTATAATTAAAAAAGAACAACATAATGAGACTCATTGAACATATGTAATATAATAAGATTTGATATAAACATTAATAAAATATAAAAAAAGATAGAACATTGATTATATTAAATGTTAACAATAATACAATACGATTTTCTTCAATCACAAGTCTTACGTGAATCCAAATTTTCAATTATTTCCTTAATTAAATGAACAATATCAATTTTACGTGAAAATAAAGTTTCATCATTTTCACAACGTATTTTATCCATAATTTCAATTAATATCATTAAATTTTCATGCAAAATAAAGTATTCCATAAAATCATCCCCAGAAAATTTATTCACGTAATTTTCAAAATTTTTAGCTTTATCGAAAATCAATTCAAAATATTCTAAACTATATTTATTTGGATAATTTTTGATTTTATCATCAACGAAATAATGGTGCATTTCAACAATTTCTGTTTCTTCCTTTGCTTCAATTTGTTGTTTTTGTGATAACTCCTCATTTGTATCGATTTGCTTTTGTTGTAATTCTTTTAGGTGTTGTTGTTGTTCTAATTCTCGTTGTTTTCGTTGTTCTAATGTCCATTGTTGTAGTTGTTTGTTGTTGTATCAATTGTCGTTCTTCAAATTTTCGTTGTTCTAATGGCCATTGTTGTAGTTGTTGTTGTTGTATCAATTGTCGTTCTTCAAATTTTCGTTGTTCTAATGGCCATTGTTGTAGTTGTTGTTGTTTTATCAATTGTCGTTCTTCAAATTTTCGTTGTTCTAATGGCCATTGTTGTAGTTGTTGTTGTTGTATCAATTGTCGTTCTTCAAATTTTCGTTGTTCTAATGGCCATTGTTGTAGTTGTTGTTGTTGTATCAATTGTCGTTCTTCAAATTTTCGTTGTTCTAATGGCCATTGTTGTAGTTGTTGTTGTTTTATCAATTGTCGCTCTTCAAATTCTCGTTGTTCTAATGCCCATTGTTGTTGTTGTTGTTGTTGTTGGATCAATTGTCGTTTTTTAAATTCTCGTTGTTCTAATGCCCATTGTTGTTGTTGTTGTTGTATCAACTGTCGCTCTTCAAATTGTCGGTGTTGTTGTCCCAATTGTTGTTGCTTCTGTACCAATTGTTGCTGCTCTAATTTCCGTTGCTGTTGTTGTTGTTGTTGTTGTTGGTGGTGGTGGTGGTACTGCTGCTGCTGTATCAATTGTCGTTGCACTAATTCTGACTGCTTTTGTGCATCTTCAAAATGTGACCATTCTAAATAATCACTTCCATTTTGTTTCCTATTAGTGTACGCTTTATAAGTATCATTCATTATTATTTGTCTTCCTTCTTCACTATTATCTTCATTTTGGCCTTTTTGCTTTCGAAAATTTTGATTTTCTACCCCATCAGCTATTCTAGAATCGTATACGATCATATTATTTCGATTTTGACGTTGCGGTACATTGCGTAAATTGTATCCACCCGTTGGAATAGTCTTTGGCAACTCTTCTACAAAATCACTTGTATTTGGCATTTCAGGATTTCTTTCGATTTTTTCATTATATTTTTCAGACGTACCAGTCTTAGATATTTCATTCTGAGCACTATTTTCATTACGTTCCGCATAACTTGTAGTTCTTTTATTTAAATCTTGATTTCCCAAATCAATTACAGTGGGACTACATGATGCTCCTTTATTATAATATTGAGAATGTTTTCCATGTATTGGAACAAAATTATTATCTTTTTGATAAAATTGACGCTTTATTTTACCCATTTTAAAACTATTATCTTGAATATTTATTTTTTTTAAGTCATCTAATCTTGCACGTATAAATGCCATACGATTATAAAAATATGTACGGTCTTCAACATGTAATTTTTGATTATAAAGTTTATTTAAATAATCAAATAATTTCAAATTTTGATGTATTTCCTGGTAGAAATTTCTATCCGTATTCAGTCGATTTTCAAATTCTGCAAGCCGTTGTTCAAAACCAGCCTAGAAGATAATGCAAAAATATAAGTAACAATAAACATTCAACCCTCGATTTACACGGTACTTGATCTACACTTAATAGATGGAATTTGTGTTTTGTCTTCCAATATTGTTATGAAATAAAATTTCGTTTTTTAAATTTACATATATGCTAATTTTGTAAATATTTACCGTGTTAATCTCGGATAATAGACAGAACATAACCTCAGCTTTTGAGTATTGTTATAATTATTTTATGTAGCTTACCTTATTATCACACTTTTCAAAACGACGACCAATTTTCTTTAAATAATTCATATCTTAGGTATTGATTGAAAATTTTTATTAAATCTCGCACGATAAACGATAAGTTTCCTTATTGAAACATTGACGCCATTTATTTTACAATTCTATTGTAGAATTTCTGGTTGCATATAATTTTCTAAAAATTATTTAAAATTTGTTACAGTGCACAACTGGCGGCAGCAGCAAGTCGTATCGATCAAAGGGCCTCCTGTGCTGGCTTAGAAACCGGTGTACGTAGTAGCCGAAAAGCACCACCACCCCTATTACGATCACGTACATTACCAGCAATTGTTGTACCCGGAGTGAATATCTTACAAGCCCAATTAGGAAATTGTACACAAGGTTCAATTCAATTTTAGTTAATTTTAAAAGAAAATAAATGAGTTTTTTTTTTGGTATAGATATTCCACAATTACCACCACAATTACAAACTGGTCCAAGTCGTGGTAATAGTTTCTCATCACGTCTATTATCAGCTCGTGTATCATTTAGTCGTGATGATACTGTAGCTTTGGATGTACGTAGAAAATCGGCAATAAGTCGATTGTGTACTGGGAGTAATTACGGCCCAGAACGTGCCACAGATGGTACACTTCTATTAAGGTATAATTGTTAATTGAACCGATTCATAATTCTGTATAAATTTTGATCTGTTAGAGTACCATCGCCTCACATTGTCGCAGCTAGAGCTTATCGTATATCCAGTCCTAGTAATAGTAATACAGCTCTATATCGACTTGGACGATTATTGAATCAAGGTGGATCGAAAAGCCAAATTGTCGTCGATGATAGTAATGTTACTCGAAGACTTAGTTGGGAGAGGTATGTACTCCACTCTATAATTAATTATATCTATCCCTTTTCATATATTTAGTTGTATTTGAGAGGTCAAAAAATTGTTTTCCTTTGTAAAGATCTAAACACTTTGATCTTTAAACAAATATTCTCCAATAAAGCTACCACTTTAATATTCTTTACATATAAAAGTAGAAGTTCAGGGCAATTGATTGAGAAAAATACGGACCTTAGAAAAGTAACCGATCCTAAAATCGTACATCTTTTACCTCCCCTAAAAGTTAAACTGAAGTATAGATTTATTTAACTGATGGTCGATCGATTTTAGTCACCCGACATCTATTCAATCGTCTTATCAACACTGTACCCATTGAACTAAACAACCCTAACTAATTGGACAGCTCTTTAATTCATTGTTATTGTTGTTGAAGTGTTTCCACTGTGAAGAAACACGACGATAACAGATGATGTTGACGTCCATTTAATTCGCTTTATTACATTTATGATAATTTTGTCATTTTACAAATTGATATAGCGAAAAATTGATGGATTAGAATGGATTTTTATGCTTACCCTTATTTCTACGATCCATCATTATTTCATTAACGATGATTGTAACGATAAACAATTCCAATTCGTTTTAAAATGGCGTGAGGAAATCGAAAATTTCAATAGAGGAAATCAAACAAAACTACCATCAGTGGTGGTGGTTAATAGAAATAGGTCATTTCCTGCCCACTATTCAAAGTTCGTTCGTCTTTTATTAAGACATCTATACAGTGTGTCCCCATTTACTTGGGATATTGTCAAGTTTTCAATTAAAGAAAACATCGACACGTGTATATGTGGGAAAGTTTCAATGCTTGTCAAAACGAATAATATAACAATCAGGACTTTATTACAATATGGTTCTATCTACATTCGCATATTTAAATGTATTATTTCATATCAGTGTAAGCATATTTTCCCATTTATTATATCCGGTGTATAATAATTCAAATTTTTTGCCTTCCTTGGTCTCCTCTATTAAAGAGATTTTCCACATTTTCTCTTTTATTAAATTCAATTTTTATACTGTCAACTTTCTATTATATTATCAATCATGATAACAAAGTTCAAATTATTTACTTATTTATTTATTCCATTGTAATTTCGATAAATTTCTAACTATTGTTAGTTGTGAATCATTATTGTAAAATGATGGAAATTGTATATTTATCGTTGAATTTGTTCTATTTTTTGTTTACAAAATGGTAAGCTTTTGTTGTGTTTATTATCAAATTTCCACCCCGTGAAAATTGTTTATCTATCAATTTAATAGAAAATAATAATCTTGGAATTCTAGATGAAAGTATATTAAAAGAAACAGAATAAAAATGACAAACATTATACGCTTTAATAAAAAGCGAAGCAGCAAATTACAGGAATTACATAGAAATCCCCCTATTTCTTCTATTGTGTGAAAAAATTCTATTATTGATTATTGATTTTCATTCAGACTAAAATGTGTATACTCTAACACATTTAACGCAGTCAACATGACTCGATTAATTCGAAATTAGCTCGATTTTGTCCGCTTAACTTAACCGAATTAACAAACTAACAAAATAGAAGTCTAAACTAATTTTTTTCTTCAATTTTGTTTTGTTAATGTAATTTCCACACAATTCTCAATATTCTCGACTATTTCTTGATCTCCTACAAGGACAATCAATTCTGATTTTCGTTCTCTGTGTGTGTTTGAGTGACATTCTTGAAAAACTAAAAGAAAATTAAAGTGATTTTTCTTTAATGTCACCGCTGGCGCCACTAACACTACCTAAGTAATGAACCGAACAAGAGAAAACACTTCATAATTTTCATTTAATCAATTTCTGTGGGTGTAGCAGACGGACTTCAATATTGCTGAACCACCAACCTTTATTTATATTCCTCTAGTTGAATTGTCTTTTTTATTGAAAAACAACAATTTTCACCCTTCTAACACGCAAAACTATCGCAATAAATACGAGATAATAGTCTAATAATAGGATTGAAACTCTTAAATTTCAATTCGTTCCACTTTTGGAACTTGGCTCAATATGGTGTTGAAACTTCCTTTCACATTCCCCAAAAAAATATCAATTCATGGAAATAAATCCGTTTATTTTTCACGAATCCAACCCTCTATTGAAAAGTTGAGTTGTTTTTAATTAAAACAAAAATTTTTTAGGAGGGATACGATTAACAATCGTCTCCCACGTTCCTCCAGCATTGATTCAATGGTGGAAACTGTTTGTGATCAATGGGGTGATGGAGAGCTTTCAAATGCCGAACCGATAACAGTACAAGAAAAACGACCATCATTACGGCCAGATCGTCCTTTAACACTCGTCTCTCCATCAGTTGGACGGCGTATGAAAGGCCAAAGGGGCATTAATGGTAAGTTTTTTTCTAATAAAATTGTAAGAGGCGAACATCAACAACCAATTATGATTTCAATAGTTTCAAATAAATGGATTAATCGCAAGAATTAAGCGAATTTTAAAAGAGATGAACAACCAAATCAATGCTGTATAGGTCCAGTGTTAATTCGTTTTTATCCCGTTAAATACGATTCGATTAGTTTATTAAAACCATTTTATAAACAGGAATAAAAGGATAAGATTGTAGCCACTCAACATTTCATAGAAATATACGTTCATTTTCATATAGGTGCTTTGGGATTTATCATGAAAATATTGTGGCCACTTCCCGAAAACTTTTCGGAATTATAATGATCTCTTATCAATGACATAACTGGACGTAAATAAAAGTATTCGCATGATGATATTCTTGAGATTTTCATAGCAATTGTTAGAAAGAACTATCATCAAGGGGACTCTAACACCGACCAAAAAATTACAGAAGAACTCGTTCAAATTAATCGATTTGGCTCTAATACACAATAATTTAACTTAGAACTCATTACAAATTAAACAATTGTCTTTTTTAAAGACTTTTTTGTAATTACCCAGTTAGAACAATGATTAATGAATAATTGTATTTAGTTTACCAGAATACTGGCCTTTGATAGGTTATTTCGATTTATTGTTACTTTGGATGAAATTTTCGAAAGAACCATAAAGAAAATGGAAAATCTATTCACCCCCAATTGTAAAGTTAACTTTCGTCTATCTAATCGTATAAATTTCATTTCATTTTATTAACTGTACAACAAGATATGCGTGTTGGACAAACACACCTTTTTCCACGCATAATTGTGATTTTGCGGATTTTCATAAATCCAATCATTTTATTGGAAAATTCATTCTCGCCTAACGTTGAAGAATCACATTTAGAAACGAATGAGATAGTTATCACTTCGCTGTCAGTTACTGTTTTTAAGTTATAAGAATTGTACATTCTTATGGTATTTCCATATAATTGGTAATAAGCAAGTATGGACTATAGACGAGTCGCCCCTGTTAATACGGTAAAATTTGTATCTAATTGGGGCACTGAACAAAAATTAGATGTCCTAGTTAGATACACAGATCGAGGCATTAAATTAGAATCAAAACATGACAATAATTAACAATTAATAATTGTTCAACGAAAAAGTGAACATGTGATAAATTGAAAACAATAGAAATTCTTGGCATTGTTTCTAAATAATTACTATCATTGTAAGAAACAAAAGAACGAAGAAAAAATCAACAAACAAAAAGACAAACAATAAAATAATTCATTTATTATTACTATTCATTTCTAACGAAAATTTAGAAATAATTGAGCTTTTTATTGTTTTAACGATCATATAAGGTCTATACCTACTGTTCACCTGTTCCGTTATAAACCCATCTGGCCAACTATGAAAAACAAGTGACTTAAGTCTACTAAACAAAGAACGAGTATTGTTTAAAAAATGTACGTTAAAAAAAGATAGAAGTATATGTCAGTTGTTGGTGATTGTGGTATTGGTTGTTTTGTTGGGCACACGTTGTTGTTGTTGTTGTTATTGTTGTTGCTGCTGGTAATAATGCTTGGTTAGTTGTTGTTATTTCTTTCGCGTACTAATATCTTCTCTCTCTTAAATTCATCTATTTTAAACATTTAGAAAATCGAAAATTAAAGCCAGTTTTAAACAAATTTTACAACTTCAGTAATTGTTTTTATTTTTGTTTTTGTTATAATTTTAATTTAAAATTCATCAATTGTGTGTCTGTTTATGTGTGTTGGTGTTCATGTGGTGATTTAAATGCGTGTGTGGTCATGTTGACTATTTGTGAGGTTATGTCCCAGACGGCCATTTTTCTGTTTTTTTTTTGAATTTTTTCTAAGGGAAAAACAAAAATTTTTCTAAAGATTCAAACTAAAATACGGTGAGTTTGTCTCTTTTTGTTTAAATTTAATTTGAAACTAATTTATTTCTAATAGACAAGATTTGAAGGCGGCTTTTTGATGTTATGAATTCTAAACAAAAATAATGTCATAGCTGACTGGACTATCAATGAAAACTTTTAATTCCATAGTAAATGGTTTAATATGTAAATTTTTCTAATTATCTCTCAATAAGGAGAGAATGTATATATTTTTTAATCTTTATTTAGTAATATGTGTCACACGTTATAAAAAATATAAAATGAGCAATAGAAAAAGATTTGTAGATCTTTAAATGCCGGTTAGATAATATTTCCGATAATTAACTAGAGTTTAATTATAAAATTGAATTGTAAAAGTTATAAATTGATTCCTTTAGGTTTTATTTTTATTTTCAAACTATTAATAATTGATTTTAATTGCAAATCAAGATATTATAACTGAATTCTACAAGAACTACATAATACTATTGGCAGTGGCGTAACCAGATAGCGATTAGTGATTAACTTTTAAACTAATTTTACGTTTGTATTATCAAATTTTGGAATGATTTAAGCAGGTTGTCCAATATTTCGAAATCAAATTGATACTAACTTGTGTGAGAAACAGGGGGAGACTAATTTTTTAAGTTGGTACTAACCGAAAAAAATCACCCAATCTCTTTTTCTTACAAATCTGAATAGCCACAGAACTAAAGCTAGCTTTCGTCTATCTTTTTGAAAAAGATCTATTTATTCTGAAAACCACAGTTTTTTCCAAATACTCGAAAAATCCCACCGGCTAAAAGAATGATATAGACACGGAACTTTCAAATCGAATAAGATGATATTAATAATTTCGATATCTCTTACGGTTTTTCGAGGTATTTGTGCTAAAATTTCTTATGCAATTTAAATTGATTGAATTTCCCTCCTAACACTGAACTGCTAGTGACTTTTGAAACATTACGGTGGATAACCTTCTAAAATGTCATTTTAAAATTTCACAATAGGAACATGAATTTATATATTCTTTTTTATGATCAAACAATCTTAAGAATCACAGAATATCTAAAATTCTCTAGATAAAAACATTGTAATAATTTTGAAATTAGTGCAACAAGTAAAGTCAACGAATATATTAAATTACTGTTATGAATAGCTGGAAAAACTGTTATAAAACACGAAAACTACAAGGTCTTTGTTGCACATTCATGTTCTGATAATTTGACAACATGTTTGACACCGAAACAGGTCTTTTTTATGTAGGAAATGTTAGTTTAATAAACTATAATGTTTTCCAAATTCCACTGCACAAACTAATAACACTAAGGAAGTTGTAAGATAATGACTAATCTATTAAATGTTATAATAGAAAGACAATAGTAACAAACAAATAAATGGTCAATTAAGTTGCTGACAAATACTGCGGATAACTGCATTTAAACAGGAAATGAACAAATCTTCAAAATAAATGGCCAATTTCCAGTTTTTTACTACAACAACCAATAATAAAACAATCCATATAGTTGGAAACTAATCGAATTATTTGGATCAGGTGGATTTTCCCGAACTTGTAACGAAACAGCTTAATGAGTAAATGTCATAGAAGTTAATTAAAAGCTACCATCAACTAATTATTAAATAATGTTAACAAACTTTTCATGTTTTCTGTATGTACTGTATAAACGACTATTATGAATATTTAGTACATACATGTGTAGGTACAATTGTAATTTGTGGATGCCATTAAAATGGACGCTTTAATATAACGTGCACCAGAAATTCTAAACTAAATTCGCGTTTCCATTATAAAATGTTCCAATGACATTTTAGAAGATTAGTCAATTTAATATTTGAAATGTTTCTACTATCATGTGAGAGAAAAGAAGATAGATTACTGTTTTAACAGAAAATATCTTTTTTCTTCGAAGTCGAAATTTTCATTTATTAGTAACTTTCGAAACATTATATTGGTTAACCTGAAATGTCATTTTAAAATTTTATAATAGAGACGTGAATTTAGCATAGAACTTTAAAAAATCAACAATTTTTAATCTAATCAAAGAAACTCAGAAACTTAAATAGATTAAGATTCAAAAATTGAAAGATGTAAAGATATAAAAGATTGTAGAAAAAGCCACATATAAAGTTTCACTACAGACGTCTGAAAATATAAACTTATGAAACTTCTTTTTCTTAATATTTTCTTTTTACTTGTACAAGTTTTTTTTGTCCTCCATGTATTGTCAAGTCTTAATAACGACAATATTTTCCTTTAACAACTCCAGTTTTTATAATAAATATCTTAATGTGTTTTTGAAATTCTATATTATTCATCTACAATAGAACAAAGAAATCAAGTTTCTCGATATTATAAAACCCGAAAAATATCGTTTTTTGTTATAGACAATATGTTGGTACGTGACTAAAGATCCGTAATCGTTTCATGTCTTTATACCCTTGGTTTACATTGAACTGATTGTGAGATCTTATCCTATAATAGTTACATTTCTGTGACGAGTCTTTGTGAAAATATTGATTTTAGTGATATTAAAGGATTGTGAGAAATCCGAAACTTTCAGGTAGTATCTGACATAAGTACAATTAATCTCAACAAATTTAATGATGATACAGCTTCAACTTCACGATTTTGTATCTTTACTTCTCAATAACACCAAAAAACTTGGTAATAAAGAAATCATCCACGTTTCCACAATTTCCTTCCATTTCTTTATGAAAATTGAATCTAAATTATCATTTGTTGTGCGAATTTTAATAGAAAATGAGACGATTTTCGTGTTTAGTTCTGAGTAAATTTTGCACAAGAAAAGGGACAAATTCTGTTAAATTTATCTGGATAAAGTATAGATTTTTTGTAGTTTTTCTATCTTCCAATAATCTCCCTGATGTTATTCTGGAAACTCAATCCGTTCTCTCTGTGATCAAGATCGTGACTATGAAATAAGCTAAGAGAAATGGAAAAAAACAAACAGTATCCTAAACAATATTTCAATATTCCCGGATAAATTGAAAATTATTCAATTAAATTTTCATTATTATTTTCCCAATGTTGAAAATTACCAACGTTAATATTAAATCAGTGAGTTGTATCTACGTAATTATAGCAATTAATAGCAATTTATTTTTGTAATTTTTAAAATAACTCAGATGGAAATTTCTACATGTAATACAAAGCAATTTTAATGCAATTTTTTGTGGTATTTATATGTACGTGCATTATAAAATCCTGTTAGTAATTAATTACAGTAAACTATAATGTTAATTATACATTGTTGTAATAATATTTACTTAGAATCTTACAGACATTGATCAACTTATAGAACAAAAACAATATTAAGATAACAAGCTTTGTGGAAATCTACAGTATTACATATGTATATTGATAGTATTAACATTATTACTGAAGACAATAGGGAAAATGGAAAATAGATGGAACTTTGACACGAACATATACTCTCTTCCATTATTTCATTAATAAAGAAATCAATTGCAATCATTCTTTCGTCTGTTAGCTAGATGGAAATCATCGATATTGATAAAAAAATATCTCAATTTTCAATTCGATACAACAAAATATTTTACATTTTTCTGCATCTAAGTTAGTACCTAATGATGATGATGAATATGAATTGGATCAAATTAAAAATCTGATTTAAAAAGAATTCCTTCGTTTGCTTTAAAGAGAACGGTCATTTTTCATAAATTTTAATTTAATTCGAGAATTAATTTTTTTTATTAAATTCAAATTTCCTAACGAATCAAATTAAATATAAATAAATTTTACGAAATTTTTAATTATACCCAACTCGTTTAAAAATTAACAGTTGTGTCAAAAATATTGAGATTCTATTTTGATAAAACTCTCAATAACAACTTGACTTGTAACAAGGAACTGGAACTTATTTAGGAAGCAGGTGGTTCGACTTATTTTGCATCTTAACAGTGAATAGTCAACGTTTCATTTTTCCCATAATCATCTCAATTTTTTAAATTGGCCTCTTCAACGACATTGAGATAATAGCAGGAAGAAAGCTCCAACTAAATTGAGTTGAAATACAGCCAAAACGTTATCATTATTGGTATGATTCATAATTTATGAACATATGCAGAAAAACATCAAAATTTTCAATTTTCTTATCAAATCTTGGTTTTGTTGATTGGTAGTTTGGTGAATTCAATTTGTTTTTTTGGTTGCCTATCATCGCTTCAAATCTTCAATATTTCACAACACAGTTGAGTGGATGCTTCCAAATATAAACCGCTTATAATCAGAATAAGCAAAAAATAAAGATACCAAAAAAAAAATCGGTAACAAGACCATTTATTGTCGTGATAAGCCCTACTGGACTATTTACACTAGGATTTATTCGAAATATTGAAGGAGTTCTTTGTTAAATTTGTATATATGTCCTCAGTTCCGTTTTACTGTTATCATTTAGGGAAATATTCACGAATTTCCTGTGATAAACTTAAATATTTTAAACAGGTTTTTTTCGTCATCGTCAAATTTCCAGTTCTCTTTTATAATTCAACGACGCTACTGAGTTGTAAAAACGATTTGAAATGCAAATAGAAATGTTTTACATCAAACGATGTAATCCTGTCGTAAGGGTGGATTTCTAATAGATTGTAATGACGGAAAAATATCTAAACAAACTTGTATCTTAACAATTAATATTAAATTATTTGTCGATTTAGGGATTGTTTTCTAGTTTTTAATAATTAAAATATTCAACGAATACCAAATCGAGAATCTTTACAATAAAATAAATATAACTAACTAAATATTGGTTTAAAGAGCGTTAAAATATTCAAAATTTTAATGGGCTTTCACTACAGTTGTAATAACGTCATAGAAACCATCCAATTAATTTACAATATTTGAACAATGCTCACAAAATGTTTGTGTGCAACTGGGGTAGGTTAGAATTAGTAGAAGTGTATTGACCAGAAATGTACACACCCTTTGACATAAACTATAATATTGTCGTAGAAGATCAATATTTGATCTTATTAGAGTACACAAATTATACCAACTATTTATAATTATTATAGAAATATTTATAACTACTATAAAAAAGAGAAATTTAATTGATTTTGTTAGTAATATATGAAAGTTAAATTAAACTGAAATCTTTTTGTATCAACTTTACGACGAAAATTATCCCACACACATTAAATTAGATCTCGATGATCAAAGACTAAAATTGTAATGAGAACTTTTGATCTTATGAACGTAAATTGATCTGGATCATTAACAGTATGTAGTTGACAGAAGAGAACAAAAATATATTCGTAATTTTATTAGTTTCACAGTAAGTTTTATTAGTGCCACAGATTTATTGAAAATTGTTAGAAAATATATGTTCCATCTAGCTTAGTTTTGTCAATATAATAAACCCACCAGAATCCTATTTATATCGTAAAACATTCACGCTGAAGTTACAAAAATATGATTATAATGTTGATAGAAATGAAGTGATTTAGTGACCAATTATATTGCATCCAATATGGAGATGTGTCCATATGATTTATCATTTATTTACCGTACACTAGCTTTGATTAATTATCGATACATACACATACATCAACTGCGTTTTTGAATAAATCTCAATAGTGAGTAGATTTGTAATTGTAATTGCTAATAAAAACGTAAATAAACAAATCAATCTTTTTGTTTTGTTTTTTTTTTTAATAAAATTTCCATTTAAACACCAACTGAAGGTCGGTTTAAGTTACGCAAAAGCATCAAATATTATGGCTTAAATTTTATAAAAACCTGAAATTAAGCGAAAATAAAGCAGATATGAAGTTTACGTCAATCTAAATTGTTTTCAGTTCAAGGCAATAAGTCACTCAATTAACACGCGACCTAAATTATCATGTCTAATCAACGATAATGGTCACATAATCGATCCAAGTACAAAAAGATTAGTTTCGCTTATTAATTGATGTATTCCCTATTTACCTACATTTTAGTCAAGTTGATTACATCAAACTAGATGGAGAATATTAGAAAAATGATTAAAATCTGCACTTTATAATAAATGAAATAAATCAAAAGCTCAGTGTGATATTTTTTTTAATGTATACGGCTAGTGTATGGTAATTAGAAAAATTGAATTGTGGAGATTTCAATTTGTTTCGTAAACAAATAAATGAATAATGTATATGTGTAATTATTTTCTAAAAATTCAAACTGCAAATATAGAAAATTAAATAAAACTTTAATTAATTCGTTACCGAAACTAGAATTAATTACACTTTTCCAAATAAACAATTATGTACAAGTAGAAATCTCTTACAATAGTTACAATCTCACCCTGGAATATTTCAACAATGTTGCATTTAACGTTTGTTGATTTTACAATTAAATTCTGTTACGATTGTAGGCGTTAATAATGTTGTAAGTCGTATTTTATGAATTCTAATTCGTTGTTTAATCAACAATATTAACGTTCAGTTACAAGTTATCATAAACATTCTATATTTTACGTATATGTCAATATTATCGCGACAATACCCTCAAATAAACGAATAGATAGATAGATGATGGTGGTATATTATGACACAATAAATAATAGGGTAGAATTTTAACTAGCTGCAGTAAGCGACAATACAAAGACTAATTAGACAAAAGATAACATTAATCTTAGTAAAAACAACCCTTATTCACCTACAAAGTAATTTTTATTAATTTAATGTTATTTAGCTTGTACCGACAGAAAACTTCAATGAATCATGTTGTTATATTAGACAGAAACATGTTTTCAATACAAACACGTTTTTGTTATAACAATAACATTAAATAAGGGTGAACAACAGTATTCAAAAGACAAAGGTATCTTTGATAAGTGAACATTGTTTTTCTCTTCTAAATAGACAATTTCCACAATCATCCTTATATTTACAAGCACAATTAACCTTTTTGCTACAACAGCAAACCACAAAACAAACTTTTTTATTGTTAATCACGTCATAATATACCACGAGTATCATTGAATTATTTTGTTTATTTTGTAAATAATTTTTTTATTAATCATATATTCAAAATTCCAACTATAACTTCCTAGTCACGTTATTGTCTAAATTAAATGCTTGTACAACCTTGATTCATTTATAGGTACAGATATAAATTATTTGATTAAATTAATTGTCTTTACAACCGGTGATTTGCTTTGTTAGAATAGTAAAATAACGGTATTCGTTCTAATGCATATCCTAAATATTATAAATTGAATTGGAAATTATTAAATTTAGTGCCAACAATAAGAATTCTGTTATAACAAGAAAACTAAAATCTTGATGATATTCTCTTGAATATAGTAATACATTTATATAAATCCCGATGATAGAATTCTAACGGATGTTGCGATAAGAAAACGGATGCTATTAAAATGTTACAAAAATCGCTGTTTTAAATTCAACCATTTCGTATATCCGAATGTGTAGATAGAGCTCTATCTAGTACACCTATTTATGCACGTAGACAGTTGCTATTTTCAATCGATTGTAAATAAAATTGCACCCGTTAGAAATCTTTGTTTCAACAGAAAAAAAAGCTAATTACATTATGTGAAAGTTCAAAATTGTCGGTTTGCTTTTATCTTCAAATTATAAAATCAATCAACTTTTAAAACTGATTCTTGATTAATAAAACGAAGTACAAGGATCGCTTTTAGATGTTAAAAATAAAGCCGTTTATTGCAAAGTTTAAATAAACAAAATCTACAAACATCCATAATTTATAGCGATAAAAATACGAATAACTTGTCTAAATTGTGAGGATTTTGTACGGAAAACACTACAGACGCAAATTTAATAAATAATAAATTTTAAAATGCTACCAAAGAAAATGTCAATACGAATAAAATTCGAATTATGTTATTTTCTAGGGATTAAAGAAAAACTTTTCGATTTCTAATATCATTTTCCTAATTTATCAGTCATTGACTTACATTTAATTCAGTCTAATACACTCATTTCTAAGATAGTCTAGCGTGGCTAATTAGAAAGTTATTTGGTTAAAAATTAAATCTTTTTGTGTATACTCTAACGAAATTCCCGAATGTATTGAAAAATATTTATATGTTTTGGCAATGAAAGAAAGGCCAAAATAAACCATAACGAGCCATTTCAGTAGCAAAAGGGAGTCTCGATACAAAATATAGACGCATGTAGGCTAAAATCCCAATAGGGTTGTAAAAACTATTTTATTCAGCAGACCCTTTATTAATCATAATTCTTCTACATTTTCATTTTATTAAACAATGAAGAATAAAAGTGCTTATTTCTCCTAACGTCTTGAAGTCAAGCCGAACTAAACGGAGTATAATAATGATGATTCTTCAATATTGTAAATGTAAAGAAATTCTTAGCAAAACAATAATAACAACAAATGCATTACATAATTTTTTTCAACAATATTAATAATCTTGAGCAATCGGATTAGTGGGTTTGTTGTTTTCTGTTATGTTACCATTTTGAAAACTACAAATACAGAAATCGAAAAGAATTCACTTTCACGACTTGTTTTACATTTTTTTTAAGCAACAACTCTGCACGAAATTAAAGAATCTATTGACAGCACTAATTGTAAATAATGAATACGGTTGGGAATAGAAATGGAATTTTTATTTCAAATGAATACCACAAAAAAAATAGATTAATGTTGTTTTTTTCCTTATTTATCACGGAAAAAAAAAACGAAAAATTAAATGTCCACTTTTGCGAAATATTTGACGCAACCGGAAGCCCAAACTTGGACGAGTTTCTCTCCATCTATCTCTCTCCTATATAATTTTTAGAATTTATTCGACCTTAACAGCCGTTATTCTAAGGCCGTTCTCATATGAAACGTCCCCTGTATAGGGAACCACTACCATGCACATAAACCAACAACAACAACAAAAAGTGGGAATTCATTATTAGACCCAACAACTACTATAGAGAAACCAGCTGTTCTCATCGGTAGAATACAATTTGAAAATCTTCTATTTAGTCAACCATGCGCAGTGTTGAAAGAAAGACGCGTGTTTTCACTATAAAATTTATTTACATTCACACGATTTCAAATTTATAACCGAAATTATGTTATTCCCGCCTGTTGATAAATAAATAAATAAATTTAGCGTCGAATTTTGTAATGGGTAAATTGGTGAAATTAATCAAAAGTGAACGAAAAATGTCTGATTTAATAACAGAACGTCGTAAAATCAATCCAAACAATTTAAAACGTTCGAAATCCGTACGGGCGTCTTTACGTTTTATTAGTGCGAAGTTTTTAATGCACCACCACCACCACCACCAACAACAAGAAACAAATACCACAATAAAAACGGAAACGGATATGACTGATGTAGAAAATTTCAAACGAAACTATTTCAGTGGCAGTGATAATTATTTAAATCGTGATTATTATACGAATCTTAATGACTTTTTTAATAAAGAACCAGTTGAGACAATCTTAAAAACACCGATGGTTAAATGTGAGCAAAAAATCAAAATACCATCATCATTACGAATGATAACAACAATCGGTAATATAAAAAACAACAATAATAATGAAAAGATTATATCGACAACAACACCACCACCAATTGTTGCCCGAAAAGCTGCCCAACTTTTACAAATACCGATTAAAGATAATTGTGAACCAATTAGTTTACCACCCGAGTTCAATTTCGATGATGATGATTATTATGATGAAGGTGAAGATGTAGAGAATCGATTGGAATGTTATCATCATCATCATCATCATCGTCATCACCATCAGCAACAATTACAACAACATCAGCATCATCAACAATTCCATCATCAAGGACATTCTTATCTTGATAATAAATTCAATTTTAATTATAGACATAGTTGTAATAGTGGTGGTTTCTATCGAAATTCTCTACGATTATCAATTACAACATCGAAATATCGAAAGAATAGTACCGTATACCCATCAAGTAGGTTGTACAATTTTTCTTTCATCAATCAGTTTAATTAACACGATTATTTATGGATATAATTACACTTTCACGTGATGAAAATGTTTTATTAAAGATAAAAAATAAAATAATCTCACACAATACAATAGAGGAAGAGAGTATTTGCTGAATAATTTTTTGTTGAGAAATTCGAAGAAAACAACACGAGAATTCTTCGTTGAAATTTTAATAAAGTAAAGCCGATGAAATTATAATAGATCGACTATAATGTCTTTGAAACCCAAATCAAGTACAATGACATTTCACCCTTAAATTCATCGATACTAAAAGAACGAATCTAATAAATAATTCGCTTATCTGTTGATAGAAATGATTATAGAATTATTGATATTAACTAATAAGCACTTTAGTATCAATCATAATCAAATATTGGACTATTCAAATTGTTTTGATCTATGAATAAGTTTAATCACTAGCAATTTCGAAAATTAATCCACTATTTGTATCACGAATAGATAAATAAATTGAATCCTTTGAAGTCTAATATACGTAAAAAAGATGTATAATTTACATAGTAAAATATCAAACTCTCTATACTAATCAAAATCCTGTATGTTGTTTTAATTTAAACAATAAATGAATTGTTTAAACATACAATGATGAAAAGGTATCATTTGCATAATAAAATTCTTCATTTACTTGTTACCAAATTGGGTTACAAAGACTAGAATAATTTAGTAGGTGGTTGTTAGTATTGTGTGTGGATAATTAACAATTTTATTTTAAAACGAAATCACCTTCACTTTTTCATGTAGGTTGATTTAATAATAAGCTCATTGAATGATTTTCTTTTAATTCGGAGATGCAAAGATAGTAGTTAACAAAAAACAGAAAATTTCTCGATTAAACTATTAAACTAGCTGTTTTCTAAATTAATTTTCATTTAACCATTTAAGCTCGTTATATAGTCCTGTTGTTAAAAACACCAATTTGATAGATATAAATATAATTTAATAACGACAACAATTGAGTCAATAATACTTCAAATCTTGTTATTTAATTAAGTATATTTAAGTCGTATATTTTTTCTATTCTTATTTTATTCTCTAATAAATTAGATCTATTATCAGTACCAAGTGGTAGCGAAATGGAAATTGCCAATTTACCAAAAAATACAAATCTACGACCACCAAATGGACATAAACCAAGTAAAAAAGAAGCCAAACAACTACAACAACGTCTTGAACGTTTAGCTAAAATCAACATTCACCTACACGGTAAGAATAAATAGAAAGCATTTGGCAAATCTACGAAGTAGCATTAACAACCCAAAAGTTTCGAGGCAATGAGGCAAAAACGAATAAGACGACTCTATTGGTGGTGGAAATAGACCAAATTTACGATTTCTTTTAGTGTTTTTACTCGAAAAAAAAAACACTTACTAACTAACCTATTTTTTATTATCATAAATAACAGTTTCTTCTAGTTTTCACATCAATTTTCTAATTTCTTCTTATAAATAAATTATCTCTTTTAATTATTTCAATCATATAATTACTATAATTATATGGCTGTAATTGTAAAGGAGATAAATTGAAATACATGTCAAGACTATAAATTTTGTAAATGAACAAGTTAGTTTTATACATTTAAGGATTTTTCTTCAGGAAATCGTGATAAACTAACGATAAAAGTTTAGAAATAATAGATAAAAGGGGATTTTAAAGTAATTAGCGAGTTTCAGAAAAGTACGTGCAAAATTTAATCTTTTAATCGCTTTTAAAAGAATAATGAAGTGTTAATATTATTGTTCAGAAAATTCACATAAATCCAAAGATTATTGAATCAAAAATACGTGTGGTTCATCAAATGGAAATAGAAATATTTTTCTGTTCTGTTCCCTAGTTTCGTTTCATTTTGGAAGTTTCTTCGTATATTTAAAATTGCCTTACCAGGTACCTATTAAATTCACATTCTCATGTAAATGTCTTAAAAGTGAATCACAATTTCAGTCTCTCTTGAATAACACTGAAATCTTCCACATAAATGAAATGTAGTGGTAATTAATCTTAAAACTTTGCCAACCAATAGAATCAGACTATTCTCTTTAAAATATTCTAGGATTTAGAATTTTCATATAAATGTTAGCAACGTGACCTATTCAGTTTTGATAATTTCGTTATTATAGTAATAAATATAAATGTCATTTTGTTTGTTGCATACAAGAGAATTTATTGAAGTTCATTTGAAGTTAAATTGTAATATCAAGACTAAATTGGAAACAATTGAATTTTTTTATCGGTTGAAATTGTGAGATTTTCATTCTGTTACAGCTCTATTTGCTGCAGTTGAGCATGGCCATTTGGAGAAAGCCAGAACAATCTTAGAGTCAACAGATGTGGATGTTAATAGGTAAGCAACCCTACTGGAAAATCAATAGATTTAAAAGTCAATTTTATTCTGTTTGTGTCTATCTAATTGATCAATTTAAAAGTTTGAAACTTCATTGTACTCCTACATCAATTAAAAGTTGTTATAGGTATAACAAATTAATTTTATTATGATCGATAAATAACTACCAACACCTTCTTAAGTGTTGCTATATTGAGAGAAAGGTCTTGATGATAATGATAGTACTAGTGACGAATTTGATTCGTTATTCAATTAAATGGAGACTGTTCCTTTAAGCGATTATTAAAGTTTATTACTGACGAAATTCTATCATTAATGAAAGATAGATAGGTGAAAGCAAGCACGTGGAAATCTTGTAATATTAGACGAAAATCCAACAATTTTTCTATTAATAATGAAAATGTCCAAAGGGATTTTCCAAATCAACACCGTTTTCTGTATACACATTAAGATTTAATATTTCAATTTTTCCTTCATTCTAAATGAAATAAATGAGATTTTTATTCATGCGGTATATGTTTTATTAAAGCTAACCCGCTTGGTAATATTCCGAGATTGAATCTATAGACAGAAATAAAAACGTCTATGAATTATTGAATATTTCATTTAGATTTCGTTTTTTTTTCCAGCTTGAATAGTGATGGATTATCACCGTTGGATGTTGCTGTTTTAAGCAATAATCGACCATTGGTGAAGATGCTAATCAATTTTGGTGCCCGTGAAGGACATCGATGTAAGTCTATAAGTCGATTTTCTCCAACTTATAAGCCTAAGTTTAACGCAATATTACGACTGAAATTCAGCATTTCTTAAGTCAATTGTAGGACTGTAAATTGATTTAATAGAAACGTGAACTTGTAGACCAAATTTACACTGATTACTTCATTAAAGTTATCCTAAACAAATTCGAAAATTTACGTCAGTTTCTAACGCTTCCGCATACTGTAATATGTTGATCCCTATTTACGGGTTGTCCCTTGATGATGCCATTCATCTCTTGGTTTGGATTAATGGGATTATTATCGTGTGTCCAGTCTGAATTTATCAGTCATTCAAATGAAGTTAGAAGAGACAAATTTGCAACTTTCTGTTATTGTTATTTTCTTATTGTTGTTGTCATTTATATTTTGAATACTGACGAAATTTCACACAATTAGGAGAAAGTTAAATGATAAAAAATTATTGCAATTATTCTTCTCTTGTATCTAAACAGTTACAAATCCGGAGAAATTGGGATCACATTTGAAACAGTTATTAGGTGAAGCTGAGATGCGCTTACAAGAACTAGGTGGCTTATTAGAAGAACCATGTGGAGCACCATTGAATACACGAGCATCATTTTCTAGTATTATCGGTGGTACTTATCCTGGATCAACAATGACAGGTAGTAAAAAATACCCAATCTATTTTTTACGTTCGAAACAAACTGGTAATATTATAGGGAGTTGAATTTATAAAATAAAGATGATAAATAATGGGTTCAATAGTTAAATAGAATAGCGCGTTTTTGATGACTATCAATTTTGCTCTGTATTTACATTAAAGTAAATACTTTAATTATTGTTTATTTACTGTATGCTTTCATTTCGTTATCAAGAGTATTCACTCCAATATCCATCCCTTATAATGAGCCTTTTAAAAACGCTTTCACATTTTAATACCCATCTAGTTTATTGACATTGAGGGTGTTCCATCTTCTAAATAGACACTCCTTTTAAAATCGGTTTTATTGAATTTTAGAAAGGTGTAACACCACTGATAAGGCAACTATTATACACAAAATCTTATTTTTCGTTTCAATTCCAGGTTGTGCCGGTGGTGATAATGATAAGCAAGCAATAGCATGGGGCCGACGTACAAAGACATTGAAACGTTTAGTATTGGGTTTCACACAAGCTCGACCACCTGATCCACCTAGTGTTGTTGCTTTAGATATTACCTCATCAAATACTGTAGCTTTAAGACTTCAAGAATCAACAAATAGTGAAGCTCCTATTACAACCAAATTCAAAGGTATTTTATTACTATTATAAAATTAAATTTAAAAATTATTACTTTTGTAGTCCAATGGTCAACACGTCCTGATTTCAGTATAATATCCGGTGAAAAAGAAATCTTCGATATGTCGAAAACAAATTGTACAATTGATTTAACACAGGGTAGACGTTATTATTTTCGTGCAGCTTGTGGTAATTTAAAAGGTTATGGTACTTATTTAATATCAATACCATCATCTGTTATACCATCAAGTTGGCGTGATATTGATAATAAAAAATCTAGATATGATGGTAAATTAAAACAATTAGAATATTTAATGGATGAAGTTAAACAAGTACGTCCTGGTAGTGAAGTATTAGAAACACCAAATCAACAAAGACGTGTACAGAAAAAGAAAACAACAATTAAACAATTATTTACAGCTGCTAGTAAATTTCAAAAAACTTTAAGAAGGTGATTGTTTTTTAAAATTTATAATCCGCGTTAATATTATCAAATCTTGTTACTTTTAGGGGTATTTATTTAGCATGCATTTTGTATCATGAAGATAAAGTATTAGTAACGAACGAAGACTTTTTGCCTGTGATAGAAATCGATGAAACATTCCCTAGTTGTATCAATAACGATCTGTATTGGTTAATGAAAATCTCATGTACATGGGATGATACAAAATCAATAAAATCCGATATGGAAAAGAATGCATCATCAGCAATACATTTCCGTTTAAAATTATTATCAGCTGTATTACAAATGCAATCATCTTTATGTTTACAAGATTTAGGACAATTATATTATCGACCATTACGCGATGCAAATAGTACAACAATGGTAATAAGTACAGTGAATTATGTAAAAACACCAAAATCTGTATCAGTATTGAATTCACGTTGGCTACCGATGAATAAAGTCTTTAAAAAGATTGTCTTGAGTGATGATCATAATATATCGGAAATATTAATGGCATCAATTAAAGAACAAATCAATTATCATCAAGTATCTAGTTTGAAATTGAATAAAGGATTGTATTTGGCGTATTTAAAAATGCAAAGTTCGGTCGATTTAATACAAGTTGTTGTTTCTGCGAAATCGCCAAATATGTTGCCGCATTGTAAAGTTCGAGATAATCCACACGTATCAGCGTAAGTACAAATTATTTATCAATTTATAGACTAATTTCTAATATTTTAGTGAAGAATGGGAGTATTTAAAACAACAACATCTACCCGATTTAACTACAGATAATGCAACGGAACAACAACGAACATTTTTAGAATTAATAACAAGTGCTGCTAAACGTCTATTTAATTATATGGATATAAAAAACGAGGACGCTTCAAATCATCGTTTATACGATACGGAAATAATCGATATAAATGAAGATGTTAGTTTTATTGTTATATGTCCATTAGCTGAATTCTCATGTTCAGTACCTGGACAACGTGAAATTTTATTACAACGTGGCGATTTATTAAGTTTACCAATACAAGTATTCGAAATGATCCATTTGAATACTTATCAAAATTCAATTATAAAGAAATATTCAAAATTAAGTTGTTTATTAGAATTAGATACAGCCACAGCTAATCATGAACATCGTGAAGCCTTCTCGAATAGTGAAGTAGCAATAGCACGTGAAAAATTAACGAAATTACAAGATCTACAAAGTCGTTTGAATCAAATTTGGAAGACTGTACGTTGGCTGATGGATGTTATAACATTTGCACGTGATCGTATCACTTATGGTATATCAATGCGGTATATTTTAGATAAAGAAATCGGTAATAACAATAATAATAATAAAACTAATAATAAGAATGAAGATAACGATGAGAATTCAAGTCCGAAACGTAGTTTATTACAAATACCACCGAATAAAGTTGTTAAAACAACACCAGGACGTGGATCATGGCCAGGACCTGGTAATAGTATATCGCCACCAACGAATTCATTAATCAATGAATTTAGTAAAAGCGAACAACAATTAAGTACAAATAATGAGAATTCAACACAATATTTGAATGTTGTGTGCGATAGTGATATAGAATCACGTAAAAATAGTGATTGTAGTAATAGTGATTTTTTTAATGAACGTCTATTACCATCACGCAGTGAAGATATGTTGTTTACAATACCGACAACATCACAAACTACAATTGTACAACAACCACAACAACAACAACGTTATCGTTCAAGTACTATCAGTAGTGTATCAGCAACAACAAGCCCATTATTAAATGTACGTCCATTATATGGTGGTAGTATGGTTAGTGTTAACACGATTAATACAACATCAGATAGTCTACCTAGTTTGAGTTCAGATAGCGATACTAATAATCAAATTATAACATCAACGCCCAGTCGAATTAATAAAAATCAACGAAAAATCGTACCATCTAGAAGTATGACGAATGTTAAACAGAACTTATTCGATTTTAATTATTATCAACGATCGAAACAATTGAATGTACATACAAATCTTGAAACGACATTATCGAAGAGTTTATCAAATATTAAAACGAGAAATGACGATCTACCAATAACCTATTTGAAACCATTAGAACGTACCAAATTCCAACAAGAACCAAACAATATTTTATTTAAAACACCATTAGATATTGCCCAACAATCAACATCTAAAGATATACAAATACAAGAACAAAATAGTGGTATTTTACAGGTATTTGCCGCTTATGATACCGGTTTAGCTAGTGGTACTAGTTTAAAATTGCATGTAACACCCCGTACAACAGCACGTGAAGTTGTTGATTTAGTTGTTAAACAATTAAATATGGCTGTTTTATTAAAAGGCAAAGATGGTCCAATTTATACGGCGGATAAATTGAAGAATTTCTGTTTAGTGGCTGTGATCGGTGCACGTGAACGTTGTCTACGTGATGATTTTAAACCATTACAATTACAAAATCCATGGAAGAAAGGACGTTTATATGTTAGACAAAAACATGATGTTTTAGCTGCATTAGAACATAGTAGTAAACATAGTGCTATTATATAAATAATAATAATATTAATATTAATAATATTAGAGACTGAATGTTTTAATAATTGGAAGAATGGTGCTAGATATTCTCCTATTGTATATCTTTATGTCTTATGATTGTTATAATTACTATAAAACTATCGAAATTAGAGAATTTGATGAGTGAAGATAACTAAAAAAAGATTAACTGTGATTTGAAGACTCTCTATTCCAATTAACTAATGAATTAATTAAGCAATTGAGTCAATATTGTAACCAATAGATGGCGCTTTTACTATAGAAAACCGGACCAAACAACGACTTACAATTATTGTAAATTTCTCGAAAATCCAATCAAAATCACAACTACCACAATTCTATGATAGAATTTCGCTAATTTCTTATAAATTTGTAAAATAGCACTCACCATAACCTCAAATTTATAAACCATAGAAATTGAATTAATCTGGAACAAATTGAATTTCAACACTCACTATCACTACAATTAAAAAAAATATATATAACAAAACTTATTTTTATTATAAATAATAGTAGTTTAATTATAAAATTAAATAATTTCGAAATTACTTGTACGGCTAACAATGGCGATGAACAATTGAAAACCGCCACAGAACATGCGCTTGAACCTGCATTCTAATTCAATTAATCGTTAATAGATGGCGCTTTTATTGTATTAACTAATCAACGATATATGTCTTTTTAACTATACAATATTGGCTCATTTGTGTTATTTGTTGATTTTTAAAGCTTTAAAGATCAAATATATGCACAACTCCATCCAACTTTAATTTAATACAATTGAACAGAGAGCTTAATAATATAATCGATAAACAATAATGAAATCAGACCAAAGCTTGTTTCATAATAATTAAATTAATGTAAATGCTGTAACAGTCGTCCAATTTATTATTAATATATTGCTCATTGTAACTAATCGTTTAAAAAATATATGAACACCAGTAGTGTTATGTAAATGGGTGAAGAAAGTACGGAAAATCTGAGTGTTAGATGAATTTATTAGAGGTTTAATTTTAAGAGGATTGCAAATAAGAAAAGTATTAATTAATAAATAGATAATTAAAAATATTGTAAATGTTTTATGAATTGTGCAAAATGTTAGGGAGTCATATCATAATAGTGTTGTAAATGTTGATTGTAACTCTCATTATTATTTCTCATTCCTTTTATAAATTTCGTTTATTTTCTTTATAAGTACAAAATTTACGTTGTTATTATTGTGAAAATCTATGTGCAAAAATTAACAAAATTTTATTATTGAAATACAGTGCAATTAAAAAATATTATTAGTATTAGAAAAAATACAAGAAAAAGGAAATTTGATGTAAATATAAAATAAAATTTGTATTTTTTTCCAAATATTGAAGTCGCCTACATTCCTCACTTTAATAATTGGAAAAAGAGAGAACAGTAAAATTCGATATTTTTTTAATGCATTGTATAATTATTGTTGTAATCCTTAGAAATATATTTAAAGATGATAAATGATGAGTACATTATGATAAAATCAAATGTAAATCAATAGAGAAAATAAATATGTTGATGATAAAGTACCTTTAATTTCAACAAAAGAACGAATCTGATTATGAATCATCCTGTATGTTAAAAGAAATATCTTTCTGCCATATAGGTAACTAAATTTACAACTGACTATTTGTCGATTACATGTACTTTATTACATGTTTTTTTTTAGATTTATTATTATTATTATTAATAAATAAACAAAAAAGAAAATATTCGTGCAAGGAAATTTAAATGATTTTATTTGAAACTATAATAATTTAGAAATTTTGAAATTTCCATGAGATATATGCAATTCTATATACAAAGATATGTATAATTGGTTGCCTGATTGCTATTGTTGTAATTTTATTTGAATTATTATTGTTTTAAAACAATTTTTATAACGATAGTTTAATTGTAATAATCCAGATTTACGAATAAATACGAAATTTGATTGATTTATAATTTTTATTAAGAAATTGAAATTTTGGAAATACGCCCCTGTAATGTGCACAGTTTTTTGTTTCTCGAATTTACATTCAGGAAATTTTTATTTATCTCGATTTGTTCTCTGTTTGATAAACAAACCAAACGAAACCGTAAAATTTGTACGATAATTAGCGGTCAACCGTCCAAAATCATTTAATTTAAGTTCCATGGAATCAATTGTTGTAATTATAATTTAAATTAGAAGAAAACAAAAGAATAAAGAGGACACTAGAGTGGTGGAAAAAACCCAATTTACGTACTTGATAATTGATTTTTCCCCGAATTCATTCATTTGTTTCCGATTTGGGAAAAAAACCGAAATTCCCTGTCGGCCGACGGAAACGTCAAATGGTAAGTAAAAGAAAGACAAGATACGGCTTTTTTGATGTCGAGGGGGGTCGCCGAAAAAGGAATGCTTCCAATTAGAATCGCTGAAATTGCGCGGTGCGGAGCGAGAATGTTTTAATTATTTTTCGAATAATAAATTCAAATCAACAACAACAATAATAACAACAAGTATAACATATATGTAGAATTTCCATAGATATAGTGAGAGGTAAATGGTAAATAAACGTAAACATAACCTATAAATTCTATTAAAATTTTCAGCCTGTAAACGAAATAAACTCGATAGAATCGATTGTATCCTTTTTGGTTTTCGTCTCGATAAATTCGAATAACGCACAAATGAATTTCACAACTAATTGAATCATTCAATAATTGCTGGTTCGACTGCGGTTTAATTGTTAGAAAATTACCAAAAATCGGGTGAAATGTTCGGTAATTTTACCCACAGTATCTTTGCACCCGAAGTCAAAATTGAGCCAGTCAGTTTCTATGGATGTACGTCTACAACAACAACAGTAACAAAACCTGACAATAATACAGAAAATACCGGTCCACTATTAGAAAATAATCATGTATTTGTTTTAAAATTTGCATGTTTATTGTGTGTAGAAATAATTAATTGTATGTTTTGATATTGTTGTAGGAAATCAAGAAGACACGTAAACCACAAACGTGTAAAATCTGCGGCAAGATCCTATCGTCGACATCAAGCTATTATGTGCACATGAAGCTGCATTCGGGCAATAAACCGTTCCAGTGTACGCAGTGTGAGGCGTGTTTCTGTCGCAAACCGTATCTAGAGGTAATTTTACAGCCTTACAGTCGTATTCTGTACCTTTTTGGGGATCGGCTACCATGACAATGCTGAAGATCAACCGTCTCTTTTGATAGACTTGTCTCCTCGTTATGCAAATGGTGGAATTGTAATAAGAGGCTCTCGATCTCTAGTATTGTTATGGTAACGAATCGCCAAAAAGTTAGAGAATACGACTGTTACATTTTTAGATATTTCAATTAATATTTCGTTTAAGAAGTTTTGAGTTTTCAGGTCCAAATTTTGAAACCTCTCGTCATTAATTACCCGTTTTCAAACGAACTCTGCTTCGTAATTATAATAGAAAAAGAAAATCAAGCATTTTTATCGAGACTTTTGTAGGAAAATCCTCAAGTTTAGCTCATCGGGAAGTTGATTGAAAGGTTTTCTTTGGATCAGAAGGCAAAACAACCAACTTTGGCCCAAATAATCGTCTTTTGACCGATTTCCCGACGAGCTACGAGGTCCAATTTTTGCCAAGACCGTGTTCCCGCTGTTAGAACTTGCGATTTTTCGTGATTATCAAGATTTGTAACGATTATTGTGTTGTTTCAGGTGCACCTGCGGACGCACACCGGCGAACGGCCGTTCAAATGTGATGTCTGCGACAAACGTTTCACACAAAAATCGAGTTTAAATACACACAAACGCGTCCATACCGGTTTACGGCCGTATGCGTGCGATATGTGCGATAAGAAATTCGCTGTAAAAAGTTATTTAGTTGCCCATCGTTGGTCGCATGTAGCTGAAGGTATGTCATGTCCAGAATGTCAGGCTATATTTCGTACAAAAAGTCAATTTATACAACATGTAAAAAGTCATAATTTTCGCGGTTATGAATGTAATATTTGCCATCGGAAATTCGTTAGAGATTCATATTTAATACGACACCAATATAAAGTCCATAAAAATCCACAAAATGGCGAATAGTTGATGTAATATGGATGAGTTAAAACAAAATCAGTATCAATATATCAAGACTGACCGGGATTCTAGAGGCTTTGAGGCAGAAAATTTGCAAAAAATTGTAATGATGACATAAACCCTTATCTAGTCTGTTTTTATTTTGATTATTTTTACTTAATTTGTCGAATTTTGTGTTTTATTTAGATAGTCAGGACTAAAACGCTTCGTTTTCGAAAATTAGATTTAAAGAAAATCCGAACTGAATGTAAGTTTCTAGAGTTCTAAGGTTCTTCTAACACTTGCAATAAACATTAAAAATCTCGACAATTTCTGATAAAATAAACTACATATATATATTATAAAAAAAAACTATATCATGTAATTATACAATAATATAATTTCTTTGAGAAAATTAGTGTTTATTCTGATAAACCTTTCCTATATACATATTAGTTCCAAAAAATTACTGAACAGTTAAAATTTATTTACCTGTAAAATCCTAATTCAATACAACTAAAACCTACTAAATTACCATAATTAAAACCGAAACTTTCTAAAAATTAAAAAAAACCAAACAAACTAATTATGTGATGATGAATGATTGATAATTTCAGTTAAACAACGTCCAAATTCCTCGATAATTTGCCGTTTTGTTACCTCCTCATCCTGCATCTCATTCTCGGCACTATGCGAAATTGTCAACATACACTGGGACATTGCCTCAATTACTTCATCAGTAATAAAATTAATTGCCAATCTACAACCACAATAATTAATAATTTCAACAAGAATTTCAACCGTATCTATACCGATTATTAGAACTACGTTTAGCCCGAAATTGGGTTATATCTTTCGTTGATATTTTGTGTGATAATTGCGGTATATATGGACCATCATCGATAGTATTATGTAGACTTTTCTTCTCGATTGAATCCTCAATATTACGACAACCGATACATTTGCAATTATTCGAACAAGCAATTTTCGCCTAAAATCCAATAATTATCAAAACATTTTCAAAAAAATAATTAATAAAATACCTCGTAACATTCACAATAATTCTTCAAACAACCCGATCGTTTACAATTACAACCTTTTGTGTGTTTCCTGATTGAAGTATCACCACTTACATCTTTAGCTTTACCGATTTTCGGACGGAAAGCATTCGGATTACGTTCTAGACAAGTTTTAATAGCACGTTGTCGGTGATATTCATTCTCTAAATTATTGAAACAATTCATACAATTACACATAAAACAGAATTCACCATTTGCAAAACAATCACAATATAATTTTAAACATTGTGATTTGGTACAATTGCACGGTTTCCGTGGACGTATACCGTTCGATTCTAAATTTACATCCAAATTTGTTTGTTGTTGTTGTTGTTGTTGTTGTTGTTGTTGTGATGATGTTGATGTATCCAATTTGGATTGTTGTTGACGTGATACTACCGTTGGTGATGTTGATAATATCGGATTCGATTGTGGTGGTGTTTTTAATTCAATATGCGGTTGTGTTACCAAATTTGGTACCATAACAACTTGACTTGGTGTTGTTACTGTTGTTTTTGCTGCGATATTCTTTAGAGGTCTTGAACCAATAGTTGCAGTAGTTATCGGCTACAAAATTATAGAATTTTAGTATTAAAATTTAAAAAGTTTCACAAAAATTACTTTAACTTCAGATAGAACGATAGTTGTTGGTGTTGCTGATATAGCACTTTGTACACTGGGTTTTGCTTGTGTTATAGTAGCAACACTAGAAGCTACACTATCCGCATTTGTCGCCGTTACAAACTTAATATATTGCATCTGAAATTAATAAATTTTCAATAAATAGATTTTTAATCAAAAAATAAACGTCCATTGTCACATGTTCGAAATTTTGTCATAAAATCAAATAATTTTGGCCAAAATAAGCGAATTTTTAGTATTGTTGTGACAAAATTATTTGATTTGGTGTCAGTTTTTTGGATTCTCATGCTCATGACAGGGAGATAACAGGGTCTATCACTCATACTTTATACAATCCAATTTTTGACGAGCGATTTAAAAACAATTTGAGGATTTAGAAGAGTGCCCTTGGAGATAATCTCACCAAAATTTGGACTTCTTAGCTCAACGGCAAGTTGGTTAAAAAACGCTTGTTTTAGATAAAGTTGCGATTTTTGAAAACGAATTAAATAATTTTTAATTAACAATTTTTTCCATTGCATTCTAGAATAAATGGAAAATATTTCTGGAAACCTAGAAAAAACGAAAATAAATCAAACACTAGAGGCATTCTCTAATCACTTGACATGTGTAACTCATAAAATCGCAACATTACCTAAAATAAGAATTTTTTGACCAATCTGATGAGCTATAAAGTCCAAATTTTGGTAAAATAACTCCAGGACCCTCCTATAAATCTTTGAAATATTTTCAAATCGCTAGCCTATATACTTTTAACAATGAAATCATTTAAAAAATTACCCCTTTTCCTGGTATATTAATTTGATGCAATTGTCCAGTACTTAAAGCTTGAGTACCAGCAACTTGTATAATTTGTGCTGCTGGTAAAATTGTCTGTCCACCTGTACCACCTGTTGTTTTAAAAATAATCCTTTGTGGTATTTTATTTGTTGTTGTTGTTGGTGTTGTTGTTGTTGTTGTTACAGCTACACTTGTTGTTAATGTTGATGTTGTTAAACTTGTAGCTGGTAGAATTTTCATTGGTGCTTTTGTTGTTTGTATATTACCACTAGTATTCTTTTGATTATTATTATTATTATTAATTGTTGTAACTTGTGGTACAATTTTTATAGTTTTTGTACCACTAGTTGTAGTTAATCCACCACTTGTTGCAATCGATTTATTCAATAAAACCGTTTGTTTTTTCGGTGTTGATTGTCCTTGGGATGTTAAAAATTTTGTTGTTGTTGCTGTTGTTATCAATCCTAATTCTTGAGCTTGTTGTAAAGTTATTGTTTTAGTTGGACTTTGTTGTAGTGTTGTTGTATTGATTGTTTGATTCGGTAATATTTTAACTTGATCCGATTTCTGCATCACCATTATTGTACTCGGTTTATTTGTTGTTGTTATTGCTTGTATTGGTTTCGTTATTGTTTTTGGTGTGTTGTTGTTGTTGTTACAATTTTTTTCATAACAACTTGTTTCGGTTGTACTAACGATATATTACCTTGTTGATTTGTTATTGATTTAATTGCTGGTTTTATAGCAACCGGCCGACCGATTTGTATATTAGCTAAATTCAATTCTTGTCCTTGTGTTGATACCAATTTAATAGCTTGATTCGATGTACCACCTTGTAAAAGTAATAATTGTTGACCAGGTACTGGTTTCATTGCAATTGGTACTTTTGCTGGTTTTGGAGCTATTGTTAACGGTCGTAATGGTGGTAAACTTGTTGTTGTTGTTGATGCTAGTGTTGTTCCTACCAATGTTCCTGATGTTATTGTTGTTCCTCCTGTTCCTGTTGTTCCTACCATTATTGATGACGATGTTGTTGTTGTTGATAATAGATTTCTAGATGGTGATAAGGATGTTTTAATTTTAACATCCGGTAGAATTTCTTCCGGTGATTGAGCACGTTCAGTTTCAATCTCGATCTCTTGTGCACCAATATCAGTTTGCATTACCTCTTCAACAACATCACCTTCATCCACAGTTTGAATTATAACTTCTTGTTCTAAATACAAATTAAAACAAATTAATTTCAATTATTAACAAATAATCAAAATAAATACCATCAGTATCCATTTCTTGAGTCAATTCAGCTAATTGTTGGATATCCGTACTTGTTAAATTTGATAAATTTGCATCATTTAAATTCGTTAAACTATCCACTAGTGTTTCCACATCTTCATTATTATCTAAATTTCAAACAAGAAAAACAAAATTAAGAGGGAAATTTCCAATTTCAAATCCCCACCAAATGAATAAATAAAAATATCAAATAAACAAATCATTAAGAATTCGCCCATGATTAAATTATTATTTAAAACAATTTCTTCAAAAAACAATTCAAAAACTTTGAAATTTCGAAATTTCAATTCATCAATGGGGGTACGCATACACGATACACAAACACATACAACCAACCCATATACGTATAGTCGACAAATACACATACACATATACAGGAAGACGCCTTTTAAAAATATTCCTCTAATCAATTTTAGATTCCAGTCTAAGAAACTAATTGTAATCGAAACAAACTTAATTAATTGACTAATTAATAGTTTAATTACCTTTTTGTATAAATGGCATTATTTTTTATTGGGAAAATCACCAATATTTTCAACACAAAAAATTACAACTATTCAAAAAACAATTCAGTCAAATCTGACAGATAAGAGAAGCGCTACACGGACGCCAACCAATTGCCAACAAAACACCCCAAAATTAGACGCGCCAAATTCAAACTGACGCGGCAAAACCGGAATAAATCCAATTATATCACAAATTTTCGATATCTAAATTATGTATATATGCATTTAAAATAGTAATTTAGATTTTCAACAATTTTAAAGTTATATGGGGATTATTTGTCAATTAATTTCACTTATCTTCAACTTTATCGACAGAGATGAGTCGTAATTGTTATTTTTTCTTAATTATTACAATTATTATTGACTGAATTCTATATGAGTATATATTGTTGTTTATTATTAGTGGATTGATTACGATTTTTCTTGAAAATTATTAAAAAAAATTGTTTGAATTGTTGTAAATCTTTGCAATATTTGAATTTAGCGCCATAGATGTCACTACAGGTCTTCCTCAACTATCGTTTGTCTTTTCTAGCGCATGTCAATTCGGTCCTTTCAGAATCATTTGCCATCTTGGACACATGTGAGTATTAAATTTTTTCAAATAAATATTAAATTTCTAAATAAATAAAATGAAATAATTTAAACTACCATAATAATTAATAATAATTTGGATAATTCAATTAGTTTAATTTATAATAATTTGTTAATAATTATTGAATTACAATAATAAAACAATTGAATCGTGTGCTATTTTCATAAATTTTGACAGTCCAGAGGTAGGATGATTTTTAAGGTGTATATTCGCGCCATGTTGCTGTAGATTTGTAAGAAATTGAGAAATTTTGATGAAATTGACGAAAATTTCGTACAATTTCCATTAATTTTGTTAAATTTAAGGTAAATTTAGTGATACTAAACAAGAGAAAGTTGTCAAATTGTTTAATAATTGCTAAATTCATGGTTGTATTGAACACATGTTGTGCCGCGTGGATCTTGGTTTATTTGTTAAAAATTCGCTTAAAATACCATTTTATCTATTGATTGTTTAGTTTATTTGTGATTGAATCGATTATTTTGTTTGTATGTTGACAGCTTGCACGATTCCTCTTCACCTAGAGCCTTTTTTTGATATCAGCAGGAAAAAAACAACTACAGATATACCACTGAATATCTACAATCTTTTTTTTTCTATTATTAACTAATTAAATAAATAATTTAAAACAATGGCCGATATTGATGATACCCATTTTGAGACTGGTGATTCTGGTGCATCGGCCACTTATCCTATGCAATGTTCTGCATTGCGTAAAAACGGTTTTGTTATGTTAAAATCAAGACCATGTAAGATTGTTGAAATGTCTACATCAAAAACTGGCAAACATGGACATGCCAAAGTACATTTAGTAGGCATCGATATATTTACAGGTAAGGCTTTATTTTTGTCCGCAAAGAAAAATGTTTATTTATTGTTTGATAAGTGTTTGTTGTCATAAAATAACCTTGATAATGATTTTGCAATTAGTTGTAAATTATTGAGGAGAAATTTGTAAAATTTACGATTGATATTAACGATTTACTTTGCTTAAACTATTGATTGAACTCGTGACCTTAATCAAAGTTCAATGTTTCGTAATTGTTTTAAAATTTTTTGAAATTAAAAAGATGATTGTTTCTAGGTAAAAAATACGAGGATATATGTCCATCAACACATAATATGGATGTACCACATGTTAAACGTGAAGATTATCAATTAACCGATATCTCTGATGATGGTTATTTATCTTTAATGTCCGATAATGGCGATTTACGTGAAGATCTTAAAGTACCAGAAGGTGAAGTTGGTCAACAATTACGTGCTGAATATGATGCTGGCAAAGATATTTTATGTACAGTACTCAAATCTTGCGGTGAAGAGGTACTCTTATTTATAATTTTAGGAATTTGTTTTAATATTGCATTTGATTGAATTTAGGTGGTGATTGCTGTAAAGACAAACACCGCACTGGATAAATAATGGCGGTCAAGTCAAGTGAGGGTCATAGTAGCCCAAATTTTGTCATCAATATTAACACCAGTCCAGTGAAAAAAAAGAAAAGAATGGAAAAACAAGTAGAAAATATAAAATAACGACCCTCACTGTTATATTACCAATCATCAATTACTACTATTATTAATTAATATTATTATTATAATTATTGGACCAGTTATATTGTCAAAACAACAGCTTGCTACTACCTAAATTACACCAAAAATTTTGGATGACTTGATTGCTGCAGATTGTCGATGTGGTGTTTTATAATTTTTACAACTATTTTGTACTTTTTTTGTTGGTAAAATTCTATTTACAAACACAAAAAAATAATTTTCAAAAAAAAATACAGTAAAACGCTGCATAATAAAAACAAATTAATTTAATTTAGATTTAAATTAATTCTTTTCTTTTTTTTATTAAAAGAAAAGGTGTCAATCAATTACATTGTCTGATATTGATGACTATTAATAATAATAATCTGAACGTAAGTCAAAACCAGCTGTATATTTTTGATGATTCACCTAATTTTCTTTCCTCTTTTCTACCAATTGAAAAATTATTTTTTATAGATCGGCAGATTGTTTAGTTAAAGGAAAAATTGATTGAAATTATAGTTGGTTTTGACTTTTTTTTTAATTATTTGAATAAGAAGGAAACGTAAACTTGTTGATATTTTGCTCTATCAGTAAGTATAGTTTGATTCTCTTTTTTTCGGATGAATACTTGTTTTTTTTGATATTGTTTAGTTGTAAGTTTTTAACTTTACCAACCTTTTTGCAATAATTTTCCTGGAATTGGTTGAATATAAAATAAAGAAATTAGTGGCTTTCATTTCTGGTGATAACAATCAACTATACAAATAGACATTTAGTTAGAAAAATGCAATTAAATAGTAATGACAAAATATTTCCATCGGTAATGATTTCACGATAACATGTTTTAATTGAATCATCAAATTTATTTTCAGGGAGTTGAAACTTTATTGGTTTGCTACAAATAGTTTAAAAGGCATTTAATTGAAGAGATCCTGTGGATATTTTTTGAACGAATTACCAAGATGGAGGAGACTTATTCATCTAATCATTGATTTTTATCAAAACTTTCCCGATATTTTTCCGTTCAGCCAGCAGTTTGGTGGCGTCAACAACCTCATCCATTGGTACAATCTGATGGATCCGTGGTTGGATTTTCCCATCGCTTATCAATTCGAAAATTTGCCCCAATACTTGTCGCACCCTATCCGGATTCTTATCAATCAACGTGCCTAAATGCAAACCAGCAACCAGCCGATTGTTCATAATCAACGATACTAATTGAATATTTTTGGTTGTTAACCACATTTTCATTAAACTAATCATCGACAATTTCTTATCGTTTTGGATGATATTGTTGGCGCCGATGGCAATAATCCGGCCTAATGGTTTCAATAGATTTTGCAAGAAATTGAACATAGCGCCGGATTGGTTGGAGATTATCAAATCGAAGCCTTCCGGATATAGAGATTTGATTTCGTTTTGGAAGTTGGTCGGTGATAAGACTTGATCAACACCGTTCGCTTGTACTTCGGTTTCTTTGCCCAAAGAAGTGGTGCCGATTATTTTGACTCCGGGTATAGTTTTGGCTAATTGGGTAGCCGCCCACCCGACTCCACCTAAAATAATCGAATTTTATCTTCTTTTTTTTAATATTTTTCTTGAAAATACCAGCACACGATAGGATTAAGACAGTTTCGTTTGCTTTCAAGTTGCCTAGGTCGAATAACGAGAAATACGCTGTTAGATAATTAACGAAAATAGCGGCCCCTTGTTCCAAATTTACAGAATCCGGTAGCTGATAACACTTATCCGGTGACACCCGTATTGTCTGTCTATACATGCCACCATTAATATCATAACAGATAACATGTTGACCCTCTTTAAATTGACAATTTTCGATACCAATCCGTCTGATAACACCGCTACATTCCATGCCCAATACAAATGGTAATCTCTTATCGGACATTAGGCCTTGACGTGTATAGAGATCGGCGAAATTTACACCACCATATTTCACCTCTATTTCGATATTACCCTCGAGAGGTGGCAATTGAAAATCTTCCACCTACAAGGAAAAATTCAACAGGTTTTCCGTGATATTGCAGGAAATACTCACCGATATGGCATCGTAGCTACCGAACTTTTTCACCACAATTGATTTGGTTGTGTCCATAATTTGTGGTTTTTCCGCTAATTTAACTTGATTTAGATGTGAATAAATGTAAAATAAAACCGGTTGTTTAGATTCAAGGCTATTAAGGAAGATTTAAATTTCATTAAATTTAAACCGTGGTTGCCATATTGTGCAAGATTCTACATTTAATTACCGCAAATTTGATAATTACACCTTATTTTAATGAAAATTGTCCCCATCGGCTTATTGCACAAACTTTTGGATTTGTTTTGAATTTTGTAGTATTTTTAAATTTATTAAATTAAAAAATTGTTTTTGAACGTATGTCTGATCTTTAGCAGCACAGATTTATACTGTATAAATTTAGAAAAAGTGATGGGTTCTGATTGGTTGTTTATAGAGACGTTTTCCATGATTGGTTAGTTTCAAAATTGGCGCTCTACTGTGGATTTCCTCTTTTGTCACACATGAGTCATTCGATTAATTTATTGACAACAATAAAATTTAAGGTGAGGCAGTAATTTAGAATAATTGATAAAGTACGTTAATAACAATAAGAGAATGTCGGAGAATTCAAATGAAGCCGAAAACAGTACAAATAATGAAAATGTCCACGAAGAGAACGATCAAGGGAGCGAAAATAGTAAAGGTAAACATAACCTCAATTAGTTTACGTTGTTGCAGTATTGAAAATGGCAATTTTTAGGTATCAGAATTGAAGAACCGGAACGGCATGAGCGTAAATTGGCGACAATCAATGAAATTGTGGTCACCGATCCGGAGGCAATCGAATTGGATTTCAACCATGGCCGTATTGCGAAATTGGCGAACATGGAAAGTTTACAGTGTATCGAACGTCTATTCTTCCGTTGGAATCTGATAACGAAAATTGAAGGTCTCAGTACGTTGAGTACATTGAAAGAGATTGAATTGTACGATAATCAAGTGACGAAAATTGAAGGACTTGAGGCACTTGTCAATTTAGAGTAAGTTGTTTATTAATAATCGTCTATTATCATAATTGGTGTTATTCAAGGATCTTGGATTTATCGTTTAATCGTATACGAAAGATTGAGGGCTTAGAGAATTGCCAGAAATTAGAGAAATTGTATTTGGCCGCCAATAAAATCAGTAAAATTGAAAATATCAATTGTTTAAAGAATCTAGAAATGCTGGAATTGGGTGATAATAAAATCAGGGTAATTTCCATCAAAAATCAATCGAATTTCTAATTATTTTCAAATATTTGTAGCACATTGAAAATTTAGAAAATATGCCGAAATTAACGCATCTCTATTTGGGTAAAAATAAAATAAATAAAATTGAAAATTTAGATACTCTAACAAATCTAGTATGTCTAAGTTTACAATGTAATCGTCTATTAAAAATTGAGAATTTAGAACAATTAACCAATTTAACCGAATTGTATATATCCGAGAATGGTTTAACGAAAATCGAGAATTTAACAACATTGACGAAATTGGAAACATTCGATGTTGCTAAGAATAAAATTAAATTAATTGAAAACATCGATCATTTGAGCGAATTACAAGAACTTTGGGTAATTACAAACAATTATTATCAAATTAAATTCTAATTAATTTCGATATTTAGTGTAACGATAATGAAGTAGCCGATTGGAAGAGTGTTGAGAATCTATCGAAAAACACAAAACTATCAACGGTCTATTTAGAAAGGAATCCCATAGAGAGTGATCCGATGTACCGTCGGAAATTGAAGATGATTGCACCGTCATTGGATCAAATTGATGCCACTTTGTGTCATTAATGCATTTCTCCTCTATTACTATTTCTATCATAATATTATATTTTATTCCTCTAGTTTAGTTTACTAATAATTTGGGGGTATTATTTTGGGGACAATTCCAACTAAATTGAATCCATATCCGTGTCTCTAACTGGTTTAATTCACACGAAAAGAGACTGGAAATTATTTTAATGTATTTATTAATATGGAAAAAACCTTTAATCGTAAAAATTAAATTTGCTATTATCAAGATTCGTTCGATTAAAATTTAATTAATTTTAAACAATTTCCACTTTGTTAAATCGGTGGTTTTTAACTAGGAGAAAATCGATTTATTGAGAAACTCTGGTTTAGATTGTAGAGATGAGACGTGGGAAAACCCGTAATTGTGTTGTTTCCCAGAATTTATTCGTCGATTTCTTAATCATAAACAGCAAAATAGGTGTACGTCATAGCTTGATTTTAATTGATGGCAAATGATTTAATCTACGATCTACGCCTATATTTCGGTGTTTATTAATCATTTCGCCGACAGTTCAGCTTAAATATGATGGTTCCGTGTGGTAGATTTTTTAATAGCAATTTAGGAATTGAAGAAAAACTGGTTTAAATTTGTTCCATTCGAGCAGGGTGGATGTGTGGCGGTCCCTTTGTTGCTCCTTATAAGCGACTCCCAATCCTATTTAAATTTAGTTCAAACATTAGTGTAGTATGGTTATTTTTGTTCCGGTTTGGAGAAACAAATTAATAGATTAACGAAATTTGCTGGCACCTGTTTTGTTCTCCAGTAAAAATGATTTTTTTCTCCTCGTTTAAATATTTATATATAAATAGCTAAAAGCCTGGATAAAGTTCTCTGGGTTTGTGGGCCAGTTTCTATGTTTTGTCCTTATCACAAACACTGGCCATTATTTAATAAAATTAGAACAATCGAATAACAGAATTTTGTTCGTTTTAAAAAATCGTATAATGAGTGAACAATTTGTATTGCGTTGGCATTATCAAGAGATTACATTATTAAGGAATCTTTCGACGTTTCTAAATTCCGAATTGTTGTGTGATTGTACGATTTCCGTGGATTCGCACAATTTGAAAGCCCATCGTTTAGTCTTGGCCATGTGTAGTGTGTATTTTTTCCAGTTATTTCAGGTAAATTATCACGTTTTACATTTATTTGTGTGTCAATTGTAGATGAAACGTATATATGAATGATTAGGTGATTTTAAATTTAGAGATAACCGATTGCTCGACTATTTTTAACCAACTAACACACACATAAATAGATACACGTATAGACTTGTCGGAAAATTCATAATTTATCGAATCTTTCCACATGTAGGAAATGGGAGATGTACAACATCCTGTCATAGTCTTACATAACGTCGGTTTAGACGATATCAAAGCTGTATTGGCGTTCATTTATCGTGGACAATGCATGGTAACGAAAGAACAACTACCCAGACTTTTATCCGTTGCAAAACTATTGAAAATTCAAGGTTTATGTGATATGAAAGTGGGTAATCTCTTAAAATTCTCTCTAGCTAACAAACCACCAATTGTACAATTTAGGTACCTGAAAAATACGAAAAACTACCTCCGATAGACAACGAAACTAACTCCCCCACGAACAACAATAACAACGAATGTTTGAATAGCGAAAAAGCCGAAAATCCACCGGCGAAAACGCCGATATTTTGGGAAAAACCACCACCAGGTCTCTATCTGACGACGAAAATTCAAAGGGCCGGGGTGCAACTCATCGATTTGATGCGCAATGAGATGCACCCTGGCCGTTTAGCATCAACTAAATTCTAAGCTTTCCAGATGTGGTCCTACCGCCAACGACGAAAACCGCCGACGATTTAACGCTAACAAAACGCCAACAAAAGGAAACCTCGGAAACGTGTAAATGCTTCCTTTGTGGTAAATATTTGAGCAATCAGTACAATCTACGGGTGCATATGGAGACTCATGAGGAAGCTTATCATGCTTGTCAATCGTGTCCACATGTGTCGCGCAGTCGGGATGCTTTAAGAAAACACGTCTCTTATCGACACCCGGAAGAGTACCATACGAGGAAACGGAAGAGAATCGAATAATTTTAAATTTAAATTGGAAAGTATTGTTTAATAAAGACGTTATCAGTTGTTATCGTTAGTAAATACGCGCCTTGTGGTTATACAACGAACATACGTTACCTGTATATTAAGTTGCATAACTACAAATTATAAATTCCTGAAAATATTAATAGATGGTCGAAGTTGGTTATCAGTGGCGTAACATCGCCTTTGCTTATTTCGTACATTTGATTTGATGCCGCTTTAAATAAGCTTTATGTGTGTATTTCCGTTCACAAAACGTACACTCGTACGGTTTATCACCATTGTGCGCTTTCCTATGTAGATTGAACGCCGATTTCCACAAATATTACAATTGATTGATCGTTCAATGCTATCGATTTTTAAATGTTTACATAGATTACGTGATTGTGTAAATGCACGATCACAATGGTGACATTTAAAGTATTTTGTACCGCTATGTAACTCCTGATGACTGACTAAATTCCCTTTTTGTGTAAATTGTTTGCCACAAATGTCACACGTATAGGGTTTTTCACCAGTGTTTATACGGATATGGTCTGGAAAGTATCTCTGAGTGCACGTTTTAGCGCAAGTATGGCATATTGACATCGGTTCAGACACTAATCGGCGTTTTTAGAGATCTTTGGCGATTTATTGTCGCAATTTGCACCAATTGGAGCGTTGTTTATCAACAAATCTTCGATAATCTCTATTTCTTTTATTCGTTTTCGTCAATCGTCTTAAATTGCTGATCAATACTTTTCATTCCATTATTAGGCGGTCATCCTTCTTTATCTAAAAATAAAATAAGTGAAATTTTATTGGAAATTCAAATTCTACCGCCAAGTCGCTGAACAATCTCGGTTAGGGGGCAGGGGGCGATTTTGTTTGAAAAAAATATTGTTACACGTCTCCAACGATATTTCTCCAAAACATAATCGATAAGGATTTATTATAATGCACTTATTGGTAGATATCTACAAATAAAACGAATCTTTTAAAACTTTAAGAAAAAATTATAGGTTATGTTCAAATATCATTTGACAATTCACCAGTGGCGGCACTTACACTTTCTCATCTGAAGATATTCCGCTAAATTGAGATCGTAATTCAAAATGTAACAAATTTCGTGATTATAAAATTCGTATTTATTTTCTAATTTGAAATCTGTACATATAAATTAGTAATAAATACGCAATGGTGTATAATTTGAATAAATCCGCAGACTAGTGATTATCCAATCTTTTATCAAAGAACAGCGCCATCTATTATCAAATACAAATTGTAATCAGTGGCGTACTTTCTATAATTAGTTTCAGTTATTTTACGAAATTTTCAATCGTTTGGCACATTTCATCTGGTGTCGTGTCACGTAAGCTTTATGCGTGTATCTCCGCTTACAAAAACTACACTGATACGGTTTCTCATCACTATGTAAAGTCAAATGAATATAGAGGTGATTCTTTCTTGAGAATACCTTCTTACAAAATTGACATTCGAACGGTTTATCACCAGTGTGCACTTTTGAGTGCATACTCAAAGAAAAACGCCGTGTAAACGTTTTCTTACAAATTTGGCAAATGTACGGCCCTTCACCGGTATGTATTTTCAGATGATAATACAAGCTCGGACTTTGTGTGAATGTTTCATTACAATAATCACAACGGTACGGTTTCTCACCGGTGTGTAACCGGGTGTGACTTTTCAACGAACTTGCTGTAGTGAATCGTTTGTCACAAATGTCACATTTGTACGGTCTTTCACCGGTGTGCGTACGTAAATGTACATCGAAATGGCCGTAAGCGTAGATTTTACCGCAAATGTGACACACATTCTGTGCCCCATTCTTGTTCAAATCACAATCCACTTTTTCTATTTTAGATTTATCGTTCATTTCAGTATCCTTAATGGATATCGAATCAGTTTCGGTGCTTTTTTGTAAGTCCAGAGATTCACTCGAATTTTCAATCTCCTTAATTTCTACTTTATAATCAATACCAGCATCTATTTCTTTATCAATTTTATCATTATCGAGTTCATTTTCTGTCTTAATTGTGTCACAATCAGCATTAAAATTTTCGAATAGACCCCGAAATTTCAAATCGGTTTCTAAGATGATTTGTCGGAAATTATGCAAACTAATTAATCGTTCATGACAATTGAAACATATATTTTTAGAATATGGATCCGTTTCATCCAACTAAAACATTAAAGGATCAATAAATTCGTGTTGAAAGATTCCTGTTATCTACTTTCAAATCGGCCAATTTCGCAATCAAATCCAAAATCGGCGGATCTTCAGGTTGTGTTGAATAAATATTTTTGCACAATTCCAGCGGTATTTCCAAATAACATAATCGACACAAGTCCATTTTCTATTATTATTAATTAAATTCAACTCCAATTATAAACAAAAATTGAGGTTATGTTGACTGTCAATAAACGGTCAGTGTTGCCAAATCTATCACCACAAATTATAAATTAATTTCCTTTTTCTCTAGTGAAACAGTCAACAAATAGCGTTGTATTTGTTATTAATATTTAAATAGAGAGAAATATTATAAAAAATTGCATAATTGTTAATTTCTTTAGTTTAATTTTGTTGGTGGTTGTTGTGGCGGTGGCGACACCTGTGGATTTTCATATGAACCTGTCACCGATTGTCATTTTAAGAGTTGAGGTTATAATTGTTAATTTATTTGAAATATTAACAATTTGAGTAGAATAATGAGTCGTTACGTGAAATATGTGGATTTAATCAACAAACCCACCGAATACGCTCAACGTATGTTGCGTTTAAGTAATCGCATTTTTGGCGAAGTTGCCCGTCCAACTAATTCCAAATCAATGAAAGTCGTACGTATGTTCAGCGAGAAACCGTTGAATAAACGCAAAGAAGTCTCCCATTATTATCCACGACATATAGAAACCGGTTGGTTGATGATCAAATTACGTTATTACGGTTTGTATCGGGACGAACATGCCGATTTCCAAGAGGAAATGGAACGGATGCGTCTATTGAGAGGCAAAGCGAAAACGAAACGGCAACCGAGAAAACAAGTGAATCAAAATGAGGCGGATGATAAGAAAACATGAATTTTTTGTAAATTGAATTCTAGTAACTGTAAATAAATTGTTAAATTGTAAGGTTATGGTGTTTTTATTGTTTTAAAGTTGTTCGTACTGTATTTTTGACATTTGTCAGTCATATAGCAAGATGGCTGCCGATGAGTAAGTTTGTAAAGGAATGTGGCGTAATTTCGATAAAATTTACAGTTTTTCTTTGTGAATTTTTTAAATAAAACTATTTTTTTACAATTTAATTTAAATAATTTATTGAATTCTATTGAACGGAGATGACTAGTGATGGTGATAATGAATCATGGTTATCTGGATGGGAACAACAATGTGCTGATACGATCGACGAACAACCAGATTACGAACAATCATTAATTACAGAATGTGAGAATTCTAATACGAGAATATGGGGGGCATTTCAAGATTCTGCAGCGGCAATCGCTCAATTATATCGAGGTAATTATGATTATTTCGAATTATCGAAACAAAAGATGTAAAAACAATTGTTTCCGATGGAAAGGCCTTGAATATTATTACGTGGTTCGACGACATTTTGTTGACATTCTATTGATCAGCTGTTTTGAATATGGCCTAAAACCTTATCGCATTCTCACTCTATTCCGAATAATTCTTAATTGTAATTTTTTTGATTTGTAACGCTTACAGATCGAGTTACTGGAGAACCAGCAACGCTTTGGCTACAATTCCAAACAGCTGCTGGTACAGTCACCACTCTATATAAAGGTAGGTTAATTAGAAAATCGTTAAATTTGTTAATTAATTATAAAATTTTAGAATCTTCGGATAGTTTACGGAAATCCTGTGACATAGCTAGACAATCCGGTTATCAGAAACGTAATAAGGAAATATTGAATTGGGCGAAAAGAAGGAGACGTTTGATACGTCGCGAAGATCTATTAGCGTATCTATCTGGGAAATTATTACCGAAACCCAATCATCATCATGCGCACCACAGGTACTGAATAAACAGAAAAATAGCTCAATTGTTTTTTTTTTTTGTTTTCATTTTGTAGGATTGCAATGTCTCCACGCCCTAGGAATATATCGCCACCGCCTGGTGTGCCGCCCCCTGAATCGTTGGGTCTAAATTCCGAATTGCATACATTTCGTGAAGCATTAGCCCATTCGCCATTATCACGTTCATCATTAACAACAATACGTGGTCCAGATTTATGTGCTTTTATAACTGGTGAAATGGCTAGACATTGTAAACGACCAGCTAGTCCATCTGATGTTACAATGGATAGTCCAACACAACAGAAAAGACCTCGTTATATATAAAAAAACAACAACAACAATAAAGAGAACGAAAGAGTAAGATAGAGGGGAAGATTATTAATATTTAGTAACGATAATAATAAGAGTAATAATATTAATAAGTATACCAACTAATTAATAATTAAGACAAAAAGTTTGGGAAAATATCGCCTTCCAGTCTTGATTTTCGTTTAATCACTATTTATAATTATAAAGAAAATTTGTTTATTAATCGATAAAATCAATATTTTGTTTTTGTCTGTGATAATTCTATTATCCGATATAAGAAAAATAGTTGGTGGAAATTGATGCTTGTTTAAAGTTTCTCTCCATTTATTTTTTGGTAAGATTACGTGGAAATTTTGTTGATTTGTTAACTGGTTGATTTAAATTAATTTAAAAAAAATAAATTTGTTTCTTTAAACTATAAGACAAATCATTATAAAAATTGTGCCTGTAATTCAATCAACAAGCCTTCCAATTTTTTTCTATTTTAACAATAATTTAAACATCTCAGGTTTCTATAAAAAATAATGGGAGAGTGGCGTCATTTTTATATTGATTTATCTTATATTGTCGTTGATTAATCGATTAAATTTTTGAATAAATGAGTAGACTGTAATATTGCACACTTGTACAACTGTATCGTTTAAATTGATTTTTGTTTATTGAAATTCGTCATGCTGATTTTTGCGAAATTTATGTAATTATAATGTAAATTATTGGTCTAAAATATAATGAAACAAGTGCAATTTAGCTATAATCCTCCTACTACAATCCCGTTGATGCGACGATAATTTTTTTGATTTCAGAAAGAATCGCATTTATGTGCAGAAGTAATTTATTATATTAATTATAATAATAATTAAGGCTTGGTCTTAGTGATAACACCTGATTTTTTTCATATAATTATTACAATGTAACTGTACAATTTTTATGTTTTGTCCAAAAGGTTTCAGTCGTAACACGAATGCAACGTCTGCTCTTGTTGCTGTGATTTCTGCTAGTGAGAGTTGATCGAAAAAAATGAAAAATCGATGAGGAAATATTGATTTTTTTATATAAAACTGATCTTACATCATTACTAATAATCATGATATTCGAGAATAATAAGTGATAATTAATTAAATAAATAATGAACCGATACAGACGTTACGATCATTATAAGTTTTGGTTTGTCATTATATTATTCAACATTATGGATAAAGGTAGAAGTCGATTGGGTTTCCTTGATGTTTCCCCGAGGTATGTGCTTTTTAATTAATAATCTCCAGGGTAGAATCATCAAAGAAATTGTTATCGTTCCTAAAATTTTACAACAAAGTGGAATTCTGCGGACAAATCAAAGAAATCTTATCATTATTAATTATAGAAGGTAGTTTTGTTGGAACTTACAAAACAAAAATCAACATTAACACCACCATACTGCGTTATTAATTATTTACACAATCATTCATGCTTAAATATTAATTAATTAATTAATCTTTTTTACAATATTTCTTGTTTCAATATTATTTGTTCTTCTCTATCAATTAGTGATGAAAATATATTGATAAATTTTATAAATACACATATAAATAAGTCTATTGTTATTCTTAAAATGGATTATACATCTCCACTGATTTGCATGGTTTCTTTTATTTTGTAGTAATTCGAGAAGGTAAATAAATGTCGAAATGTTTGCCGCAATTGTATTTTTATTTTTTGAGAACGAACAACGCAAACAGAACTAATACAATTACAATTTAAAAAATTGACACAATCTCTTGTTACTTGTTGGTTTGTTTAGGAGTTCCAAAATAAATCGAGGAGAGATTGTGAATTTTTTTTTTACTTCGAATTTCGAAAGGACACTTTTTGGAGACACGCACAATTGGGGCAAACATTTGATTACAACAGAGTCGGGTGTGTATGATAATATAACATTAGAGGGGGAGGAGGGAAATGTGGCCCGAGAGAATCTGGATAGAAGCTTGTCTAGGCGAAGGAGAAATTAATTAGCGTTATGTTTGTTTTTTGTCCATTAGAAATAATTTCGTTGCCAACATAAAGAAGATCCTTCATTGCACATTGTTCTGGTTGTCTTCAGATTTTCTTAAATATAAATAATAAATTTATGTTTGATGACTAAGTCGAGATATAGTTCGTATCACATATTTGACAGTTTATATTTGAACATATAAGCACTATGATTCCTAGATTTTCCATTTACTATTACCATCATCATCATTATCGTCGTCATCAGGTATCACAAAACAATTGTCACACAAATTTTAGCACAATCAATATTGGATAATTATTCTAAATTAAAAGAAAATCAACAAATCAAAAATGAAATTAAAACAAAACAATTTTATTAAACTTAACAATACTGTTGAAATCATAATAATAAAAAAATACGGTTATAAACCGTAAAATTGTATGTCATACTATGGGTTCCTCTTTTTTGAAATTAATATTTTGTGATGCACAAAAATTATTCGTAAATGGTATACAATTAAAATATGAACAAATCTTACAATCATAAACTGGTATTATATAAAATAATAATATCAAACATATAAATAATACACTAGCCGATAGTAAACATATCCATATTAATGCGATTTTTTTATGTCGATCATAATAACCGAACGATATAAATGGTAATAACGCGTATGATAATAAGAAACCGAAAACAAAACCAAATAAATGTGCATAATTGTCAACCCATGGTAATAAACCAATCAAAAATAGAAACAATGTTATCGATAATAATTTACATAATGCTTGATTTGGATGTTTTAATATTTGCCAAGCATTTAATACTTCAACAATTAGACATGCTAACAGACCGAATTGGGAACCAGCCGGGCCCACCTAAATAACAAAAAATTAATAATTTTATTCGAATTGAAATAATTAATAAAACGTACATCAGCACGGTATGGTACAAATATGGCACTAGCCAAATTACCAGCAACACCCGATCCAATATAAATGATACCAATACGTAAACTGCCGGTTAATTTTTCCAAATCTCTCATTAAATAATATTGAATGATCACTGTTATGGCTAATTGTAATATACCAGCATGTAGAAATAATGATGTCCATAGACGATAGAATTGATCTGGAGTTTCCGGGAAATAGAATGGTAACATTCCGCAAACATCGTTCAAACAAGACACCTTAAAACAACGGTTTTACAAATATTCATTTGAAATTTTCATATTTACCTGTGAACACAGGGAGGCTTCCTCGTGGAATGTCCCTCGAACAAAATCACAATACTCTCTTGTTGTTATTTTACACTGTCCATGTATACCAATACAGCACGGATGTCCGATCACTTCACATACCATATGTTCAGCGATTTTATCGCGTGGACCGCGTTTTTGTATCGAAAATTGTGTATTTGTTTTACGACAAATTGGCCATTTTGTTATATCATCAGGCCATTCATATGGATGAACACTAGCTGGAGCATCACAAAATCTACAACAGTTATAAAAAATTAAATATCGAAGTGTTTATTTTTCATTTTGTATTACTTTGGATCTAAACCGCATACAGATCCAGATATACGCCCACCAGGTCCAGCATCACCAGCACTCCATTTTTTCCACGTCGATATTGTTTTCTGTCAACAAAAACAGGTTGTTTTTCAATGAAAGTTTTATAAAAATTGGTGATGGTTTAAAGTTAGATTAAAGCTTACCGTTGGCCTTAATCCTCTCACCTTTAGTGCAAGTTTGTAAATTTTATTGGAATTTAATTACTGAAATTCTATTTAAAAAAAGAGTAAAACTTACTGAACAATCCGCTTGTGATGATTGTACACAACCCGAATCGTCATTACGTATACAACAGGCAGTTTCGCGTTCTTTTGCTCGTATTTTATCGATTTCTTGTAAAATCTTCTCATCGATTCTCATACACGGCGCGAATTTCGCACCTAAATGAATTAAATCACCAGCACGTGGACCAAACCAGAAATTCGCCGGTTCCATATAGTCGACTTGTTGTAATGATAACGATGTTACTAATACTTGTCCAGATCTTGAACGTAAATCGATCCCAAAAGGTCCAAAACCATAACAAATTAACGATATAAACAATACTAAAATTTGTACAGTTGTCACCCAATATGTAAACATCGGCCGGTGGTCTTCCATATCGTCTAATTGAGCACGGATTTTCTCATCTTGCGCCACCGATTTACGCATAGATCGCCTATTATTATCAAATTGATTAAAATATTTATTAAAATTATAAGAATGTATACCCAAACATTCGTCCAACCCAGCCCATTCCGTATTGTCGCCGATTCGAATTGTCTAAAACGTTATCTAATAGTGATGAATAAACACGTGAACCGCCAACAGTCGGTCGATTTTGTTCACCATGTCTCAAGACAACGTGCGGATCACGCCGCCAGCCACCTGACGATGAAGAATAACTAGGACGTGTTGTTGTCGTTAAACGTTCACGATACGTAACCGGTTGTAATTCATCGATTTCATCGATAACATCACCACCTTCTGATGGTGATGTTCGCATTGACGCTGTTGATGTCCGTTGAAAGAAATGATCATCTTCTAGATTCTTCGTAGTACTGTAGGGGGTATCAGGTGGGAAACTTCTAGATAGTTGACTTTGTTGGGAACGTCTCCTTGGCCGATGATGGGTAATAGTCTAAAATCAATTCTAATTAATAATTTGATTAATTTAATTAATTCAACTAACATTTACAACATAAGATAGACCGTCCCAAGTCATCCGAGCTACAGAATCTTTCCGTTTTAATTTAATATCATGTCCCGGTTCCCTTATAATCGTATCGGGAACATCGCTAGGTCCTGGTAAAACATCGGGACGTTCAGCTTGTAATTGTCCCATCATTCTTGGTTGTGTTACTAATTCACTAATAGCTCGACGATGTCGTCCAGTTGGTAAATATTCATCTTTAACAGGACCGTAAGCACGTTCCGCCATACGTATACGTCTATCTAACCATTGTCGTTGTTCTTCTTCTTCAGTTTCTTCATCGACACCAAAAAATGTTGCTGTTTCTTTTTTAATAAATTTCTTGATCATCTCTCGTTTCGATACGGAACGTGATAATGTTGGACGATTTGGTAAGCGTTCACTTTGTGAATAATTAATTTGTCGTGTCATTGGTAAAGAACGTGATGGTGGTGATGTTGGTGGTAATGAAACTGTTCGTTGGACTTGTGATTTTGGTGTTGGTGGCTGATTTTGTGGTTGTTGTTCGGTAGATTTTAACGGTTCAATTTCATCATGTATTGGTGGTGTTGTACGTTGTTGTGATTGTTGTTGTGGAGGTAATGGCGATGAAATTTGTTGATGTTGCTGCTGTATTTGTTGTTGTTGCTGCTGTATTTGTTGTTGTTGCTGCTGCTGTTGTTGTTGTTGTTGTTGCTGAACAGGCGTCGTTGCTCTCCTAGAATTTAAACATAAATCAACATCATTTTTTATATATTGTTGTTACAATTGAAAACGTTCAAGTTTATTGTTTCAACAAACTTGACGACTTTTAAGTACTGCGAAAAGTATTTTACAACTTTTCAAACGATACGACCTATTTGATTATCGGGGCATCAAGAATTGTGTCGAAAGTTTGATAGAAACTTTTAAAGTTGTGAAAACAGTAATTTTTCTTTTTTTCGAAAAAAAGCAAGAAGGCTTCAATAGAAATATTGAGATAATACAACAAAAAAATACATGTACGATAAACACTTCTTTCTCTTTCTTTTTTGAATATTATTTTCTGCTTAAACGACATTTTAAATTAATTTTTTTTCTGAAATTAAGTCCTCCAAAGGAACTCCTAAATGCATTTACATAATCAATAGAGTTTTTTATATACATGTTCTATATTATCATGTCCTTAGTAATAATTAAAAGTTGACGCCCGTCTACTTAATCGATATTTTAAAGCTATAATCGTATTATTGCAAAATATTTCTTTTTATTCATTATAGTAAAGTATAGTTTTCCCATTAAATTTAAAGTAAATTAACATTTAATCCCAATATTAAACATTATCGACTATTTTACATTACCATATCATTAAAACGTCCTCAAATTAATCCATTTAAATCTTAAATTAGCGCAATAACGAGTAATCAAATTTAAATATGCCGCCATAAATAGCCCATTTTTTCGACAATTGACAAACAAACATAACCTCTTAATGTAAATCGAATAAATTTGAACTTTTCAACTACTTACAAATCTTCTAATTCCATTTTTCTCTCAAATCTTGATTCGAATTTCTATTAATTACACATTACAAAAATAAATAAATATTGATTTAAGTAAATTTGCAATAAATTTTAAAAAATTGAGCCATAAGCTTAACTGTCATAATGACAGCTGAACAACCTTGTCATATAACAATGGAGAATGAGATAAATAATGACTCACAACACCTAAATTCTTATTGTTACTAGGCTTGATTTTAAAAATAATCAAAACTGGCGTTCTAATTTTCTCTATGGATTCATCTAAATTATAGTTATTTTAATAGAGAGGCTTTTCTTAGTTTAAAATTTGACATATTGGAGCTTCGGATGCAAATGAAGAAGCTTCCTTTTCTATAAATACCCCCAGTTTTGGTGGAAAACATAAAAATTCAAATATTAATTTTGAGGCCAAAAACAATAAGGAAATCCATCTCGTTTTCATTATCTTTAAAGTGGAAAAATTGCAATTTCCACAGCAATTTGAAAAACTGTTAGACATGATGAGTTATCTCAGAATATTTATAACACGTTTTTCTTGAACTATATCGCGAGACTTGGCATAGTTGTACGTAATATAGGGCAGATTCTATAACTAATCTGGAAAACGGAAGAAGAGCGTAATAAGAAGAGTAGAAATCGTATATCAACCTTGTACAGATTGTGAATTGCTATCCTTACAAATAATTAAAGAAGGATCAATTACGGCCCTCTTATGAATGTTGTAATAAATAATTGCAAGTGAAATATGTCAAGTTGTTTCTAGTTTCTAACCTTTACACTATTTCACTAGTCGGCTTGTTTTAGAATTCTTTTATCAGTAGAAACTTCCCTTTTTATGTAACTCTACGAAACAACCGTCCCTTTTGACATTAAGTCTAATTACATAGAAAATATTCCATTCGACTTGAGACGGCGGCAATAGTTTTTTATCAACCCTCTATTTAATGTATTTAATTTAAGTACATTCATCATTCAAATCTCCCCTATATAGGGTAGATTTAAAAGTGTAATAATTAATTATAACACATTCCCATCTACCCTTATTTGTCAAAAAATTTAAATATAAAAATTATAAATTACCAGATTGTAACAGCCAATGTGTTTTGTGTTAAACGACGATTACAACAATTCTCATTACAAATGGTACCATCTGTTGAACCAATACTGCCTCTTGGCGGTGGTGGTGTTGCACAAATATGTCGCCCACCAGATGCACCAACATATTCAACACTAGGACTAACACAAATGCTATGTCGACACTGTTTTGTTACAATTGCACCACTATTGTTATTATTGTTAGTATTATTATTAGTATTAGTACGTAAATTTGGTGACACAAAACCACAATCTTTATTGTTACATTGTGTACTTTTCTCTGTTGTTGTTGTTGTGGTTGATAGGTGCAATTTTGGTAATTTTGGCACTGTATATCTTGAAGACTTGTACCATGACAACTGGTCACTGAACTATTCGAACTTGAACTTGGACTTGATTTCGATAATTGATAATTATCTTGGTACTGGCAACATTTGACACGATTTGGCGTACCAATATGTTGATAACGTATCCTTTGATACTGATTTGTTGGGTATGGTAATGGTAGACGATAATGATAAGATAGATCACGCCTCATATATGGATCATTACTGTTTAATTTACTTGTATAGCGATCATAGATTTGATAATTATTGTAATAAGCTTCTTGTTGTTGTTGTTGTTGCGGTGATTGTTGTTGTTGTTGTTGCGATGTTTGTTGTTGTTGTTGAGGCTGTGGAACATACCGTTCAACAGGCATATGAGCATTCGGCGGTATATATCGTTCATTATTATTATGATGATAATATTGATTACGTTCTTTTATATGATGGTAACGTTCATGATAACGATTTAATTTGTCGTAACGTTCAATTTTCTTCGGTGAGAATTTCTCTGTAGGTGATGGTGATAATGGTGGTGGTGGTATAAAATGTTCTGTAGGTGTTGATATAGTTGTTGTCGGTGATGGAAAACTATTATTTGGAAAACAATCAGGACTTGGTGTATTATCCGGTGATAATGGTGGTGGTGGTATGAAACGATCATTTGTTGGGGCTGGCGATGGTGGTTCCATATATGGTATTGTTTGTTGTTGTTGTTGATTTGTTGCAAATCGTTCAGGACATGGTATCGTTGGAAATCTCTCAATATATTGATGTTCATAACGATTCTGATATTGTTGTTGTTGATGATGATGATGATGGTGATAACGCTCAGTTTTACGATCAGACGATGATGATCTTTCACGTATTTTCGTAACATTTCTATGTCGTTCAGATGTCGTATAACTATCATATCGATCATTCGTACTCTTCTCTTTATCAATAATATTATGATATCTATCAGTTGGTGTACTAGTTCTTGAATAACGATCAATCGTAGTACTACCATTATGTATATGATACCGATCCAAACTGTTAACATTCTGTACAGGTGTATAACGTTCCGGATAACGTTGGCATGTACCATAATGATATCTGTCATCTTGACATAAACCCAATTGTTGATGATGCAAATACTCTTTTGGTAATAAACGTTCGGTTGATATTGATGTTTGTGGACGTTCACCAAGTGGATATCGTTCTGATACACCTTGATAACGTTCACCTGATGGCAAACGATCAGAATGACTACGCTCCGATCCAAATCTATCCGTTGTTGGGGCATTAATTGTTGTCGATGTTGTTGTTGTTTCTGTTGTTGTTGTTGTTGTTGCTGCTGCTGCTGCTGCACCATAACGTTCAATTGGCTCCAATAAATTCTTATTACTTGCATAACGCAAATCTGTAGTTGTAGATAAACAACCACTAATACTACATGGTAAGTGGTTTGTTGTTGTTGTTGTTGTTGTTGTCGATGATATTGGTAATGGGGTGACGGCGTGTTGTTGTTGTTGTTGTTGTTGTTGTTGTAATGTAATTTGTCTTCGGCCATATTCGTCGTCAACAGGCATTCTGGAGGCCCTGGCCCCGTTGTCAAGACATCTATAAATAAAATTAAACAATAATTGATTGTAGAGGAATTCCTAAGCTTTTCAAGAGCGGATTGAAACAACAAAACTATTCGTATAAGTGTAGTTTAAAGCTTTCAATTAATGCGAACAATAATCAATTGAAATTTCAAGTTGTAATCAAGTGTACAAAGTTATAATAGAAAATAGGTGAATCGGTTTGAATTTTCGGAAAATAACAACCAAATAAGTCACGACCTTTATATAATAACTGAAAATTGTTTAAAAGTACAGGATGGAATTAAAGTAAACAATCCAACGAAAACGTTCGGCAATTAAAAGCTTAAGAGTAAATAAAGAAAATTTTGTTTTGTTTGTACAATCGTTCCGCCTCACTAGTCCCTTTTACAACAATTTTCCTTTAATAAAAAAAATATATAAAAGCATTAAATAAATACGTCCGTTTCAATGTTGACAAACTAGATGAAATAAAATCGTAATTATTAATTTTTGTAATTAAGCGATAGAAACTGACCTGTGACGGTCGCCGTGGTGATCCGTGATGGCGGCGCCAGGTCTTTCAGGGGGGTATAATCCCCCCAACGACCGCCTACCACATGATGATCCTTTCTATAATCTCCTGCAAATTACTATTTACCAACAACAATAATTTAAATAAATTGACAATAATTACCTGAATTTAATTAAAATTAATTCGTCTGATGGTTGCGTTGTAATTTTTCATTAACAATACGTCAAAACAACAATAAATTATTTATTGTGAAACAGAAGGATACGAATGAGAAAAACAACAAGAGACACGTGTGTTTTTAATAATTTCGTCCCCGAATTTCACATTAATGGGAAACAACACGTCAACAATAAGTACCTATAGAAGAAACAAACATGCTCGATCAATTGAAAATCGATCTGTTTCTTTTTTAAATGAAATTTTTAAACCCTGTAGAAACAACTGTTACACTTTATTAAAGAGGAGATTTTAAATATTAGCAAAACAAAATTAGTTATTCCGTAAAAAGCCAAATATTTACAATCCTTAATTTTATGAAATTGGTGGATGCGCCGGGCGAATTTAAAACGTGCCAAATTTCTATAACGATCATAATTGGAAAAATTATTTCCGATATATTGATAATTATTTTTGATTACTTAGGAAATTCTAAGATATAATACAGTACTGATCAAGAATTTCCGTGATAATTTTACAATAATAAGAGATAAATTTGCAATTTCCTCATCGAAATATTTCTTCAAATGAAAATCAGTGATTCTATGTGGTAGAATCGTGATGATTAGAGTTTGATCCGGTGGTAATTAATAGAAAAATTCGATTTTCTTGTCATTATCAAAACAGGCCTGTTATCAAACATGATATGTGTATACGCCTAAGCCTGTACAGCAAAATGGCGAAGGCGCTGAATGCACACTCTCTCCTCTTTAACAAATTCTCACAGCATCACAGGATTTAATTAATTTGGTAAACAGATGCAATAATCACTAAATACACACAATTAATTATAATTTGTTAAATTATTTTTAATCGAAAATAATTCGGATATTTGGGGTGGTTTTCTATTACCCAACGAAATGAGAAAATCGAATAAAACACAAATACAATTGCACTACACACAATAACTGTTGAAAACACTCACAAATCTTTAAAAATTATCGCCCCTCAAATCCTGTAGGATACTTGTCAAATATTCCACTATTCCTGTACGATTCCCTCTACTGATTGTTTTGCTTGTTATTTATTTTTTCGAATTAAATCACTTGTGTTGAAGCATTTATAAAGAAATTATTATTTAATTGTAATTATTATTGAATTATGATTGACGACTATTGTTGTTATTAACTTGTTTTTTTTTCTGTATTGTAACAAAAATTTAAAACGAAAATGAGTAAATATCGCAACTTGTGCAGACTACGCGACATACATAGCGAATCTTAACAATATAGAATCGACGTGCGTACAAGAGGGTTGCAAAGAGTGGGGGTGTTTTTTGAACATTAAAGACTAACAATATTTATACGAAATTAACAAATTTTCGCACGGAAATACGCAATTATTTTCGATTATTTCAATAAAATTTCCACTACTTTTGGTATAACAATATTTAAAAACAATTTTAAATGTTTCGATTATAAAATCGATCGATTATTGGGGATGTTTTTTAGTGATTTATCAATCTGAAAAAATTATGGTTTATAATTGTTTTGTTGTTGTGATTGTGGTGGTTTATTATGATTGTGTAACGTACGTCGATTCTTTTTTTGGATTGAAAAGGGGGTGCGTCGTTTCCTTAATTTTTTAGTAAAAGGGGCGCACCGATACTAGCGCCATAACAACACTATAGTCCTCTATGTGTGATTTACTGAAATTTCATACAATGGTCAAAGGGATTTTCCTAGTCAATATGAATAGGGCTTGCGCTTTACGATTTTTCATTACAACAAAAAGGTAAAGAGACAGCAAATACTTTAAACAAAAAAGGAAAATCTAGAAAAAAACGAAAAGAAAAGGGTAGAAAGTAAGATAAACACACATACATATATTTAGATAATAATCATAAATCAACTGAGGGAAAAAATCGTCGTAGTCTGGATTAAAATAGCGGAAGTACTGGGATTAATAATTACACAGTCGTTTTATTCGTTCTTTCCATTTTTCCAGTAAACTAAATAAGCGCAACTTATGAGTAGATTTACTTGCAAATTTACTTATATGTGTAACCTTTATACAACGATCAATTAAATAAAAGACTTGGAACTTTGAGTCGGTCGAGATAAATCTCTATCCTGTCAAAAGCAAACTTAAACTGGTATTACAACTATATCGTCATCTTATAACTGCAAAATTGCATGGGATTTCTTAATTGGAAACATATTCTATAGTATATTCCATCTAGAATATACCCCAATCTATTAAAATAAAAATTATAAAATTTATCTTTGGTAAAGGAACTTTTTAATATGGAGATACCTAATGGAATATAATTGGGTTTGAAAGTAGTACAAATTGATATTTATATAAAACCAAGTGTATATCTATAAGTTATACTAAAAACATCCCATTTAATATACAGGAAATTAAATTCGCTGAAATATAAACTTGTTTACATATCAAAGGGGATAGGAAAATGTACTTGAACGATTTAAATACAAGGAATCTGTAAAAATAATTTAACGCTGTTGTTCGATTAAATATATCGAAAAATGTACGCTGATGAAGCTCCCAAAATATTTCCTCTTAAATAAACTTCTTAGGCTTCCTTTACTTCATTTATTACTATGTGAAGGCAGTCTTATATGCTTACGACTATTTGAAAAGAATTTGTAACAAATCGACGTTTTCGATAATTCCTCTTTTTTTTCGTGTAATAGAAATTCGTTTTCTTCGCAACAATTCCGAAGATTTCATTAAACTGTCCGATAAAGGAGAAACTTCTATTAGAGAAGTTTTTCAATTGGGCAAATTCAACTATGTGTTTACAACGAATTTTTACATTTCCTTTTTATTCGGTTCATTTGATAAAAGTTTTCGTTCGAATAACAATTAATGGTTTTTGAAATTTCGATTCTCTCGACTTATTCCCGCACAATTTTTACAACATTATAGATTCATAGACTTTCCCCCTTTTGGTATTCTTCTCAGTTATTTTTCTTTAATTTTCTTGGCGTTGCTGCGAAAACTGTAAGATCTTTATTGGTTTTTTACAACTTTTCTAATTTTAGCATTAATAAATTATACTTTACTGTAGATTTTAACAAGATTCTTATAATTGAGATCGAAATTTATAATACTTTCGCAACATTAAATCACTACTATTTCCTAATAATTATAATCGAACGTTTACATTATTTTAGGACGATCTATTTGAAGAACATCACAATCGATTTAATTAAATTTCAACTTTTATTACAGCCGTTCAGTCAAGTATTTTACTTGTATCACCTGATCTTTGCATAAAAGATTACGTAAATTTCGTTTTACTAAATATGCTCAACCGCAATTGTTGATTTTCAGCAGAATTACCCAATTATTAATTAAATTAGAACAATAACAGAATTAAATGTAAACATAAAATTTTGCAAATTCAAACAAATTTTTGAGTAGTTTGCAAAACGTTTAAGACAAAGATTATTCGAATTAAACAGTAGTTATTGTCTAACCAATTAAGAATAATGTTGTTTCTACAACTGTTGACGAAGATGTGGCAATTTGCAATTATGTTTTGTTTAATTAATTTAACAAATAGTGCTAGTATTAAAAATACAGAAAATTTTGATAAATTAGAATTGATTAAAGAGGATGTTTTACAAGTTGGTAACACTGTTAATCAATTTGTCTTTGATTTATTGGATGATATTCTTGATGCTTCATTATCTGAAGATGGAGACGAAGAAAAGTTGAAGAATAATTCGATAGTTAAACAACGTGAAAAACGACAAACTTCTACAAAAATAACATTTGATGGTAATAAGGAATTGGAAACTTTATGTAAACACTTCAATCATTATCATAATTGTTTACCAACGATTGATAAGATTGATGAGCTGAGAACTCAAGTAAGAAATTTGGAAAAATCAATTGATCTTTTAAATAGTCAACAACTGGATGAAAATCATTCAAATAGAACAGAAAATACAACAATAATAATTAATAATTTAAATCGAGCCAAACAATTATTGAACATGGAGCGTCTAAAATGCGAACTTTTGGAAAAAGAGCTGATTAGACAGAAAAACGAATTATCAAAACTAGAGAAAACTTTCAAGGAAATCACAGGTGATAATAGTACTAAAAATTTTAGCGATAGTATTTTAGGTAATAATTTCACAGAAAATATAAGATCTAATAGTATTAACAATGTTAAAATTAACGAATTAAAACAATTATTATCAGATATTAATAATAACGATGATAATATGATTGATTCAACGGAGATACAAGCGAAAATTTTAGAATTAGAGAAACGTTTAAAGAGGCGCAGAAATGATAAATTAATGAAAGAAATAAAACAAATTGAAGAACAATTAAAAGATGTGAATAATGATGATGATAACAGATTTGAAAAATCATTAGAAAAGATTTTAATAAGACCACAAACAAAAACTGATGATGTCAAATCTTTACAAGATCTAGAAGATGCAATAAATCGCTTACGTCCAAAAGAAGATACGAATAATCAATTTCAAACAATGTTTAACAAATTCATTACACGGCCCACAAGACAGCAAGATATAAGGAAGATTATAAATTATAATGGTAATAATAATAATAATAATAATAATCGAGCTGGACCAAATCTAATACCGTATATCTGCGTGATGGATGATGGTAAAAATGAGAATGTTCAACAATTTTATGGCCCACCACCACCACCAGTTCAACAAATTTCATATCCAAACTCGTACGATCAATATCGCGATGATGTACAAAATCAAATTGATAATCTTCAGATATCTATAAACAATTTAAATAAACCAGAAGTCGTACAAAATTCGAATGATAGAACAATTATAACAAATCTCGAATTACAAATTAACGAGTTGAGAAATATGTTGAATCAAACACAAAACTTTAGGAGTAAACGGTCAACTGATGATAATAATGTTAACGATCATCCCATCAATGAAAAGGATCGTAAACAAATATTAAATGATATTCAAAACAAAATTAACAAACTTAAACAAGAATTAGGTCAGTATTGTTGTCGATTTCATAAAAAAAAATTGTTAACGAACACGAATTTTAGGTATACAACAATTACAACATCAACAACAACAACAACAAAGGTCATCAACCAATATGCCTGCGGTTCCATATAATCCTGATGATTTTCTTCAAAATTTATTTTATAATTTTCAACAAAACACCGAAATAAAATCATCTTCTAGAGTGACTGATATTTTTACTGAAATTATATCGAAAATTATCGATAAAGTTTTAGCAGTAATACCAATAATTGTCAGGAAACTATTCAATTTTAGTATAGAAGAATTAACAAATTACGATAATTATAATCCAGCAAATTACGAGATGATTGAATTATTTAGAAATTTAGGTGTATTTGGTTATTTACCGATAATTCTTATACGTCTACTTTCGGGTTTGGGTAACTTTTTGAATATTTTACGTTATAATAAATTCTTCCGCACATTATTATTACCCATTATAATACTTGGTACTGTTAGTGGTTCTATTATATTCTTAAATTGGTTTTTACAAACCGACGATATACAATATATCTCTTACGATAAGTATGATAATAGTAATAATAATTATGCGGCACCAACTACTTACAGTAAAAGCTATCTTAATTAATTTTGTACTTTTCTACGCTTTTTTAATTTTATAATAAAAGTATTGCAGTGATTTTGTGTTTTAATAGGGAATTGAAGAAAATTTAAATCCCTAAAATTCTGCGCAAACTTAATTTTTAAACGTTAAATATAACAATTTGGCCAAAATTATAAATAATATAAATAACCTTACCAATTTTAAATGTCCAATCTTGCAGTTGTTTGGATGATAAGGATTAGGATATTTTCAAGGCAAAATAAATACCACTTCTGGTTCTTTTTTCTCAGACAAATTCATTTCATGTTGTCAAAATCTTAATAAAAAATAATATTTTACATATTATTTCCTACTGCCAATCAGATGTTGTAGTGCCCCAATTTGGTTGACCAGGAGCACTAGGTGTATTACTCCATTCTTCTTGTACTTGTGTTGCCCAATCTTCAGTTGTTGCCGGTGGATATGTAGTACCAGTAACAGGAGCTGCTGGTTCTGTTGATGACCATTCTTGTGAATCCATAGCACTCCATTCTAAATCTTGTGGTTCATGTACTGGAATTTCTGGTTTAACAGCAACAGCTTCTTTGGCTGCTTGTTCTTCTTTTTCAGCTTCTTCCGGTTCACGATAGAAGAACAAATCAACAACAACATCCCATTTGGTTTCACGTGGAATAATACCACGTAAACGTAAAACCTGTAGAATATCAAATTATTTTACCATCAACTAAATACAACTAGAAAATTGTACGATTTTTCGTGTAATCAGGTGGAAAAATTGTATAAAATCACGGTTTATCAATTAAATTGGGAACAAATATTTAATCATCATATAGAAAATTTTATAAAAATTCTAAATAATCGAAATATTTACCTCTCTAGCAAGGAGCCACCACATTAAACCGATACTGTGTGGAGCCTTATTGTTGCATGGAATTGCAATATCGACGAATCTAAGTGGTGAATCTGCATTACACAATGCAATTACAGGAATATTAACGTAAGAGGCTTCAGTAATTGGTTGGTGATCAAATGCTGGATCTGTGACGATCAATAAACGAGGCTCACGGAAAGCAGCCTGAATTTGATTAGTGAACGCACCTAAAATCAACAAATTCCAAATTAATTCAACTAACCTCGATCTATTTCTAAAGATTATTAAATTAAATTGTTCAGATTCGATTATAATCACGAGAATTCAGCGGTTCCTTAGATAAATTGTTATCATCAAGTTGCTAATAATTTTTGAAGTAATAAACATGAAATTTACCAGGTGTGAAACGTCCAGCGATCGGTGTGGCACCAGTGTGTGCAGCAAACTTCAATACAGCCCTTTGGCCGAATGCACGCGATGAAATAACGAACACCTCAGATGGATGTTCGATGGCAACAATAGCACGTGCTGCTAACAATAATTTTTCCCATGTTTTACGTAAATTGATAATATGGGCACCATCCGGACGACGTTTGTAAATGTATTGTTCCATTTGAAAATCAACATTGGATGTGCCTAAATGGGTACCGGCAGCCAACATTTTCGTAACATCATCTTCACGTAAACTTAAAACTTCCAAACCTCCCGACATCTTTGCGTTAGTTAATTAGAGCAACGTATAACTCTGTAATAGAAAATTCAAGATTCTAATTAATTGAAAAACAAACCCTGGTGTAGATAGTTTGAGGTTAGAATTAAAGTAGAAAATTTGAAAATAACTTAGAAAATGTTGCAAATTATTAAAAAAGTCGGTAAATTATGATTTAATTAACTTAAATAAGGAATGTTTCTAATTAATTCAATATTACAAGCATCGGTGAAGTTATAGTATTTTGAGGTTAAGTAAAATATAGTTGTGGAAAATTAAAAATAACCTTTGCAAAATGTTGCAAATTATTAAAAAACATCGATGGAATATGATTTAATTAATTTAATTAGGGGATGATTGGGGTAAATATTAAAATTTTAAAAAATACTCACATGAGCTAATGCCACTGGGAGAAACATCAACGGAAAGAAAATTTCCACCAGTGTTGCCGGCTATCAATAAAGTGAATCGGTAGAAGCAATCGGTTAAAATCGGTAAGATTCGGTTGAGATTAAAAACTAAGCTCATATAGTCTGTTTTTAAATTATATACATCTGGAGTTACATACGATGCAATATACGACGTGACCCTCCGTCTGAATTTGACATTTGACAGATCAGCGTTGCCAACCTGAAATTTATGTTTGCAGCTCTGCAGAGTGGCATTTCTGCATTGCGCATGTCGTTGTACTTGGCGTCGTTTTAAAACTCAAGAGTTTTCCTGATAATTTCAATATTTTTGTGTTTTTACTCGTGTTTTTCTGTATTTTTTCCTTTGGTCCAAAAAAGTCGACTGTCAACTGCTGACAACGTTGCCGGTTTCGTAATATCGAACCTCTGCATTTGTAGCTGTGCTATCTGCCATCTCAAACTTACGTATAATACTATTCTCTCACTCTAATCACGTGTATTAGTGTGAAATAGAAGATCCCCAAATATTAATCAAATACGTAAGGGAATGTCGAGTCATCGTTCAGCATATAATGAAAAGAGATATAGATATGTACGGATGCCATGACTTAATTCAGTACAGATGTATATAATTAAAAAACAGACTATACAGTTATAGGATATTCTGACAAGAAATATCCTGAAACAGATGAGTAAGGAAATTTAAAAAAAAACTGCAATTAAATAGTAATATTAGATAAAAAAATCTAGAATTAAATTTTAAATCGGTATATCTACGGAAATATCGGTAGATCTGGCATCGCAGATCTCCACGCTTACCAACCGATTTGTAATGGTAGAGCTTGCGCAGTGGTTCATCAACAATAGCGGGAAAGTTAAAATGACAATTTTTTATATTTACTAATATATTGACTTAAAAATATAATGTAGCATTAATAAAACTATGTTAGTATTTACATAAAAGTCTATAAATCAAGCAAATAGCGAAAAGAATCTGATTGCAACTAAAATAAAAATGTTTGTTTCTCGTTTTTCGCATTGTATTTTCAACATATTTACACAAAAAAAACACACAAAATGAAATTCACATTATATAAATAAATGGCATCTATTTATTTCGAAAAAAAAAACCTCTCATCTCCGCCTATTTTAGTTAATATAGAATAATTTAATTGTGTATAGATTATAAGCGATTATCTCTTGTTCCACTCCTATATGGTTAAATGGGGCATTTCTGCGAAAAATACTAAACGATAAAAAATTGGAAAATCTCACAAAAAAGAAAACAAAACTACCTATAACTAACGTATTTTCTAAAATTCTCTATGATAGAAATAAAATAATAATAATAAAACGAAAATATATGCACTTAGATTAAAATTTTATAGTTTCAGTACCACTTGATTCATATAAAAATATCCATCTTAAATCTAATCATGACAGAAGATTAATGACAAAAATTATAGCACTTAACAAATATAGAAATAAAACAGATCGAATTTTGCAAAATTAACCGATAATATCACGCTTACCATATATTGAGAAATATAGAAAATAATTTAATCGAACAAATTGAGAGAGAAGGTAACTGCTCTTATACAATAATGCCTTGACTTTATATAATTATTGCAAGAATTCCAATAAAATTATACGCAAAATTGATTGATTTTTAAACAAAATCAAAATAGAGAAAAGTAGTTGAAATTGATTTAAATTGGGGTTGATTTTCTTATTATTTTCACAAATAAAAATAAATCTGAATCGATCCATATTATTATGTATGATAAGGCGTAACATAAGTTGCAGGAAATAATCCGCGACGATTACCAATCTCACCATGCCACCAATGTTGATCAGAACGATCTGTTACTGTTATAACATCACCACGTCGGAATTCCAATTCACCAGCTTCCTGTGGTGTGAAATCGTACAATGCTTGGACTAAACACTGTAAAAAATCGAAATAAATTTGTTGTAATTTCGTTTACGGATTCATTAAAATTGATTTTTTGATACCTCCTCTGCTACCATATCGCGTAATTTAACATCTTGTGAACGTGATACAGACGATGTACGATGATATTCAACCAATTCGTTTAATGAATTGAATTTTACTACCCATAAAAAGAATTTGCCTTGAGCATCGCGTAATACCTTGAAATGTTGGACGCCATCTGAACATCTAAATATTGAATATTACAAAATTAGCGTATTAATTACAAAATTCTTCATTTTATACAACTTTAATTTGAATTAAATAGAACCTTCGTTAAGGATTTCCTTTTAATTTTCCTATTAAAATTCAAATCGTTAGGCTCATTTGAAAGAGGATTTCCAGCTACATCTCAGGGGTGTTAACATTGTAAAAAATTATGCGTTACATTTTCTAAAAGCATCATAGAATCGTCTACAATCTGAAGAAAATCTGCTCTAGATACTCCTAGAATTCTCAAAATTAAATTTCTAATTCTTGTTATTCCCCCAGATAATGTAACACAACTGTATCTTTAAAATTGTGCAAGGAATCTTCTTTGTCTTATTTTTCCGGAAAACTATTGAGCCGATCGGAAAATTTCTAAGACAATTGAAAAGTTCTTTCAATAGACTAACAATACAGATTTATTGCAAATTGAATTATGAGGGAGAATGCTTCTGAAAAATGATCTAAAACTCAAAATTTCATCAAAATTCTCCTAAACTATAAAATTGCTGTTATGTAGCTTGAAATATTCTTTCGAACAAGCACAAAAACTTGAATTTTCATAGAAAAATGAACGAGAAATCGGTCGCTAAAGATTCCTTTTTTCGAGTTGTAACGCAGCCCCTTAAAATGTAATCGTAATATTGAAGATATTCATTAAATTCTTATAAAAATTATAGGTGTATTGGAAATTTCAGAGAGTGTAAAATTCTACAGTTGAGAGTCGAAAATTAGAATTTTATATGAATTGGAAGCGCTAAAAATACAACTTATTCCCGTCTCTAAAGTACGATTGCTAACTGTTCTATTAAAAAACCAGAAATTAATCCGAGATCGACCAAATTAATTAATTTAAAGTACAATTAGAATTAAATAACAAAAATTAGTTACAATAGAACTAGATTCAAACATTTAATTTACTCTTAAATCGATAAATAAGAAAATTAAATGTAAATTGCAAATAATAGAAAACTCTTATTACAACAACAACACATCGAAATACGTGAATTTTAAATTAATAAGAAACGCTTTATGTAATGCAAGATTGAAGACTTTTAGAGAATACGATTCATGCAAATTTACATTTTAAAATACTCAAAATTCCGATGAGTTTACAAATTATATGTCTGCCAATAATGATAATAAAACATAAAAAAACAATTATAGAAAAATATGATAATATGGAAAAACAACACAAATTTATCTTCATTTGCTATCAATATTGAAATTTACAAATCGATAAATATTCCAACAAATAAAATAATAAAAATTCATTCAATTCTCTGGTATTATAAATAAAAACCAAATGAATATTCGTAAATTAGATCATCGAAAGGAAATCAAATGTGATAAGGTGGAAACATCCGGCTGTGAATTTCTATAATTTAGAGAATTTAGATTCGCATTATTGATAAGATTTTTAATCGAAATCAAAGCCGAAAATTTACAATTTTCAGATAATTCAAGGAAATATATCGAGTAAACTATGCCTTTTCAAATTATTGCTAATTTTCAAATATAAATATATTAGAATAGTTGTAATTATGGTAGAAAAACACGTATTTAAATTATTTAGAAAATGATGTTAATCTTTGTTAATTTGTAATAAATAAACGAGCAATAATTGTAAAGTAATTGTTTTAAAAACAATTGAAAGTAATTGTTTTTCCGAATCTGGGGGAATTTTAATGAAAAATCACTAGATTATTGTAACCACAACCACACAATTTCATCTTCTAGAATTTTCTTATCAAACAAATCGAATTTCCTATAATTTTCGCCAATAAAATAATGAAATGATTAAAAAACTTACTTAACAGATAATGAAAAATCACCAGGACTCGATTCACTAATTCTAATTAAGAAAGCTCCTTCATGTTTATTCATTAAAAGTTTCTCAGCATCAGCTCTTGTAATCCGACCATAATACCAGCTAAATATAGAAAATCAACAATATTAACGAATTTTCCAACCGTTACGATATTTATTACCTATGGTTCTTCATTTCGATATAATTACTAGGAATTAGGCCTTCTCTACCATCAAGTTCGGCCCTATACCAATTCATATCGTCTTCCATGTTGAGGATCTACGATCATTACGTTTCTAATAAGATTCTTGATATAAAACAGGATTGTAGACTACTCACTTTAAGGACTTGAGACCTTTTGAAACTCAATTCGTCGTCAGCAGTGGCGTTAAATTCATGTTTAGCTATCGCCTCCATTATAACACAAATTATTTCTTATTAAATATTTTAAAAACACACACACAAAATTAACGAAATAATAATAAATTGTCCGTCACAAAAGAACTATTGTGAAGCAATCACCGATATATTCTTTGTAACAAATATCCAATGTTTACATAGTCTATTATACAAACCTATTAATTATTTAATTAATTCAACATGTTTTTTTGTTCAGGTTTAATTGCTCCAGCACAAGGTCTATTTTTTATTGTTGCAAATAAATAAAAATACATACAAAATAGGCGAAATTATAATTATTAAAAAAAATTCTTATTCGGAACCTCCCTTCTGTCACTAGTGTAAAATACAACACTGCCAATAGAAATGGAAATATTGGCGTAGGAATATTAACCTTATCACACGAATTTACTGTAGATAACACTAATAATTTAACAATTATTACAATTCTAACCTAGATAATAATAGAATTCTTCAATTATCAATCAATTATAATATTAATATGATTTTAATTGCCTATCGATGAATTTTAATAAAAATTTACAAGATCTACTTTGTCGTTGCTAATTGTAATAAAAATAACCTGTCATAAATACCAACTCTATGTAATAAAAATCACCAAATCCACAATTTTTTATCAATTGACTCGATTTTTAATATTTAAATAAACCGATTTGATATTTGTAGATTAATTATTTTCGTTATTGATAATTTATCAACAAATGTTTAAAAATAAACGTTCAAAATTTTATGGTGATTTATAGACGCGTATAACCCACCAAACGCTCGAGCAACTCGAGCAGTACTCAACATATTCAACGAGTCATTTATAATCATTTAGTTACTCCCATTGACCAATATAAGGAATCGTCCGAAATTATCTTTCAAATTAGCACCAAATTACAGTTTCGTTGATAGTAAACTCACTAAAATATGAAGATCGATGAATTGTATCGATTGAATTTGGCGCTCGAACTCGTCTTGTTGGCGTTGATTGGTTGATTGCTGTCGAATTCACGATGGCGTCCCAAAATTAAATGTAGCTTATTCGATCCAACATTGCCAAGTTTATTCAGATTTACGAAGAAAGTTATGAATCGTAGAGACTGCAGAAATTGACAGTATATGATAGGTGTAATTTAGTGACAAAAATGGATAATTAAAATATTCTATAAATTTTAAATTTTTGAAATAATTCAAGTTGATAAATTCGAGTTAAATACGCCAAAATGACGGGTAAATTTTTATTTAATTTTGAGTTATATAATTCAACAAAATATAGGTGATGGATTTGGTTACGTAGATAAGTTCAAAATTTAGTGAATAATGCGAATTAATAAATATTTTGAAAAAATAATTCGGATAATTTTGAATGTTACATCAAATTTGAGATGAATAAAATTTCCGAAAAGTGGAATATGACAACAATGGCCAAATTTGTATCGAAATTTATACTACATTTACTCACTTAATGACAGATTCACGAGAATATAACGCAATAAAAGCCCTTTACTTTTCCTAATTGAATCCCTCGCGAATCTAGTAACTTTATCTGTTATTGTAATTAAATTATCATGTTAACATAACAAAAGTATTGTTTACAAAATGTACTCGTGATTCATTGGTTGTTTTAAAATTTCGCGCTTTTATACGAAACCAATGATTTTCTTATCAAATAAAATCGAACAATCCGTGACTAGGTATTGGTGAGATCCTGTAAGAAGATATTTTTTGGCGCAGGTCCGAAACGTGTTCGGCAATTCTCGCCTATATATATATATATAGATATTGAACACGTGCTTTTTCCAACCCCCCACTTACCAAAAATCCAGCTTTTACAATTAGAGGATCTCAGTTATATATAGTTGCGAGATCTGACAACAGTGTGTATCTAGCCGACAATTAGCCAATGTCACTCACCTGTCACAATTGTCTATTTTTATCATATCGAAAATGTTGAGTTGGGAAAAATTTGTTTAAATAAAAGTGTGTTGACTTTCAAAAATAAAAAAAGAACCCGTCTAAATAATAAAAGATAGATAGAAAGAGAAAACGGTGGACTTTAGCCCATTTAAAATATTCAATGGCTAGTGATAAAAGGCAACAAATTCAAAACATAAAAATAACCAAATCGTTTAATAAAAGTCGATTAGAAATAATGTTATTTATTTAAAAGTTAAATGTTAATAATACAGTTGGAGGTCTCGAATCAATGGTATCGTCAATTATTATTTTTCATTGTTTTAATATTCAAAATTTTATTAATTAAGATTATCTCATTGTTGACATGATTATTATTGTGTGATTTCTATCAGTTATCATTATTATTTTTGTATTTATTTTGGAAATTGATTTATGTAATAATCTTCATTTTTGTATTGTTCATATAGGGGAGAAGATGCCACAGGTACCACCACAAAAAGAATATAATTATGCCAATACATTATGGTGTACTTATATTGTGTCTGTGGTAGCAGCCTGGAATGCAGAATTAGGTAATTTTTATTAAAAATAAATTTCATTTTAAATGCCCTATATTTTTAACAATCAAGGCTATTGTATAACCGTTTATTTTTTGTTCTATTTCCAGTAACTTATCCGTTAGATTTAACGAAAACTCGATTACAAATACAAGGTGAAATTGCGAATAAAACCGATGAGAAATTAGTAAAAGCCCCATATCGGGGCACATTGAAAACAGCAATTGGTATTATCAAAGAGGAGGGTTTTTTTAAATTATGGCAAGGTATAGCTGCTGTCTTATATCGACATTTAGTCTATTCGGGTACACGTATTGTGGTATATAAAGAATTAAAGGAGAAATTATTGGGTAGTAATGCAACAAAAGACGAGTATTTTCCAGTATGGAAATCGGCACTTTGTGGTGTAACAGCTGGTGCATTTGCTCAATATATCGCTAGTCCAACTGATTTATTAAAAGTACAATTACAAATGGAAGGTAAACGGAAAATTTTGGGCTTACCATCTAGAGTTAATGGTTTATATGATGCATTCCAACAGACTGTATCAAAAGCTGGATATCGTGGTTTATGGAAAGGTTTCTATTATTAACAAACCAAATTATTTAATTAATTTAATTATTTTGTTTTTGTTTTCTTTGTTTGGTGATACAAATAATTTCGATAAATAGGTTCAATACCAAATGTCCAACGGGCTGCATTAGTTAATTTAGGTGATTTAACAACGTATGATTCAGCAAAACGTTTTATTTTACGCAATACAACATTAGAGGATAATCATTTAGTACATTGTATGGCTAGTTGTTGTGCTGGTTTTATTGCAGCCGGTATGGGTACACCAGCTGATGTTATAAAAACACGTGTAATGAATCAACCATTAGATAATGATGGTCGTGGTGTTCTATATTCATCATCAATTGATTGTTTAAAGAAAACGATAAAGAATGAAGGCTTCTTTGCTTTATATAAAGGTTTTATACCAATATGGATGAGATTGGCACCATGGTCATTAACATTCTGGTTATCCTACGAAGAGATATTACGATTAATAGGTGCTGAGCAATTTTGATTCGCTTTAAACAACAACAAAATTGATACAATCAACGGGATATTTACGTTTTATTCTATTAAAGCAATCTATTTACACAATAGAATAAATGTGAATATTTCGTTTACAATAGTAGATGGAAGTCTAGTTGTTATTGTTATTTAATTGTTGATCACCAATAGTAATCGTAGCTACCATCAAGAATCAATAGAATTATTACAAGAAACACGGTAGTCTACTGTCTGCCTTCAAATTTGGATATACCGAAAAGTTTCCAGTTGTGTTGGATTTGATTTTGGTAAATTTTCATTAATCTTTCAATTTATTAAATTTTGGTGATTGTTCCAATTTCTTCTCCTATCTTGTTTGAGTCTCGATTAGAAATTAATTAGGGTTGATTTATGGAAATTTAATCACCCGTGATTCTTGTTTCCAGAATTCGATTGACACCTCTTCACGATTATTGTTTAAATTGTAAATAGGAGAATTTTTAAAGTCGTCCAATAAATTGAACGATTAGTCTTTTTGGTGTATCCTCAATTAAGAATAGCATCTATTTTTTATATTTATACGAGTAAACGAAAATTCTTAAGAAAACACCACAATTTACAATTCAGTCAACGGAATATTTGTTATTTATTCTATTTAAATTAACAATTAACGAAATCGGATCAATGTTATTTATTCTACTATCTATATTGACACAAGAAATAGAATAAATGCGTATATTTCGTTGACAATGGTGGATGGATAGTTATTTTTATTTAATTGTTGATCATCAATTCAATAGAATCATTTAGTAATTGTAACTACCACGAAAATTAAATAGAATTATTACAGAAACACGGTAGTGTAGTGCCACAATTTATCCTCGAAACAGGATATACCAAAAAGTCTCGATTTCTACTCAATTTTCCTATAACTCGCGTCTCATTTTCTTAATTTCATCCCCTATTGGCACTAAATTTGAGTTTCGACTAGAATCAGTTGGGGTTAATTTAAGGAAATTTGATTACCTGTAATTCGGTTCTGCTATCCGAAATTTGATGGTCGTTAAATTGTTAATTTAGAGAATTTCTAAAGTCCTCCGGTGAACTAAATGGAGGTTTTTTTGGTGTATTCTTGAAAATAATAGATTCAATATTTTTTTATATTTATACAAATAAACTGAGATTAAACAAAAATAATTAACGAAAGCACACAACAAACAGATCGTAAGTCTCTCATTATTTACAAATCGATTACAATTTACTTACATGAGTTTTAAATTCTTGTGATTTTTATGGAAATTTTGTTGTTTCGCTATTTATAATTTTGGATTTTTATTAATGTTAATTAACGAATTTCTAATAGTAAAAACACACAAAATTGTGGCTTGTTGACAATATTATTGTTGTTGAACTATAAATAAATACACGAAAACACAAAGGATAGTGTCTTTATCTCATATTATATACACATAAATCCTCTTATTATTCTTTGGAAATTTACAAAAACATCATTGATTAGAGTTGCTATATATATTGCTACGTCTACACTTCTTAGTACAATTCTATATAAAATTTCCTCTTATTTGTAAAATAAAATTAATCTTGATAAGTTCTCTTGGACAAATAAATCATATTTTTCCAACCTTGTCAGAAGTATGTTTTAAAATAGTTTTAAAAAGACAACAATAAAACGACGTCATTTTGTTTGCTTTAAAAGCCTCTAAATTTCTTCAACCAAACTAGTAGATTTCTAGTGATTAACACCAAATTAACATACAAGTGAGTTATCCGATTTGGCGAAAATCGATCAATTTCTAACGATTATTTCTAAAATTTTCAGTGAGTAAACTGTTGGAATACAAGAAGGAGTTCTCGTTAAAATCGCAAATTCTAAAACGTATACCGATAGTGCGATGGCTACCAAACTATACAAAAACCGATCTAGTTTCGGATTTTATAGCCGGTTTAACCGTTGGTTTAACGATGATGCCCCAATCGATAGCTTACGCGAATTTAGCCGGACTGCCAGCCCAATACGGTCTCTATACAGCTTTCATCGGTAGTTTCACTTACATTATGTTCGGCACAATAAAACAAGTCTCAATTGGACCTACTAGTTTAATGGCACTACTCACATTCTCTTATACCGAAGATCTACCGGTGGATTTTGTGATTTTGTTAACTCTCTTGGTTGGTTGCGTTGAATTATTGATGGGTGTATTCAAATTGGGCTTCTTGGTTGATTTTATTTCGCCGTGTGTTACTTCCGGATTTACATCAGCAATGTCGGCGTCCATCACAGTGTCACAATTGAAGAATCTCTTCGGTTTGCACAATTTAAAAAATCACGGTTTCTTCGATGTGATGAAACAACTATTCCAACGTTATCGCGAGATACAATTAGGTGATACTCTTTTAGGTATCAGTTGTATTCTGTTCTTAATCGGTATGAAACAACTAACTAGAATTCGAACGAACAATCGGAAATTACGCAAACTTCTATGGTTGTTGTCGATATCGAAGAACGCTCTAATTGTACTGATAACAACAATATTGGCGTTTGTTTTGAACGAATATGGTAATGGTAGTCCGTTTGTTCTATCGGGTAAAGTACCGTCGGGTTTACCAACGGTAAAACCGCCGAATTTCTCCACCCAAATGGGTAATGACACTGTGAATTTCATCGAAATGATCAGCGGTTTAGGTACGGGTATTTTTGTCGTACCGATTGCCGCAGTTCTCGCTAATGTCGCTATAGCTAAAGCTTTCAGTAAGTCGAAATTAATATGGAAATTTATAAAATTGATAAATTTTCAATTTTAGCTAGCGGTACTGTAGTTGATGCAACTCAAGAAATGATAACTTTAGGTTTGTGCAATATTTTCGGATCGTTTGTGCAAGCTATGCCGAGTTGTGGTGCCTTTACTCGATCGGCAGTAGCGAATAGTAGTGGAGTTCGGACACCCTTACAAGGCTTATATTCGGGTTTAATCATCGTTTTAGCCCTCAGTTTTCTAACGCCTTATTTCTTTTATATACCGAGAGCTACATTGGCTGCTGTTTTAATTACAGCAATTATGACAATGTTCGATTACGAGATATTTCCGAAATTGTGGAGATGCAACAGCAAGTACTACAATTCCACAGTGGAATAATAAAATTAATAACTTTAATTATAGAATTCGATTTTTATCTAACACTCGGTACTTTAATTGTTGGTACTTTGTACGGAGTCGATGCCGGGATGATAGTCGGCGGTCTAGCCAATTTAATAATTCTATTGAAACTTTGGACAAGGCCGAAATTAATCAAAGAAATACGCACAGTGAGTAGTACAATTTTTATAATTAAAAACCTAATTGGGATAAATTCCAGAATGAACATGGCGTCAATTTCATTTATATTAAACCGGAGATCGGTTTATACTACCCGGCTGCGGATTATCTATCGACGAATATAACAGAAATTGCCGAAACTGCCCCGAATCTATCGATATTTATCGATTGTTCGAATATAATACGAATCGATTATTCCGGTTGTTTATTATTGAAGAATTTGACGAAAGTTTATAAGAGTAAATTGAATTTGATTAATGTTCGTGATAACGTTATGGACGTTATTAGGAATCAATCGGATTTGAATGATCTGCATTTAGAACAAAGTAAATCGAAGGATATTGACGTTAATATACCGTTGTTGGATACGAATTTTTGTGATAAAAACAATAAATTACAAGACTACAATGTTTAGATTATAATAAAATAAAAGTTTTGTATAAAATTGGGTTGTTCTAGAAAGATAACCATCCGCAAAAGGTTCAAGTTCATTGTTCTAGTACAAAGTTTAGGTCAATTTAGACTAGTTGCGACTAGACTAGATTACCTTCAATTCCTAATATTTTCCCCAGAATTTTATTCTATTTCTATATTTAGCGTAATCGCCTAATCATACAATTCTAATCGCATTTAATCTTACAATAAATCAAATGCGATTTGCGAAAATCCAATAAGCTTTGTTTAGAGTACGCGAGTACAAGATTTGAAAAATGCCTCAACAATTTATGAGAGGATCCTAGAGATGACTCTAATAAAATTTGGGCCTCGTAGACCATTTGAAAGTTGGTCAAAAACTCGTTTCTACTAACTACGAGCTTCAAATTTTGGTAAAATAATCTCTAAGGACTGCAGATCGCCAAAGTATTTTTCAAATCGCTCTTCTAATAATAGATGTTTCCATAAGAGATAAGATTTGAGTGAAACACGCGGTATATGTGATTACAGATTTTGGTGTATCAGAAAATCCGTAATTTTTGAGGCTTGTTTATTTTACGCACAACCAAAATTATCTTTTAATCATTAAATTAATTTTTAGATTGTACGTAATTTGTTTTATTTGAGCAAGAGATGGAAAATTGAACTTTTATTGTAGCCAAATAAAATGCAAATTCTGATAAAACTATTACGTAAATTAGGTGATAAGAGCTTGTCATATAGACGTGCATTTTGTGTAATTTAAGAAGCCAAATTGTTTTATTCGGGGAAAAAACGAGGTTGTTGTTTGTTCGACAAACAATTCTCGCTAATCAGCCAAATTCTTGACCTTCTTTCTCTCGTTATCTTTTATTGGTTTAATAGGAATCGAATGAAACAAAAATTTCATTGAATTATATTTTTAATTTTGATTTTTAATAAATTGATACTAGTAACGGAACGAAATCGCCTTTAAAATTATTTGTAAATTGTTAAAATTTGCTTAAATTTAAAAATTAGCATTTCCAAAATTCGGAACAAACAAAACTAAATCAGTCTCTTTTAAATTATCGAAAATAAAATTGGATTTAAGTAAAGCATAGCGCCACTTTTGTGTAGAATTTCGACTATTTCACGCGTGTTATATAAAGCTAGTTTTCAATTATAAGAAAATTTACAACTAATATATACACAAAAGAATTCGCTACTATCATCTATAAATTAGTTAAAAAATAAAAATTCAACAACAAAACTAAGAGGTATTGTATATATAGTGCTCTTTACGTTCTTCTCTCAGATTTAATTTAAAATTTTTAACCCTAGAATTTCCCTCAAACACATCTAGGGCTGTGAATCACGTCACCTTTTCGTTTCCAAACAATATACACTAACTGACGAATCCGATGTACCGGTAGCCAAAGCCACTCTTAACGGATGGTAATTTAAACAAGTCACCGGACCGGTACGATGGCCCATAAAACCCTCATAGAAACGTATCGTATTCAAAATTTGACCATTGAAACCGTAAATTGTTACATTCTGATTCAACGAACCACTATAATTATAATAAAATCAATTAATTAATTAAAATTAAATAAATTATAATTACCATGCGTAAGTACCAGTACCACGATGCATAGCAAAACACGACATATTATTTTGGATAGTTTGCGTTGTATGTACGACTCTATGGTTACGTATGTCGTAGACTTTGACATAACCATCGGTGCTACAATTAATCCACAATTGAATTAATAATTGAGTAATATTCTGCAATTTTGTAGATCCGATGATAGATCGGATCTAAAAATTACAGAATACCACTGATAATTACCTTGCACTATAGAAGGTGTTATCTAAAAGTTGTACACCCAGAACTTCACCGTAATGTTCCATAAATACAGCAATTCGTGCATCTGTTGGATTACAACGGCGGTCATAAACACGTACTGAACCATCATAACAACCAACAACAACCAATCCAGTTTTACTTAATTTATTACAATAATTTAAATAATCATTGCTATTAGTTTTCTTATTATCATTAATATAAATACCATTATCTTGATCATCATCATTATTAAACAATAAATCATTATCTTTATTGTATAAGAAATAATTAATATTCTCGTAATTGATACCGGAGAAAGTTGAATCAATACATGTAACAATTTTATCGGTACCAGTTGGTATATCATAATAATGTAATTCACGTTCTATATCCCAAAATTTTATAAATTTCGTATCACCACCAATGATGGCGGTTTGTGTGAATTGTTCCCATGATAGAATTATCGGTGTTTGTATTTTTTTTATATCATTAATAGCTTGCCATGCACTAATTAACGACGGTTCACGACTTTGCCCATAATTTGGTTTATAAACTTTAATACTACCATCATCTGAACCAACCATTAACATTGCAATATCATGCGAATTAATCCATTCTAATGATGTTATTTTCGATTGATTCAATTTTAATGATTTATTATGACACACTGTTGTTTTAGCACCAGTACCCCAATCCCATATACCGAAATGATCACGTCCACCGATTGCTATTTGTTGATTATATGGATGGAAACGTAGTATAGTTGGTGGTATTGATGTACGTGTATTGAAAACTTGCGATTCTAATTTCGATGTAAATATCCGGCTACATTCCTCTTGTGCCTCTTTACGTACGTTATTATTACGTGCTAAACGCCAATCTTTCTCGTAATATTGATTCGATTCAATATCGTTGAAATGTTTCGATTTTTTTGCCGATTGTGCGAAACATTTACATGCCCATTCGACGAATTTCGTATTAATTAAAGCTTTACGTCCGAACTTTATTTTATTATTATCGTCATTCTCTTCGTTAATTGTCGGATGGTATTTACGTGAACGTGTTGGTAGAGTTGAACGTTGTTGTTGGGATGGTTGTAAACGGTCACTTGGATGTAAAGTTGGTGGACTTTCGCCTGATAAGAAATTACCACGATTTGGACTTGGTGGTAGACTTAAACTGGCATTCATTTTATTATCGACAACGTCCAAATGTTCCTAAATTGATTAGAAAATAAATCTATACAACAAAACCCGAAATTAACGCTTATTCATTAATTTTATTGGAAATTTAGAAACGCCGAGGTAATTTATTTTTCAAATTAAAGATAAGGGTAAAACGCAATTTAAGCTCGCAGTAGCCTATGATTTTATGAACGTAGGTTAGCTTCTTATTTCAATTCTATAATCTGTATTACCGACAATTTATTGAAACAAGAGCATGCCGGTAATGTAGATTATAAAGCTGGAACAAGAAGCTGACCTACGTTCACAAAATCATAGGCTACTGCGAGCTGAAATAGCGTCGTACTCTGTATTTTTGATCTGTAAACAAAATAGCATCATTCAATTCGCTAGTGATACCAATTTAAGAATACAAATTTTACCATATTCTTCTATCTAAAAATTACTAATTTAGAACTATAAAGTTGGCAACCAATTCAAAACTTTATACTACATGACTGGATAGAAACTAGTCGTTTTGACTTAATCACAATTGAATTATCGGCATTTTCGAAATTTTAATAAATAAAGGGTCGGTTGCACCGTTCGATGTCAAATATTTAACACAGTGTCAAAGTTAACATCGTGTTAAATTCAATTTTTTCGTGGCGTCATAGCATTTTGACTTTATGTTAGTTTGACATGATGTTAAATTCGATTGTCGTTGTTAAATAAGACTTAGGCCCGGTTGTACTAAATGTCGTTTAACTGACGTTTGAGCAAACGAAGTTCAAAATTTGAACTTCGTTTAAATTACTGAGCGTTGTACCACGATTTTATAGACAACGTTTAGTTGAACGAGTTTAAAACAAGGTTGGTACTGAATTTTGAATTTTTTGCGTGAAATTGTGTCAAGTGTCAACTTCAATTAATTGATTAATTCATTAATATTACCTATATAGAGGTAAGAAGATTAAATTAAGCAGATAAATTATACCAAATATAAATAACAAATTATTGCTTATTAATTTAATTCTTTTGTGCATCTGTAATTGTGTTTTGTGTATGTTCATGTAGATTAAAAATGGAAATGGAATAACAAAAGAAAACACAGATCCTGCAATATTAGTGTAAAAGAAGAGCAAGTGCTTCTACCATTAGAAAAAATATATAAAAATATAATTGAATGTAAAAGATACCAATAGTAATAAAGAATTATATATAAAATTAACTAATTCTATGAATTCTTCATCATCTGTCAATTCGTCCAAAAGATTGTTCATTTTCAATTAAAATTTGACAAACATAGCGAACTTGACATTAAAAAAATAAATAATTTAGCCTAAAAACTGCGTTTGAACGAGGTTTGAACGCCTATCAGTCACCGTTTAACTTGATCGACGTTTAAACGCTAGTTTAACTTTAAACGCACTTGATACAACCCCATTTTATTGGTAAACGTCGTTCAAATTTGAACTTGCGTTAAACGAGGTTCGTACAACCGGGCCTTAATGTCAAATTAATTACACCTGAACGTTCAATTAAATTTTGACAGAGGCTTCGATATATGTTTTTTGATACAATGTTTGGAAATTTTATTAGACTTTTTCAACATATTCATTGATTCGTTGATAAACGTTCATTTTTATGACAAAATTTGAATTTGAGGTTATATTCTATTCAGGTCAGCCAACTTAAATCCACGATTCGCTTAAAAATCACTAAAGTCTTTGTTAAATTTGTTTAAACAATGCAATTCGTTGACAACGATGTTAAATTTTGACACGATGTTAACTGATTGACGATTTGACAACGAACGGTGCAACCGACCCAAAAGGTTATGAATGTGACGTTACTTTCGATTCACATTGTAGAAATAAAAATTACCTGTACCATATTTTGTATATGTTTAGTTACAGTTTTGCACATATTTGCAACATCAGGATGTGGATCAGTTTCAAATGAACATAACGAATTCCATATTTTCATATAAATTGAACCATAACCTAAACCTGGTAATGCACCAAAACTACCTGTATGACTCAATGATTTAGTTTGTCCTAAATTATTAATTGATGAACTTGACGAGACACGTTTCATCTTTGTTAAACTATCCTCTGATATTCTTAATCTATCACTAAAATAATTATTTATAAATTAAATTATTGTTGGTTATTTTTTTTTAAAGTAATTTACCGACTACCAATTCGTCTCATTCCAGTCGGTGTCATATTCTCTTGTATCGCCATACCGATTTGATTCTCTTTTAAAGCAACACTTACAAAAACGTGTTCAAATGATAAAACAATCCATTGCAATGCATTAATTAATTCTTTACGTACTAAACAACTCATATCATTACTAACAGTTTTAATTAATGTCATAACAACAGAATGATCGATATTGTTAGCATGTTCAGAACGTTCAGTTACCGAATTGATAAATGTACCTAATGCATAAACAGAACTAGCACGAACCTCTGGACATGGATCTGTTAATAATGAGTATAATTTTTCATGGGCTATATCACGGACACCAGTCCAACGTGCTTGTTCGTAATTATCCCATAATTTACCTAAACATATAGCTACCCATTGGCGTAATTTCGGATTTGGATCGTTCAATTGTTCCAAACAGATACTAACTAAAGAGCCTTGTAAGGCCGCCTCTTGACCATCACGGTAATTATTAACGATACAAGCCAAAACGAAAGCCGCATACATACGATATTCGCTCTATTCATCAAAATTGAATCAATTTATGTAGAAATTTCGGGGAATTACCGACAATTCGAAAATTGGCAATGTTTATTGCGAAATTTCTCAGTTATTTCTCAATGGATTTAAATCGTTGAAATGGAATTTTAACGAGCATTTCAAGGTGCATACAATGGTGCTTTCTATTTTTTCGAATTCCAATGCAATTTTGCGTTATAGATAAAAATATTAGAGCATGTTTTTTTTACATTTTTTTATATTTCCCCATATAACTTGCTCAATATTGTTCATTTTGCAATAATTTTTACACAATATACAGAAAATTGAACGCTCTTTTCAAATCTCCAAGAAATTTTCCAATTGCACTGTTAATTTTCCGGAAAATCGACGAAAACTGCCAATTTTCAAATAGTCGACGATTAAACGAAAATTACTTACTGATAGCGACATATCTTGTAGGATTGATAGGAAATATTTATGGCCACCGTCTCGTACTAAATCACTTTGACAAGTCTGAAACTTAATCGATTAATTTATGAAATAAATTGTTTCATTATTGTACAACTTACATTATCAACAGCTAATATTTTAGCCCAAATAAAAACTAATAATGTACGTAATTCTTTTGCACTGCTTTGTAATAATTTCAAAACATATGGGAATATACCAACTGATAATGCTAAATTCACAGCCCATGGTCCTAAATCTAAAAATTTCCCTAATAATTCTAATGCACGCATCCGATGTACTTGGCTTAATAAAACTTGTAAAACAATTGGTAATTGTTCGGGTGGTGTACGTTCTTCACAACCTAATTCAAGCCATACTTGAAATGCTGTTAATTGTTCTTCAAAAAATGGTAAATGTTTAAATTGTTCATTACGATAAACAATACCAGGTAATTGTCCTAAACTTAAATCTAATGCTAAATCCCATGCATTCCACATTGGATGTTGACTAGTTGATGGTAATGATGGTGAACTAATCGGCGTACAATCACATGATTTCAATATACGTTCAGCTAACAGGAAATTACGAAATAAACTCGCTACTAATAAATCTTGACGGAATAATTTTTGAAATAAATCCCTCTGTAGTGTATTCCAAGCTATTGTATCAGTGATCGCTGTAAATATCCAATTTAATTCACCTAACATTGTCCGACGGTCGGTGATTTGTCCCGGAATTTTATCAATCAAATCCAATGTAACTTTCGGTACTAATTTCGACGTAGGTTGTAGAACATACCATCTTAATGCTACTTTAATTGGTGTTGTTAAACATGATGTAAATAGATCAGCTGGTAAATCCGGATTCATTGGTAATACTTGTTTTGCACTACATGCCGCTAATTGGATACAATTTCGATATTGTGGCGGTGATAATTGTTGTTGTTGTTGTTGTGATTGTGACGGTTGTGATTTATTTTGTTGTAAAATTTGTGTTTCGTACTCTTTTTCGTGTTGTAAAGCAAATTGTTCGAATGATTCGATAATAATCCCGGCATTCGAACAATCATAAACATAAATCGAAGGTGCACCCATCCAAGTTTGTAAATCATAAATTGATAAAGGAATATATTGCGTATAAGTCTAAAAATAAACAAAATTAAATCCCGAAATTTGAATAAATTAATAAATTACTCGATTAAACACCCAAATTTCGCCATTGTAGGTCGGCTTAGGCACACCATGACCGTTATAATGGAATAAAACACGCTCCTCTTTAGCATTACGTCTCAATGAAATGCACAATTTTTTAACTTCGTCCGCTGTCGGATCTAAAGATTGTTTATATCGGGCACGTGGCTGCCAACGTTCGTACTGTGCTTGTAGATTAGCGCCGATTTTTTCTAACGATTTCGATGCTGATAAAGCCAAAGGATCTAAATTTAACTCAATTAATTTCGATTTTTTCTAGAATTACTAGAATCGTTACCAATCCAGCATTCTAAACGGGCACAGGGTTGGGTTTTGACGACATCAGGGGGATCGACGCCCACATTTAAACACAATACCAAAGCCACACTGACGGTCTTCATCTATATTGTTTTTTATTAATTAATTTTTATAATTTTTCTTAATTATGATAAATTACCCGTTCTTTCATTCGCCAAGTCTGCGTGATGCATTCAATACCTTCAATTGATTCTAAATGACGATCTTCCATAAAACACAAGGGCAAATCTTTATCACTAATAATGGTGTGGTGTTGTTTCTCCTTTTTATCATTCTCATCATTATTATCAATTGTTGATTCGGTCATTTTTCTAAATTTTAATCAATTTCAAACAATTTCTTCTATTATATCAATAAATTATATAATTTATATTCAATTATATTTAATTGAATTTTTCACTAAATTACACAATTTTCCATGAAAAGCATGGCAAAATAAACCTGCCATTTATACACTGATAAACTTTGACATTTTCTAACTAGTGACATTTCTAGGGAATTTCGAATTTCCACCAAATTACGACGTAATTCCACCATCTAGAGCCTATGCGCTGCAAATTCGCCACAATCTTTAACTTTATTTAAATTGACACAAATATATATCGACCACCAAATCAAAGAACACCGACAAAGCAATCGATTAATTTGAGCAATATTGATAATTTTCTTTATAATAATTTAGAAAATTTTGGAAAATCTTTCATACACAAGCTGTAAGATTGCATGCTTTTCTCTATAATTTTTAGGTTATGTTGCGTCAATTTTGAATTGTCTCCAATTTTGAACAATGACCGAAGAAAATACCGAAATAAACCCCAAAATCGAACCAACCGAAGATGATCCGTACGCTTATTTGGACCGTCAGGATTTCTCATCGGAGAAATTCAAAATCGAGATAAAAAACTTGCCGAAAATCTATGGAATTAATGTAAGTTAAGTTAACTCCCGATTATTAAAATTTAACAAAACAATTATAGGAAATCCGTAAATTGTTGAATAACAAACTGAAATTGGGGTCGACGAAGATTAAGGTGCCGAAACGGAACAGTCCGTACATTTTTGTGTGTTTCCGGAATGAGGAGAGTCGTGACAAAGCGATCGAAACTCTAAAGGATTTTAAATGGAAAGGGAAGCCTCTATCGGCGATTGTACTCTATACCATAATTACTCTATTTTCGGTAATTTATTAATTGTTTAATTTTTGTGATAGAAAGCGAAACCATCTCCAGATCCTTTGGTGAAGAAACGCCAACAAGACTCGAACGATCCAAGTGACGGTGGTAAAAAGATTAAAATCGACGAAAGGAGCCAAGAGGAGAAATTGAAATCGTCTACAATTCCCCTATGGGATATTCCATACGAAATTCAAGTAATTCTTAAATTTATCGGTAAATTTTGAAAATAATTGGGGGTTTCAGTTGAAGAATAAACAAGAGGAGGCTTTAAATTTGTTGAAAAAATTGGGGCAACAATTGAAGCGTAATAATCCGGAATTGAGGGAATTCTTGGAGCAACAAGAGAAACTCTACAACGGTCTTCCGTGTGAATTGTTAGAAATACGCCATTCCGACCAATATAACAAGTCTGTTTTAACTTTAAATCGTCAACACTGGATTTTATTCTAATTTTATTTGTAGTTATCGTAATAAATGCGAATTTACTGTCGGTATCGATGAGGAAACCCAACAACCAACGGTCGGTTTTCGTATCGGTAGTTATACGAACGGTATAACCGGTGTTGGACGTATTGAAACACTCCAACATATACCCGAATCGATGAAATTAATTGTGAAATTATTTGAAGATTATGTACGTTCATCAAATTTAGATGTTTTTAATTTTGAATTACACACAGGATATTTTCGACAATTAACAATACGTACAAGTGTAACAACAGAACAGATTATGGTAATTGTTGGTGTACATCCACAGAATTTAAACAATGACGAATTACAAGAATTCAAACAATCATTGATTGATTATTTCACAGTTGGTGCCGGTAAAGATGCCAAAATTACATCGTTATATTACCAAAAAATCGTTAAAAAGTATTAAAATCAAGTTATAGAGTCGTATTCTGTAACTTTGTTGATTCGTTACCATGACAATTGAAAAATTCCATGATTTCTGTTAATTTAACCATAGTAACGACTCGTCAAAAAGTTAGAGAATACGATTGATAATTTCTCGATTATTGTGGATTTTTGTAGGAATCCGGGTGAGAATCCAACTGAAGCTGAACATTTATGGGGCGATACGCATATCTGTGAGGAATTATTGGATTTAACATTTAAAATATCACCAGAAGCTTTCTTTCAAGTCAATACGAAAGCTGCCGAAATTTTGTATAAATCGATTATTGAATTGACCGAATTTAATGAGAATTCGACAATTTTGGACGTTTGTTGTGGTACTGGAACCATCGGCTTGTGTTTCGCTAAAGTAATTTATTCTTTCACTCTTATCGCTGTCTTTAATTCAGTCTTGTTTTGGTAGATTTCTTATCATTAGTCTCTAAAATTTAATCGATCAAAGAATTAAAAACTATCTAAAGAGAAGGGAGGTAGCTTACCCGTTCCAGGCTTAAATTGAAGTTGTCGTATTCTGTAACTGTTTATAGATGTGTTACCATGACAATAATAGTCAAAAAGACTGTTGATCTATAATATTGTCATGGTAACAGATCTACAAACAGTTATAGAATACAACTGTATATTAATTCTGATATATTTTTTAATTTGGCAGAAATGTAAGAAAGTTTTGGGCATTGAATTGGTACCACAAGCTATAGAAGATGCTAAATCGAACGCGAAATTGAATCACATTGAAAATAGCGAATTTTTCGTTGGTAAAGCTGAAGAAAACCTATCATCTTTATGTTATCGTACTGAAGATGATGTTGTAGCAATTGTTGATCCACCCCGAGCTGGCTTACGTTAGTATTTCAATGATTTTTTCTTATCTACGATTAAATAGAAACTGCTAATTTTCATAGCTTCTACTGCTAATTAGCAAGGTTTTGTTTACTATTTACCAACGCGACTAAACGGCTTGCTAACAAAATTAACAGCTAATAGCGGTTGCTACCGCAACTATTTTTAGCTGTTAACCAAATAGCAACCATCATTAAGGTTGATTATTTTAATTTTTATAATTGTTTCTTTTTGTAGACCAACGAGGTGTGATTCAGTTGAGAAAAGTGAACAAAATTAAAAATCTCGTTTATGTTTCGTGTAATCCCCAAGCGGCATTAAAGAATTTTATTGATTTAGGACGGCCAATATCGAAAACTTTACAAAATGAACCATTTGTACCAATTAAAGCTGTTGTTGTTGATATGTTTCCACATACAAAACATTATGAACTTGTTATTAGTTTTAAAAGAATGGATGTAATTTGTAAATCATAAATACCAATCCAAGTGTTAACAGAAAAATTGCAATCATTTTATTTGGTTTTGGGAATATATCATTCAAATTACTACCACGGTGCTTATATCGTCGATGGAGATGCCTACAATTAAAATTTCAGCTAGAGATTACATCGAATTTATTTCTATCTACACAATAAAACCCATATCGTATCGATCTAAACAAGCCGGTCGTAATTCATAGAGGACTTCAACAGCTGCCCGATAACCGGATAGAATACCACCGGAAGCTTGCCCGTACCATTCTAAAGAAGTTTCACTACCAGCCCAAATAATTCGATCACTTCGTTCTTGTAACAATATAATATCGTTGATTGTACTGAAACAATTGAGTGGACTACCAGACAACCATGTGATTTCGGTGAATTTAATCGGTTCTAAGGCTTCATCACCGAAATATAGCCGCAATTGTGATAAAATTGATGTTTCAATTGGATTCTGATCGTTCATTTTTATAAAATATCCAGATAGAATTGGATATTGTGGATTTGTTGTTGCATCAAAACAGTAGACTATCGGCAATCGATTGAAACTGTAAACTTCACCGGAATATCGATGTTTGATCCAAAATGGTGTCTTATAAACGGCAGCGAATTGTTGTAATCTACCGGAAATTAAATTTTTACAAACGTCCAATTTTTTTAATTGTGGTACGAATTGGATCGAACGTAAATTGGGCGGTGGTACCGCCACAATTACAAAATTACAAACATACGAGGCTTTAGTTGTGGTAATTTTAACAAAATGCGAACTCTTCTCGATTTTCTTCACAGTTTCGTTGAGTTTCATTTGGTTTTTGTTGAGAATATTCACAATTCTCGTGCAAATCTCTTGGACGCCTTCCTGGAAATGTTCTAATTAATCCACAATTAATTCAACATAAAATTATACTTTAATATAGTGCATTGTTTCATTTAAAGTTATCTGATATTCAATCCCGATACAAGATCGGCATAGAAACAAGTAGAATTCTAACGTGATTTCGCTTGGTGATACGCCACAGAATCGCCAAATTAGATGACTGGCAACGGCCCGATCGTTGAGGCTTTTCAGATTCTTCCGAATAAATTCGCTCATCGTCAATTTCAATACGTCCGGTTCCACGTTATTTTCAAACGATAATCGATTGATTTTCCGCAGAAAATTCGATAAGGCCGGCCGTTTAAACTCCTGACAAACATTACAAATATGATGTCTTTGTAATTTTGTAATTCGATCATTATAATCGAAAACGAGAAAATTATTGACATCACCGTGCGGTTTCTTAATGATATTCAATTCTAATTTATTGATTAAATCGAACAATTCAGTTTGTAATGGTGATATCCAATGGGCGTATAATTTTAAATCTAGATCATCGCCATGATCGATAATTTGTGATTTCAATCGACCACCAATCTGTGATTCCGATTCAATAACGAAGAAATTCAATGTTGGTGCTTTTTCATGCAATTTTAAAGCTGCACTTAGACCAGAAATACCAGCACCTATTATAATCACTTCGGTATCAATTGAGGAGTGCATTTGAATTTAGCGCGTCGATTTTGACTGTTGCCATTAGAATTTTGTCACTGTCTTGTTGACAGTCGAAATAAACAAAAACACTACTCTCCATCCTTATCTACTAGATGAGTTAATAAAGAATAGAAAATCGACGTATAGCTGTTATAACATGAGACATCAACAATCATACAATTATTATCATTGTGTAATTTGCAAATTTTGTTTTATTTTTGTTTATAATTGAGAAAATTGAATATCGAACTAATTATTTTGTATATTATTGTTTTTTTGGTAGAATAGAGGTGTAAATCTTTAGATTTGGTGAAAATGGTAAATTTGGCAAGGTGGTGTAGTGTTAGTGTAGGGTTGGTACGACTGTGGAGATGTCAACGAAACGTCAGTGAAAATTTAAAGATGGCCGTGATGACGAAAAAGCGAATTTTGTTTAAAAATTCAACATTTTAAATATTAATTAACAAAAATTCTAAATAATCTACGAATTAAATCTAAATTTAATTAAAATACAACCAAACAAACTATAAATATGTGTTGTTTGTTGAAGATTTCCATTGAACACACACAAAAAAAAATTTAATTTTCTCGATGTAAATAGTACAGTTGTTGTAATTTTAATTTTTTCTGTTTGTGCCTCTTCGATCTTTCGTTCGGTTTATTTTTGGTCCGTATCGAATTCTTCAATATTATTGTGATCGAGTTTTGGTAATGGCCGATGAAGCGACAGAACAAGATTTAAGAAAAAACCTCCACATTATACAATCGATGATTGATGTATCTGCCCAACGTTTAGAAGGCTTAAGGACACAATGTGCCACCAGTGCTGAGTTAACACAACAAGAAATAAGAACTTTGGAGGCATTTATTTGGTTTAAATCAGCTTTTACAACGGTTTAATTGTTTGATTTTAGGGGAAATTGATTAAATTGTTCTCGAATCAGTTGATAACGAAACTTAAATTGAGAAATGGTTGCGACGATCCGATCCCGTCGCTTGTACAATGGTTGCAAGTTGTCGGATTGTGCCGCAATTCGATACAGGCGATTTGCCATAAGATTTCATCGGTTGAGGAATTACAAGAGAAAAGCGAGCACGAATTGCGGACTATATTGACTGAACGTGGGGCCAGGCCCGAGGAACTTAGTAGATTATTTCGTTTTTTACACAATTTAAAACGCTATACTGGTATTGCCAATCGAAAATCTCCAATATAAATTTTTGATTTTTATTGTTTTTAGATGTATTAAAACGCGGCGATAATGATAATACCGATATGTCCCTATATTGGGACTCATGGGATCGTCATCATCCATTAAAAGTCAATACTAGCAGTAGTGGTACTGGTGGTTTATCGCCGCGTACAGGACGATCGAGAGCAGCCCGGGCTTCTGTACCATCCGAAGACAGTCTAGCATTCAACAATAATAACAATAATAATAATCATCGTGAAGGTGCGATACCACCATCATCATCTATATCTAGCATCAATTCGTTGAATGCTCAATGTGTACTTGGACCACCCTTAACTCCCCCGCCCCAAAACCGTGGAAAAGGTACCAAAGCATGACTCTAAACATCCCCTCCTTTATTACTGTTTTAGTAAATTATTATAATCCATTTCTGATATTTAATGGAATTTTTAGGGATGAAATTTCCAACAACACCACCACCGAGACGTAAACATTTAACTGGCAGACAACAACCGGCATTATTACCAGATTCTTATCCGTTAACCAAAAGTAAATCACATGAATCACAATTGGCTAAAGGTGATAATGGTGAAATTCATATAAATGATAATAATAGTAGTAATAATATACATCATGGTAGAAGAACCAGATTACCAACAGAACCTGGCCCAGATATCGATTATACTAGTCCTATATTAACTAGTCCAATCAAATCACCACCATATAATAATACAACTGGTACTGATAGTGATGATAACAGCTATAAATGTTAGTATTCATTATTAATTTGATACGTTTATAACGATTAAATCGATTGCTTATCGGCTGTGAAAACTATTTATATCGTGTCTATTCACATAGAATTCTATAATTTTACGCTACTTTGTAGCTTTATTGTTATAAATAGCAGTTTTTTATAGAAATATTGATTTGTTATAATCAAATTTTAATTGAATTGTAGCCGCAACTAGTCTACAAGTACCTAAATCACCGCATACTCCAACAACAGTAGTACGTAATATGACCCATCAAATCAAGCATCGTTTCACTAAAACCTTTAAAATGATGTCAACTTGTGGTTATTGTATGAAACCGTTATATTTTGGTACTGGTTTAAAATGTAAAGAATGTAAATATACATGCCATCGTGAATGTGAAGATAAAGTAGCACCATCATGTGGTCTACCACAAGAATATTTAGATGAATTCAAAAAGAAATTATCATTAGAAGGACAAGTTTATCAACAATCACAACAACAATCACCAAATATAGGTGGACGTACTGGAAATAATACAAGTAATAGTAATACAAAAAATATAATCAATTCATTGAGTAGACATAGAAAACGATCACATCCACAACCATCAATTAACATTCCAACAACATTTCAACCGCCTGATTCTAGTTCGAATACATCAAGTTGTAATAGTTCAACACCATCAAGTCCGGCTGTTCAAACTATACCAACACCGCATGCTAGTCAGAAACAACAACAATTCAATTTTCCTGGTATTTTATTAATTTCGCGATATTCAGCTCAAAATTCTTATAGAAATTTTCATTATTTGGCGAGCTATTTGAGCAAAATTTGAGCCTTGTAGATCATCGACAATTTTCTGACGATCTTGCGGTTTTAGAAAAAGGAGTTAGTTTTTCTCAATTTTATCCAGGAACGGGTAGAAATCTGGATAGATTTGAGTATTTTAAGGCAATTCGATATATTTTCAAATTATAAATCTGGTAGCGAGCATCCTTGAATCATGTTTTTAACCCCCAAAATTCCTATAAATCGTTGGAATATTTTTCGAATTGCTCACGAATTATTGAGAGTTACTATAAGAATTTACTTGAGTTGAATAAATGGGTCCAAATAATTATAATTGAAATTTTGTAGAAGTAGATTTGAATGAATCCAGCGATATAACAATAGAGACAAGACCGTTAAATTCATCTTTACATCACGATTTAACAAATTCCCAACAATCTAGAGAGAATGACCGTACAGCCTCTATATCAGGCAGTACCGATTCTGATAAGACTCCTGTACGCGTCGATTCGCAAGATAGTCAAGTATCTGATTCGGAAACGATAACAGATGGATCGAGGTGTATGCGACAAAATAGCGTATGTTTTCATTGAATTTATCAAATTTTTGTGTTGATTAATAAACGATAATTGATAGGTGTCGATTCGAGAGTGGGATATACCGTTTGAAGAGTTGAAAATGGGTGAAGTTATTGGTACTGGTCGTTTTGGTACTGTGTATCGTGGTAGTTGGCATGGTGATGTTGCTGTTAAAGTATTAAATATGAATTATTTAGAAGATGAGAAGACTTTAGAACAATTCAAAATTGAAGTATCAATATTTCGTAAGACACGACATGAGAATTTAATTTTATTTATGGGTGCATGTATGCAACCGCCGAAATTAGCTATTGTTACTAGTTTAAGTAAAGGCATGACATTATATACGCATATACATTTAAGAAAAGACAAATTCAATATGAATAAAACCACAATTATTGCTCAACAAATATCACAAGTATACCAATTTTACAACAATTTATTAACGGAATTTATAAATTTGTTGAATTCTAGGGTATGGGATATTTGCATGCCAAAGGAATTATACATAAAGACTTGAAAAGTAAAAATATTTTTTTGGAAAATGGTAAAGTTGTTATCACCGATTTTGGGTTATTTAGTGTAACGAAATTGTGTTTTGGCAATCGGTAATTTAAATTTATTTAAAAAAAAATCGATAATAATTGATTGTTTGTTTAGGAAAAATGATAGTCTAGGTATACCGCCAGGTTGGTTGTGTTATCTATCACCGGAAATTATCCGAAGTTTACACGCCCATCAATCACAGGATCACGAATTGCCGTTCAGCAAAGCCTCGGATGTTTACGCATTTGGGTAATTTTAATAATTCAACTAAAATGCTCCTAATTTCAATAATTAGAATTGTTTAATTACAAAAATGTATTATTAATTTTAGTACTGTTTGGTATGAATTACTGTGCGGTGAATGGCCGTTTAAATTACAACCACCTGAAGCCATAATATGGCAAGTTGGTAAAGGTATGAAACAACCCTTAGCTAATTTACAAGCATCTAGAGATGTTAAGGTAATAATTTTTTAAAATATTTTATATAAATTTGATTAATTAATTTGTTTATTAGGATATTTTAATGCTGTGTTGGTCATTCCAACCGGATAATCGTCCTGATTTTATTCGTTTATTGAATATTTTAGAGAAATTACCTAAAAAACGTTTGGCACGTAGTCCATCACATCCGATTCATTTATCACGTTCAGCTGAATCGGTATTTTAAAAAAAAATTTAAAAGACAAATTAAAAGAGATTCGAACAAAAACCCCTTATACATGTTGTTATAAATGTTTTAATTGTAAAGAATTATATAAAAGAAGAATTTTTGCCTTGTTGATTATACAAAATTCTCACCAAAATGGATAACAGAAATCAACTTGTACAAATTTTATGTGTGCAATCGATTTTCAATTATATTCAACTTATATGCTTAAAAATCATGATTGTCATGTATTTTTTCGGTTGGAAAACTTGTTGAAATGATAGAAATTGGACTGGTTTTGTAGTTTTATCGATTTATTTTTGAATACTATCTAGAAACGGTCCATTTGTTTCCCTGTTTGCCCACCCTCCCCAGTATTGCATTTTACTGTGATCTTTAAACTATTAAAATAGCCAATTTGTTTTATATTTTATTGTATTGATAGGCTCATTTTTAGATTTATCGAGTTTAGTTTGTAACTCATTTAAGTTTGAAGTTTCTGCTAAGATTTAGTTATTTTATTAATAACAAATTTGTATATAAATTATAATTGTAAATATATTTAAACAATAGAATTGCCGATTTATTATCGGCAATATTGTCTTGTATATATGTTGAGAAGCATTCCCCAAAAAAACAACAAGAAATTAATTATTTCTATCACTCTAGTCAATATGTTTTTGTAATTTTGTTTTTGATTTAATTAAAGATTCAGGGCCGATATAATTTCAGATCTAACTTTTAACTTTTCAACGTTTTAATTTTGGCTTGTTTTTAACAATTTTAGGGACAAGTTCAGGGTTAGATCCGTATTGATAAGCATAAAATTTGAAAAAATTAAAATAAAAGCATTACCGGCCTTGGTGTCGTCATACTTATACATTCTGATCTACCGTCAATGTACATTATTAAGGGTTTTAGGGTTAAAAATAAACATAAACACAATTACTAATTGTTTATTTAACCAGTCGTTCCCTTTCCAAAAGAACGAAATTAACGGATGCTGTAATATTAAACCACCCTTGAACGTGTGGGTGTAATAACAGACTTCGTCTATAAATATTTATTTTCAGGGGGCAAAATGGAGTTTTTTGTACAATTCGGGTAGTAAAACAATTTTTTGACGATTCGTTCTATTACGCTCGACACACTCTTTGAACACTGGGAAGACCGTTCATCGCCGACTGTTATAGCAACGAATTGTCAAAAAGTTAGAGAATACGGCTGATTAATTTGAAATCGGTTGTTTTATAGTGAAACTTGCAAGGTGGATAGAAGAAAAGCAATGTAGATGGAAATAAGTTTTATTAATTATTCGTTTTTAGTTTCGTTCCGAATGACACATTTGACCGATCACAGACAATCATCAATGTTTGAACAATCCGAAATTTTGTGCGATATGTTTACATTTAGTCGTCAATTCATCATGTATTAAACTAAAACACATTGCAACTAAAACAAGTCCTAAAAATAAATATAAACAACACGATAATAATTGCAGTTGAGCATGGAAATCGTTCGTTTGTGGCAATCGGTCACCACCACCACCACCTATACCGATTGTTGACAATGCTAAAAAACAGAAATAGATCGAATCGAGGAAATTCCAATTGTTTATCGATACGAACAGTACAGCGCCCGCACAAATATAACAAAAAAATAATACAACAACGAATATAACAGGCACTGTTGGTGTTGTTATCGATGATGATAATGATGATAATTCCGGTGGATTTTCCGGTGGACGCCAGATTAACGGTATCCTTGATGGAGTATCGTGCGAACAACCACTAGAAAATACAAATTTTATATTAATCGAGACGAATCATTGAAAATTTACCCATGATCGTTCTCATCAGCATCATCGGTATCGTCAATATCGGAGAATTGGTTGATCGATTTCTTCGACGGCGTCCCATGACTGGAATGTGCCGGACAAACTTGCGTATCGGTCAGCATTTGACTTTGACGGCATCGCCCTCTCGTATGGGCGGCTCGTACAGTCGCCAAAATCGCCCGTTTCGGTACATCATCGTAGTAATTGATTTTGCACAAATGATTCGGTGTATTATGGCTCGAATGTAGTTGAATTGATGCCGTATCTGGTTCATATTATAAAGTTTTATATGAAAATTAAATTCAAATTGTTATAATTTACCTTCAATATTGCGCGGATAAAATTTCACAGATGGACTAGATGGGGCTTTATGATAACCAACACTTGGACTACGTGTTGAATTATTCGATTTGCAACACACTTTCATATAAATCTTTTTGAGGATTGATGCTAGCGTTGTTCCGAGCGTTGATAATAGAATTAACATTAATGGCACACCGATCAGTGCATAAATTATGGCGACAACTTTACCTAAAGCTGTTCGGGGCGATAAACGACCATAGCCTGGAAATTATCACCATAAACATTTAATAATTCACAATTAGAAAAATTGCAGCCTCACCAACTGTTGTTAGTAATGTGAGAGTATAAAGAAAGGCACCACCGAATGTCCAATGCGGCTGGGATGATGGTGATAACGATGGGTCTGATAAGCCGTTGATTCTGCCTGATTCGATCACGACACGTTCGAATCGTTTTAATTGTTCTGTCACCAATTTCGTCCAGTTTTTCTCGTAGAGAACATTGAGGCGTTCTGGAAAAATTAGCAAAGCTGTAAAAATGGTGGAGGCGCCGGGCGAAAATTTAATAATTCGAAATTAGATGAGTGAAGGTTTATTTATCTTGGGATAAGACTTAAGGGCATAGGGTACATCTCATGGTTTTTACCGGCGAAAATGTGACGCGATTTCTCGCTCGTCCTCGGGACTACGACAACCGCAAATAGATTTTTGAAAAGAGCTTTTCTTGTAGCCCTGGACGGTTCTTTCCGTTTTCCAAAATATTGATACAAATTTGAATTGCAGACGAAAATCTAACAACATGTTTTTTTCGTATTTTTGTACCATTTCTTGTATTTTCTCTTATGACATGGCCAATTTTGATTATTTTGCAAAAATTCTTGTATTGTTAAATAGCAAATGATAAGTTCTGTTCAAATATTCAAGAAATTTTCCGATTCTATCGTTAGTTTCCCGGAAAATTAAGAAAACTTCTGTACGCGACAACAGGTTTTCTCCTACAGTTTTTATTTTACAGCATTGATCAACCCCTCATTCGAAAGCTGATATAAAAGCCGAGGGGAATGCGAAGCCCTTTTTTTGAGATTTTGAAAATTGCCTGAATGCTCGCGGAAAAATCAAATGGTTTTTCTGTCATTATTTTCATTTATTTGATTATTTTGCTTTAAGAAAATGGAATAAAAAACCAGTCTCTTTGTTTGTGTATTATCAAGCAAGATAACCCGCCACACTCGTAGAAAGTGCGTGTTTGCCAAATCGAATTGTGTGTCTCGCTTTGGATTGAGTGTTGATGATTCCACAAACTTTCGATTAGGCAAACCCGCACTGTTTACGTGTAACGCGGGAAATCTTTGTAAAATAACGACGCTGAATTTCCACTCAATTTTCTTTGAGAAATCAACATTCTTTGCAAAAATAATATACCAATCGGAAAGAGGACAAAATTATCTACCTGACCATATATATTTTAGAAAATAATCAATTTTAATAAGTGAAAATAATGCCTGAATAACCAGTTGGTTTTTCCGCGATAACTCAGGCAATTTTCAAAATTTCAAAAAAAGGGCTTCATCTTGCCCTCCGCCTTTGTATCAGCTTTCGAATGAGGGGTTGATCAATGCTGTCGGATAAAAATTGTAGGAGAAAACCTGTTGTCGCGTACAGAAGTTTTCTTAATTTTCCGGAAAACTAACGGTGGAATCGAAAAATTTCTTGTATATTTGAAAAAAAACTTTTTATTTGCTACTTAACAATACAAGAATTTTTACAAAATAATCAAAATTGGCCAAGTTATAAGAGAAAATACAAGAAATTGTACAAAAATACGAAAAAAACATGTTGTTAGATTTTCGCCTGCAATTCAAATTTGTATCGATATTTTGGAAAACGGAAAGAACCGTCCAGGGCTACAAGAAAAGCTCTTTTCAAAAATCTATTTGCGGTTGTCGTAGTCTCAAGGACGAGCGAGAAATCGCTTCACATTTTTGCCGGTAAAAACTAAGAGATGTACCCCTGTGCCCTTAAAGATAAGTCCTATTAGTTGGTGAAAATTAGTCGACGAATCCCCAAAGCGCTATTTGGCAAAAATTGGACTCCGTAGCTCAACGGTAAATTGGTCAAAAACGCCTTTTTAGACAATTTCGTGATTTTTACTTACCAGCAAATAAAACGACTAGGACTACTCGAAATATCCTTAAGGATAACCGCCAGAAATGCTAGTATTAAAGGTAATTTTCAAACCAAAAATTTCGTGCATTTTTCAATGGATTTTGATGCTGTAAACGGCATTTGAAAGGGCATTTCGTCGTTGTTGTCGTGGATTATCAGGTTTTTGGAAATTTGAATGTAGTCCAGAGTTACAAAAGAAACACCGGAAGCATGTTTTTTTTTATATTTTCATTCATAACTCTGCCAATATTGCTTATTTTTCAATGAATTTCAGACAGCATGTATAAAATTAAAAGCGCTTTCCAGTTACGATATTTTCCGATCGCATTGTTAGTGTTTCGGGAAATGTATGAAAATGAATTGTTGTTGTTACGAGTGGCTTACTTCATCTAGTATCGGATAGAGGGCCTCATCATAATTACAGATTGCTTTATCATATATCTGAGACGACCACCTTACTTATTTGCAATGTTGTCAAACCTCTTTTTTATGATTCAAAACCACACCTTCGTTTTTTATTTCTTTTGTCAATTATCAGTATTTTTTCTGGTTTTTAACGCAGTTACGGTCATATATTCGTCTTACTTGTTTGAGGGTTTTTAATTTTTATGTTTTTTTTAAAGACATTCTAAACAAGTAGGGACGTCTATTTATATTTTTGTAATTTTTTTTCAACCAACAGAACAACAAGCGAAAAAAGCTTACAAATACTCGAAATGTTATAAATACGAATAATATTTACAAAATTACCGAAGGCGTAGTTTCAATCATAAAAAAAGAGGTTTGACAACATTGCAAACACGTAAGGTGGTCGCCCCAGATATATGATAAAGCAGTCTGTAATTAGGATGAGGCCCTCTATCCGATCCTAGATGAAGTAAGCCACTCGTAACAACAACAACAATTCATTTTCAAACATTTCCCGAAAAACTAACAATGCGATCGGAAAATATCATAATTGGAAAGCGCTTTTAATTTTATACATGCTGTGTGAAATTCATTGAAAAATAAGCAATATTGGCAGAGTTATGAATGAAAATATAAAAAAAAAACATGCTTCCGGTGTTTCTTTTATAACTCTGGACTACATTCAAATTTCCAAAAACCTGATAATCCACGACAACAACGACGAAATGCCCTTTCAAATGCCGTTAGGGCATCAAAATCCATTGAAAAATGCACGAAATTTTTGGTTTGAAAATTACCTTTAATACTAGCATTTCTGACGGTTGTCCTTAAAAGGTTGTTTTCATTGTTTTCAAAAAAGCATTTTCGATGAGCCCAACTATTGCTAAAATGTCCTCAGGGGCCCCCTATAGATCTTCAAAATATTTTGCCGATTACTAGAAGAAAAAGAGAAATATTCCAAAATTTGAACTTGAAGAATCTTAAAAGCCTCAAAACTCTCTCTTCAAAGTGATCCACTAGCTAAATTCGTTAAAAATTGTATTAATTGAGATAGTCAAACAGGAAAATTCAACAGAAATGCTATAATTAACAATAACACCATCCAATTCATTAATTTTACAGATTATTATCATCACTATTGTGTACAATTGATGATTTTCGATAAGAACAACAATAATTTATTAGAAATAATGATTTTATAATGACCGAAATTAAATAAAAGTCCGAATTTGATGACAATCATCTATTAAAAAATGTACACCCAGCGAGTTATTGTACTGGCTGTAATATTTTCAATTGTAGAAGCTATCGACGTACAAATTGGGGTAAATTTGACTTCATTTAATCGAAATACGGCTGTATTCAAGGCGATTTTATAAAATTTTTAAGGGTAGAAAAGCACACTTCGATCGTTTCGATGGTATGTGCCAGAACGCTCCTGGTATTCTAATACAATACAACTATACAGGATTCCGGGTTGAAGGTGCAAAGTTGATAATAAATGCCACGATTATCGTGAAAGAAGATATAACAGTCGCACCAACTGTACAAATTCCAATTATTGTATTAAATAATTGTATTAATAATGGAGTTTTAGATAAGTATAATGATACAACGGTGCAGTTCAAAAGAGAATCTAGACACTTGCGAGGATTATTACAACTATCACACGGACCAATACTGCAAATATATCGAATCACAACCCCTAATTCGCTCGTTTTTGGGTACAGCACGACCGCAATGGAAATGTCCGATTAAAAAAGGCAACTACGAGTTGACTAACGGCAATATTGATACAACAGCTTTTGTATTTTTACCGGCCTCCGATCGATATTTTTGGCGAGCCAGATCCGAAATGTACGACGGCCGGACATCTAAACGTATCATGTGTGTAGTCGCTCAAGCTTACATTACAAGAAACTAATTATTGTTTTATTTTATCTGTTTCAATTTCAATAAATCAAATTTGCAAATGAATCGATGTTCTAATCCTTTGACGAAAAACCAAAATTGAGACGGCGAAAGTTATCTAAAGTTATCGTTAAAGTTTCAGATATCGTCTCCTGGTGGAATTGTGGTTTCAATTGCTTATACTATGATTAAATGGAATTTAGAGGAAGAAACTTAGGAAAAGCTACCGAGTCTCAGGTGACGATTTTGTTGGAAGTTTAACGGTTTTTGTTCTAATTTAATCTGAACGTAATCTTAGACTGGATGTGTGCGATTCAATTTGCTGTAAAGTCGTCGTAATTGTATTCGTTGGAGATGATGTAATGTTAGTCGGACTAATGAAGCAATTAATGTTGGCAATTTCAGGTAATTTTTCGATTTATTTGCTTACCAAACTAGACAAAAATTGAAGCCTACAGGTGAATTAATAACTAATTTGCAACTGTAAAATCACCTTTAGCTTTTGAAAAGCTTAAAATTATTAGAAATTCTGTAAAAATTTGAAATTAGATGAGAATCAAGCATTCAAATGAGAAGTTTATTCCTCAATAAAAGCCCCAATTTAAAACCTGCAAGTGGAACTTTTCCAACTGGATCAGTTCAACAAAAAACTGTCTGTAACCATTGAATTTCGAAATTTTAACTTTCTTAAAAATATTCTATCACAAATTTGGTTATTGAATATGCAAAAATGGAATAATTTTGTTTATTTTATTGGTATTTTCGAACTGAACTCATCAATTTTCTAATCAAATTCCGGCCCTTTGAGTTGCGACTTTTTCATTCTATTTTTGCCCTAGAATTCTGATTTTTTTTAATTTGCTGCATTAAATCAATAAAAAATGAGATTTTAATTCAATATCCCAGCTAAATTCCATTTTTCTCATGGAAATTTTCAAAATTATTGGAAATCGTGTAAAAATGGTGGAGGCGCCAGTCAGTTTCATTGCCTCAATTTTGTCATCTATTCGATGGCTTCAAATTGAAATTGTTCAATTTATTTGATTAAAAATTAGACAAAAATTGAAGCCTACAATTGAATTAATAGATTTGTTAACTAATTTGCCACTGTGAGATCACCTTTGGCTTTTAGAAAGCTTAAAATTATTAGAAATTGGGTAAAATGGTGGAGGCGTCTGGCAGTTTTATCGCCCCAATTTTATCATTTATTCGATGGTTTCAAGTTGAAATTAGATGAGAATCAAGCATTCAAATGAGAAGTTTATTCCTCAATAAAAGCCCCAATTTAAAACCTGCAAGTAGAACTTTTCCAACTGGATCAGTTCAACAAAAAACCATTGAATTTTGAAATTTACACTGTTAAAATAATATTCTATCACAAATTTTGTTATTGAATATGCAAATTGGAATAATTTTGTTTATTTTATTGCTATTTTCGAGCTAAACTCTTCAATTTTCTGATCAAACTCCGATCCTTTGAGTTGCAACCGTTTCATTCCATTTTTGCACTAGAAATCCGATTTTTTTTAATTTTCTGCATTAAATCAATAAAAAATAAGATTTTAATTTAATATTCCAGCTAAATTCCATTTTTCTCATGGAAATTTTCAAAATTATCAGAAATCATGTAAAAATGGTGGAGGCGCCTGACAGTTTCATCGCCCCAATTTCGTTATTTATTCGATGGCTTCAAATTGATATTGTCCAATTAATTTGATTACAAATTAGACAAAAATTACAGCCTACAGTTGAGTAAATATATTTGTTAACTAATTTTCAATGAAATATCTTTTCGGGTGGCTTTTACGAAGCGTTAGTATTATTAGAAATTTGATAAAAATGGTGGAGGCGCCTGACAATTTCATCGCTCCACTTGTGCCATTTATTCGAAGCCTTCAAGTTGAAATTAAAGCAATATCAAGCATTCAAATTAAGAGTTTCTTCCTTAATTTAAAATTTGCAAACTTTTTCAAGTGAATAAATCCTACAAGCAATTGTCGATGGAAACTTGACGAATTTTCCATTGAATACACAAAAATGAAGCCTTATCGAATTTACATCATACTATTTGTACAACGACCCGTAGAGTTTCTTCTAGCTCGAATTGAGTTCAATTTACTTATCTTGGTCTAGATCTTCGTAATGCTGATGTATATTGTGGAGATTTTTTTGATTAAAACCATGTAGAGCTGAGTTGTTGTCAAGGAAGATTGTCGTCTAATATTCTGCCACTTTTACTCGATAAACACGACACTATATAGATTAACTCCTAATCAGTTATTCCCTTTATTTAAGCCGTCTAGTTTTGTGTATGTTAGTTCAAATTGCCTTCAGTGTCAATCGATTTTACTCATTTATAGTTCGCTTTGAAGTCAAGACTAATATTTGTCGGATCCGCTTTAGGCTTCGTATATTATTTACGGATATTTTTACTGTTTATATATCTCGACTTTTCCATCAGAACAGCAAATAAACTGTAATGATGATGGAATATCGTTTGTATCCTTCATAATACTGATAATAAAATTCGAATATCTTCCTATCCTATATAGGTGTATACTCCAAATTAACATAAACATAATGAAATAAACATTATTATTATTATTATTACAATGCTACTGATAAAGGAGCGTAATATAAACGTTTCCATTTCCTGAATTCGTTCGGTTCAGGACATGTTCATCCATGGGAGAATTTTCGTAATTAATCATCACAAAGATCGTTTATTTTGTCAAAATTCACAAGACGACGAAGGGACAGGTCGTATAGATAACAATAATAATAATAATGATAATATTAGCAATTGTAATGATAGTCGAATATAAACAAAAGTTGGCAATCTTGATAGTTCTCGTCTATTTGAAATTAAAACGTACTGCCGTATCAGATAATTAATTGATTTTGTTAAATAGTTGCGAGTTTCTTTAGAGGATTTCCAGCTGTTTAAAAATTCAGCGATTCTATCTTAATTGAGCCAGTTTTCGTAGATTTATGATCTGCTGAAACTGTCTGAAAAACTGAAATTAACAGAGTTGATACTATTTTCGGCAAGTACAACACCCAAAATGTTAATTACTCGAAACCGAGGGTTGTTTAAATTAAGTTGGTTTAAAATAAATGGTAAATATGGCCGAGTTAGAGTAGAGTTGTTCTTGTTGATGACTGTTTCAGCAAGTCTGTCCAATTTCTAATAAAACTCCGAGACCTGAAAGTTGTACCGTCTTAGATCAAATTACAATCGAGAGCTGTTTCAGTTAGTTTCAGTCAGTTGACCGTACCGTAAATTATAAATTTCCTCTCCTTCGTTAATTAAAAAACTGTTAAGAGACTGTGGGAGGATCGTTGAGTCTTAATTAAAATTCATATCGATGAACTAGAAATTTCCGAATTCTAATATTGACGTTATTACAACAACGGCGATAACAGAATTTGGGTAATTTAGTCGAAAGAAACTTGGAGAAAATTGAATTACAGTAAACGAAGCATTATTTGAGCTTCTCTCGCTTTTTTTTTGAGGGGAAACAAAGATCAACTGTCCATTTCGGAATGAACGTAATGAAAGTAGCAAGTTTCACTCGTCTAGCAACTAAAGTTAAATGAATTGAAAAGTTAACTCTCTCGTCTAACTTACTGATTTATCGATTTATGGAAGTTTTAATTGAAAATATCGCATAGTTAGTGATAATAATCGCATTGATCTAGACTCAATGCGGGTTTCATACAAAACGGTTGCTTTTTGAGGATTCTCATTATTTTGAAAGCTTCTAGTTTTGTGTTATTTTGCGAATTTAGACACGAAAAAACCAAAGATCAAAGCTTTCTGTTAATTCAAGAATCATCGCACAAACGAACGCCGTTCTTGTTTACAAAGTCGCAGTGGAAATGTTTACGACTTTTGATTATACGCGAAATAGAATCAAGAATTCAAATCGATTTACCGATTTAATGCGATTTATGCATCGGATTTTTTTGTTTTCAGTCATCACATATTTTTTGCCAGTTCTACCAACTGTAATCCGCGAATTTCAACGTTTCGTCCATTAAAAAAATTAAACTAAACCGGGTAATCCACCCCTGTAATTTCGGGGATGTACACAAAATAAACTGATTTAGATTTAGTTATAGGGCTGCATTTCATAAAATTTTCGACATTTCGATTGAATATTAACCGAAATAACGTCGAAAATGTCACAAATTTAATTAATTTGTTATTAATTATTTATAAACACAGATTTGATGTGTGATTTTATTTTAATTACATCCATTTCCGGTTTGTTAATTTCATTCAATTAGGGTAACTATTGCAGCGCATCCACTACTGTTACTGAAATTCGGCTGAAAAATTGGGAATTTCTAAACCAATATCGATATTAGATCGTAGCTCATTTCGAGGGAGTAATACAGAGTGGATCGTCTCGAGTTCTGTTATAAAAGGCGCAAAAGTGGCTTGATGTCATCTAATTCAGCACCAACAGTAGCAACATAAGTTATTTAAATAGGTCAACAGAATTGTGTAACACAATTTTATTGAGCTGACAAAGCGATAAAAGCCGTACGTCAGCTCGATTTTTCATAATCGAAACGCCACGAAATTCGTTCAAATTGAGTAGGTTATTTGAAACTGTATTCGAATTTAGTTTTTAAATATCCTCTATCATCCCTTATACACTTCAATCGCCGTACAGACGGGGTTTAATAGTTTTCCAATTTTCTAGACGTGTGCTTTAGATCGATTCCACAATGATAATTTATCGTCTGTTAAAGTTGCCTGAACGCTCCAAATTCAATTCGTATTTCTCCTTTAATACTAGCCGAATTTTTTACAAGAATTTGTTTAAATAAATTCAAATCGAAATTGCTATCGATACAGCAATTTCAATATAGTTGGGAATGGGGAGAATCAGTCTTTATAATGCCGAAGAGAATGGGGAAAGTTTTTAAGTGAAACTGAGCTTTTAACGGTCCAATCTTTTTCAACTTAATGCACCGAAGATGCTCTTCAAGAAGTTGAAAACTGCCACAATAATTCCGGCTTCTTGAAAGGTGATTCTTTTTCATTTGCAACTAGAGTAGAGAGTTCCATCCAGTTTGTCAAACTTTTACAATTCACGCAATATTTGTAATGAATTAAAAAAATTTATTGAAAGCTCGAAGTCAATCGATGATCACAACAAAATTTAGCCCGATTTTTGTCCATTTGTGCCACATTGGCGACTGTACCCGTGGTATCAACGGCCGTTTCAGCGGCCTGTTGGGCCATATTGGCCATCCCCTAAATATTAAAACAACTCGAAATTGTAATTCTAATTGATTTAGAAAGACTCAAATTACTTACAGTAGTCTCTGCTCAAATAGCAGTGATACAAATGATAAAACAGAAAGGAACTTCATATTGATTTTATTATTGATTGATGGGGATTGTTGTTTGTTGATGGACATAATTCGGTTTATATACGTAAACATTTGACGTTAGGTTGGTCATTTTTATGTAAACAAAACGGTATCAGTTTGTTAATTTGAAAAAACACCGGAAAAACTACAATTGATTTGATTTTGCTATTATTTTGTACGATAATTTTGAATTTCAACGGAAAATATCGAGAAGAGCATCCGATCGAGGCTTCGCTCTGAAAATTTTCTGAAATTTTGAATTACAACGACAAATTGGCAAATTTTTGCAAGTTTAGAAGAAAACTAACGAAATTTCCCAAATATTCAGTAATTTCCACCTATTAGCCACAAAGGAATTCATGAAGTTGATGATAAAATTGTTATCGTCATAAAATTGGGCGGTTTTCCGGAAACATTCCATATTCTAACAATTTATGGTTAATTTTCGAGAATTTCGCCGGTATTTTATCGTCCTTTATCAATAATAAAACGTGTTGATTTATAATAAATTCCTATTTGTATACGATTATAAGTAGATATTTTAACAAATACTTGTACAAATGTGTATGGTAATTCGATGGATTTTCTCCATTTTATCACGATTATCCCTTTAAAATAAACTGACACGCAATTATACAAACTACAAATTATATTTTCCAACGTGTCAATCGTGTTTCCATCAATTTCCGCCTTTTTCGTATCGATTTGAATACGAAATTAACGTGTCTAAAGTGGACAATTTGAAGAAACTATAAACGAATAAAATTAGCGATATTTCTTCAAAACAATAGACTATTATTTAAAGTACGTTTTTCTTGCTTTTGTTTAAATGGATTCAATTAAAATTTCCATTAGTTTATCGCAGAATCAGCCATTTATACAGACTGTTTCATTTAAATGGCCGTATATCTTATAGTAACACCTAGTATTTGATAACCGTTTTGAAGAAGTTCTCAAGAATTTATCGGGAGTCTTCTGGACTATGTAGTTTCTCGGAAAACTGGACAAAAGATGGTCTTTTTGACGATCTCGCGGTTTTCAAAAACGGCTTACAGAAAACTTACGATTACCCAAGATTAATTTTTTTTCGTTTTCCTCCATTTTTTTGTAGAAATGGCCACTCTCAAAACTGTAAACGTTGAATTTGCAAATGTTGAAATTTAGTTTGTTTTTTTCTAATTTCTAACTGATTATTTGTTCCAACTGTTGTTCGTGAAATCATCAATCTAGCCGACAGATGAAAAGTGATCCTTTGTTATCCTCATATTAGCACTATTGACTATCGATCATTGGCACGGCAACAATCCATTAACCTGTCTAATATTACCAATATCTGAATGTTATATGAACCTCTCCACATTCTAATCATGCTCCACGATTATCGAATTTCAGTTAAGATTAATGAAAATAAATATTCTTGATAAAGGAAAGTTTTTGTTTGTTGATATTCTGTTAAAAAGTTGTTAGTTTCGTTAAAAGCCAAGTTGTTTGAATTGTTTACGTTCAGGCCTCTTCAAATACACCTGTTACCGTTTGAAGCCATTAATTAAAGTTCCTTTCGGCAAAATAATCAACAATCGACGATAATAATAAACTTTGATGTTGTTATTTTGAATTACAAACTGTAAAACTAACAATTTTTTACCAGCATCTCTAATAAAAACGTGTAAAACTGAGACTTATCCAATTTCAAACAAATTGCTCCTTTTGTGCGTCTCGTTAGTGAATTTATTAGTTTTCTTTCAACATTGAAAATACGTCAATATTTGTTGTAAAATACAAAAAAAAAAGTTATTTGTTTTAGTTTTATGAAAGTTGAAAGTATCTGTGAGTAATAGAAGTGGAATAAAACTGGAAACTTTTCGAATTGATGATAACTAACGTTAACAATACCGAATTCATGTAACTCTCCTCGTTAAATTCACGTCGAAACTTTGCCCATTAAACTTCCAAAGGTGTTGCACTTTATATTAAGGGATGACCACTATCATTAACAGTTCAGCTTTATAGTTACTGGTTGGAAAACAACAAGGGTCGAGTGAGTTTGTCTTATTATCACTTAACATGCTCACGATTCTATTTCGATTGAAGCCGGGAACATCGAATTTTATAATTGATACGATTTCCAATCGACTACATTTCAATTTTATTCTTTTACTAGAAAGCATCGGGGCGCATCCACCAAAATTGTCGTCAATTTGGAAACATCCAGAAGTTCAATTAGCCTTAAGCTATAAAATAATTAGGAGTCCTGTGGGAAATCTAATGTAATCCTTGTCGTCAGTTTCACCATCCACATTCCACGGATTATCCTGTCAGTTAAATACTTTACGTTATACTATTCACAACTCCCATTATTCCCGTCAATTTCTACTCTAATTCCCATATAATTCCTGTCTATAGAAATCTATTCGTATTCTTCCTCAATGTACGGTTCTATTAGCTTTTCTTTTCGGTTTTTCTTTTACGAATTGTAGTTTCGTATAGAAATCGTAATCAGCACAAATCCCCCGATTTCGAATTTCAATTTGCTTAGCTATTTAAATGTAGGAAGTGACGGTACAGGTGTCTGATGGCTTTCTATTCAACTAAAATAAGCCACGATTCAATCGATTTGCCAAACTGTAATACTGGGATTGTCAGAGAACGATCCGTGTATTAATATGCAACTATAGTTGTATTTTGATGGCAAAAAGTGAAGGCTATTTGGAATTCAGTAGTCGTACGTTGATTCGAAACTGGATGCGGTATTAGATTTGACTGAAATTCACAATAAAGTCAGCTTTTTTCCGTAAAATACTCGACGTATGGTTGTGAAGAGGCTGCCTCTTAACCGTCTTTACAGTTGTACTACAATTGTAAAAGTTGCACTTGTTGGAAATAAGAGAAGAAAATCGTCGGCAATAACACTTTAAACAGTCGCATTACAGTTTCTTGTTGGCAAGAAAACTCTGAATTTGACACAGAATTCAGTTCACACTATATTAAATCAATCAATCATCGCTTATTGACCATTTAATCCGAATTTAATCTATTTCTCTATAGCGGATAGTCGAAGTATCTGTTTGGAATAAACAACCTATTAGACCCTTTCTGTATCGTTTCGTTATTAATCCGGCTAGAATAAAGGAAACGTTTTCATTAGAGACACAACGGGTGGAATATCAAACAGTAATAGATTTCGATATTAGTCTATACACGTTCTCTATCAGTTGTATTACGAGAATCGCCACGAAAAAAGCGTTAAACATTTGATCGAATTACAATCGATTCTCATTTTGTATTGATTCCAATTCGATTGTATCAAATTACGAAAGATCGTCGAGCAATTCAATCAACAAACGAACCACTGTTGATTTTCGGTGAGTTTTATCGTTGGTGTTCAATTAACTTTCGTTATTTCGGTGCGTACAGGGCCCGTTGATTGAATAGTCGTCCTCGTAGAAAGTTATTTTTTCAGGTCAAATTGGTGAATCTATCAAGATCATACTAGAATTCAAATATAATTAAACTTGTTGATCTCGTTAATATTCCAGACAAATTTGTTACAGTTTGATGTTGTAATAAAGACGATCTCTATGTTATTATCATTGAACTAATTAAACAATTCTCGAATCTATGAGAAGTTTGTTCTGTGAAAGTAACTAATTAATCTAACAGAAGTGACATTCGAACATTAGTCACAAGTTTTGTGATCTTATCATCGAGTAGAAAATTGGAAAAGTACTCCACTTTAGGCAAGCTTCTAATTTTCATGCTGTTGCTCGATATTATTCTACAAATATTATCAGAATTGATGATAAACAATAAAGCTATTATTGTGATAATTCGCATATTAAACAATTCACTTGAAGCTATTTAATCCCCATTGTTGCGCTAGATCTATGATCAGTTATTAGATGAAAATAGGCTTGGTTTCGAGACCCAGAATTGTTCAAATTTATTACTAATCAAGCTTGTCGATCATACAATTGGGCGGAAATTTGAAATTAATTAATATGTCTTATCTAGAATCAACAATTATTATTAGAAACAAATATTAGGGTACAAGACTAGAAACCGGTAGAGATGGAAACTTTGACGATTTCTCAGATTTTCGTCTACAACTCAAAATTTCCACGTTTTTCAAAACTTTAAGCGGTTAAATATGCTCTTAGAGCTAAGCTCAAATGCTTGAATTTTCATTGAAAAATGAACGAGAATTTAATCAAAAATTTTTGTATCATTAAGGCCACAAGGTACATCTCAAAATTTTAACCGGCGAAAATGTGAATTTCCAACTCGCGATTTCTCGCTCGTCCTTGGGACTACGACAACTGCAGATAGATTTTTGAAAAGGGCATTTCTTATAGCCACTAACAGTTGTTTTAGTTTTTCAAAATGTTGACAAAAATTTGAATTACTGACGAAAATCTAACATGTTTTTTTCGTATTTTTGTACAATTTCTTATATTTTCTCTTATAACTTGGCCAATTTTGATTATTTTGCAAAAATTCGTGTACCGTTAGATAGCAAATAAAAAGTTCTTTCCAAAAATTCAAGAAATTTTTCGATTCCACCGTTAGTTTTCCGGAAAATTAAGAAAACTTCTGTACGCGACAACACCGTTTTTTCTACAATTTTTATCCGACAGCATTGCTCAACCCCTCATTCGAAAGCTGATACAAAGGCGGTGGGTAAGATAGAAAACTTTTTTGATATTTTGAAAATTGCCTGAGTTATCGCGCAAAAACCAATTGGTTTTTCTGCCATTGTTTTCACTTATTAAAATTAATTATTTTGATTTGAAATAAATACGGTTATGTAGATAATTTTATCCTCTTTCCGATTGATGCATTATTTTTACAAAAATGTTGATTTTCCGAAGAAAATTTAGTGGAAATCCAGTCTCTTTTTGTATTATCAAGCAAGATAACCCGCCATACTCGTAGAAAGGGCGTGTTTGCCAAATCGAATTGTGTGTCTCGCTTTGGATTGAGTGTTGATGATTCCACAAAATTTCGATTAGGCAAACCCGCACTGTTTACGTGTAACGCGGGAAATCTTTGTAAAATAACAACGCTCAATTTCCACTCAATTTTCTTCGAGAAATCAACATTCTTGGCAAAAATAATATACCAATCGGAAAGAGGACAAAATTATCTACCTAACCATATATATTTTAGAAAATAATCAATTTTAATAAGTGAAAATAATGCCTGAATAACCAGTTGGTTTTTCCGCGATAACTCAGGCAATTTTCAAAATTTCAAAAAAAGGCTTTCGAATGAGGGGTTGGTCAATGCTGTAAAATAAAAATTGTAGGAGAAAACCTATTGTCGCGTACAGAAGTTTTCTTAATTTTCCGGGAAACTAACGGTGGAATCGAAAAATTTCTTAAATATCTGAAGGAAACTTTTTATTTCCTATTTAACAATACAAGAATTTTTGCAAAATAATCAAAATTGGCCAAGTTATAAGAGAAAATACAAGAAATTGTACAAAAATACGAAAAAAACATGTGAGATTTTCGTCTGTAATTCAAATTTTTGTTAACATTTTGAAAAACGAAAATATCCGTGCGTAGCTATAAGAAATGCCCTTTTCAAAAATCTATCTCCGGTTGTCGTAGCCCCAAGGACGAGCGAGAAATTGCGAGTTAAAAATTCACAGTCTCTCACATTTTCGCCGGTCAAAATTTAGAGATGTACCTTGTCCTCTTAATTTTAATTGATCTACTATTAAAGTTCATCTAGTTAGAAATTTAAGTGTTATTTTTAATTAAAAGAGCGTTTTTCGAAGGCTATAAAACTGGGAAACTTGCGTCATTAAGACTACATAAATCTCATTCTTTATAGAATTACCCTAAAACGCTTCTGGATTAAATTGATAAGCAATCAGATCGGGTAGTGAACGATTTCGGTGTGAAAAACCAATCGTATGCATTGAATTCGAGATCGAATTGTCGTAAAATATCCAATACTGATTCAAATAGCGAATAGTTTTTATTACTTTTTTGTACATTTCTGAAATCTCCTCAGGGCATTGTGAATATCGAGATATTTTCTAAATATTCGACACTAACTCAATTCAATCAAATTTTCTTCATCGTTCTGTGTTAAATTCGAGAAAAAGACTGCGTTATTGAAACAATAACACACGTCTATATGGCAATTTCTTTGTGTTTCTTGGCATGTAAAAGCGTTGAATATGGCTTTTTACATCACTTCAAAAAGAACATACGTTTTCTGGTTGGATTATTCGTTGGGAAAAGCTTCTATTATAGTAAAAACGTACACTTTAAAAGACAATATCATATGTAATATTGTTTGTTCCATCTTGTTCTATTTCCCCCAACATTATTGCCACTGTTCACTTAGAGAGTTCTTATTGTTTGAAATGAGAATCCGCTAGAGTATCAAATTGGGGTAGATGGGAGCGTATCTATTCTGATTCAATCGACAAACTTTTTTCCGGTAAAACACAAGTCCATCTGGAGTGTAATTTTTACCAAACTAGATTCGATTTAGTTAAAACAATATTGATAATTAGACGTATTATTGTTGAGATAAACGAAATTTCTAATTCTAACGAAATAGAACAGTATGCCAACATCAAGATAAATGTTTAGTTGTTTGTAGTGAAGACGATACGAAGAAACCGCAAGGGAATCGGTAGAGATACACAATTTGTCTTGCTATTTCACCATCATTTATAATCGTGGATCAACGTCATTACACTTGATATATTTTAGTTTAAAATCATATAGAGGAAATTTTGAAAATTTAGTTTCCACAACTAAATAACAATAAAAAGTAACTTGAAATATGGTGAGATTAATACGAATAACCCATTTAGAGTCTAGACCCTGGAACAATAAATCTCCCATGGATATATAGAAAGGTATCATTTATTAGGTTTACTTTACAACTGTAATAATTCCGACGTTGATAAAATACGGTCACATAGAAAGCTTAGATGTTTGTACAACTGTTCTAAGTGAACGCTTGAATGGAGTGGATTTATACAAAATAAACATGCTTGTTGATGGTTTGGCGATACAAGGGAGCCAATTTGCAGTCTTGTCGGTTTAAAATCAATCAATTTCACAACTAACAGAATCGATGATTACTTTATAATGTTGGAGGATTCACTTTAGTGTCAATTTCTCTCAATGTCCCACTATTACAATGAACAAATACTCAAAGGAAATGAGATATTAACGGAACAATCGTTCCGATTGTATCCTTCCATTCTAGCCAATATCATTACAAAACACAAAAGACGAACATTAAAGAAGTGATAACAATTCTCGATTGTTGTCCAAGAGGATCGATCGATATTTCCAAGTTTCCTGTTTCAATTAAGTCCCATCGTTCTCTTTTTTACTGTTATTTTCCAAATATTTTATCAATCCTGTACAAGAAGCGTAATTAAATTCAAATTGAATCCGGTTTTTATAGCTATGCCCCTGCTGTCAGAAATTGCAGGTTGTATTATATACCACTGTAAAAAGACCCTATAAAAATCTCAACGGCAATAAAACCTGTCTTATTCGACTTTTATTCGTCGCAATTATCGTAAAAAAATACAAAAAGATTGACTTTAGTTAACTGTTTCAGCTCTAATTAAGTCAATCTTTCCAGATAAACTTGTCTGTAAATTTTCAACTAAAATTCACACTTTCCAATGGAAATCTAGTAAAAACCGTTTTTCTACGAGTAAAACAAGAAATTCCATCAGTAGCACATGTGTTGATCGTTGTAAAGTTAACCCATTTTGTAGCATCTGTTCGGCTAAAGTGGTGTAGTTGAAAATACTTATTGACAAACTTTATTTATTTTAGTTTCAATCTATAGATTCGAACTATACAAACGACTTAAAAGGATCAAATTCTAGAAGCGTTTACAACTAAAAAATTGCACGTTTATTAGGCGGAAATCCTAGGAAACGTCACATGTTTTGTGGTTAAATCAATAGTAGATTTGGCTTTATAATTACAACTTAGTTAGACACAAAACATAATCAACTGCGTAAAGCAACCGCAACTGTTAATTACAGGCATAGTTTAACCAAACATTTGTAATAATTCCGGTTTAGTTTCGTCAACTGGACTGGCATACAATCCTTTTTTTAAAGTGGTTTTAAAGAATTTCAACATCCAGATCAAATAATTGAAATTTGGAGTAATAAAAATGAGTAAAATTATAATTCAATTTTGTAGTTTCATTGCGGGTGCAATTTTGGTGGATGCGCCAGGTGAAAATTTTAAAGCTTTGATTTTTAATAATTTATAAATTAATTTAAACTAGAAACATTACGGGAGTGCTGCAACAGAAAGATAGTCTTTTAATTTGTTTCAACGGAAATGGAAATGGAAACGGAAACGGAAGCGGAAATGGAAACGAAAAAATTTATTAATTAAGTACAAAAAGTTTGAGATAAAATTGTCAACTTTTCGTTAATTTTCCAGAAAACTAACAAGTTAACCGGAAGTTTTCTAAGATATTTGGCGTGTTTTCAATTTGGTATATACTATGGCAAAATTATACAAAAATCGATAGTATTTGCTAAGTTATAGAGTAAATAGGAAAAAACATGCTCCAAGGTTATCTTCTGTAACTCAGAATTCAATCAGAATTTTTTTAAATAAAATACATATTTGGATGCTTCTTAAAGTGCTGCCTCTAATAATGTTTGAGTCATTTTTAAATAACATCAAACAAGCGAGATATCGATTAGTAAATATTGGCAGACACCGAATCGAACTTCAAGTTTTAATAAATTCTTACTTCCGCTTAAAAAAAGCTCACGAATAGAAACAAAATCTACAAACTTTGTGAAAATTCCGCGAAATTAAAGCAAAGATCGGTAGCATCACTAATTTAAACATACGAAGCACAATTGTGATTCCAACGAATGTAGTTTCAGTCATTGATTTTAGAGTAAAAACCGAGAATTTCGGTCGGTAATTGCTAATAAACTAACCGATGTCACTGCCAAAAACGGTCGAGATTCCTTGAATTAGTTGAATTACTGTCTATACCACCACCACGAATACAATAATTTCTATTAAGTATTCGTAATGTTTTGGGGTTTGTCAACAAATACTATTGAATTTGAAACCAATTTTCCTACGATTCTGTTATGAAATTTTATGCGTACTCTAACTGTAATAAGCCGCAATTCACGCAAGCAATTCGTAATTGAATATCATCAGAATTCTAGTTATTTAGTTGGTAAATAAATGATTTTCCTGTTCTGATTTCGTTCCGAATGAAGAAAAACGAGAAGTTTTATTTACTACCCTCAACAGGTGAAGAATTCGAGAATCCACTTTGATTAAAATACACGAATGGCTTTTATTTGAAATTTAATCGTATAATTTTCACTATTTTCGAGTTTATTTCCAATTTTTTCTGTAAAATAAATTGTCTAATTATCATTACATAGACTATAGTGATTAAACAAGCAAAATTGCTAATTGCACAAAACCGACATCTATCCACTTTAACCGGTTGTTTGAATTAACCCAGCTCAAGATAAATGGACAAATATTTAAAGGTAGAGTAGACTTGTTGTTCTAATTGTATCTGGTCTTTAATGGAGATGATGTGAAAGCCGTCCATTTTCTCTAAGTTAATTTCATCCGGCACTGACCTGAAGGCTATTAGTTTGAAATGCTTCCTGTTCCGGTTAGTCGACCAGATTGTAGATTAATAGGCGATCATATTCTGAATTATAAACAGCATAAAAGTCAATGATTTGTTTATATGGAAATAAAATATGGAGATTCAAGGCGTATTGATCAACCGCCTGATCACAATTCGTTTAAAAAATGGAATATTTGATAAACGATTTCTCATCCACTTTTGCATGAAAATTCAAGTGTTTAGACTCGTTGGAAAGAACAGTTTAAGCTGCATCACAAGACTCCTATTCAATTGGGATTTTTTTTTGGAAATTTTGAGTTATAAATCATTCTCTAGAAGCATGTGTTTTCCCATTTTCGCTCATAACTCAGTCAATATTGAAAAAAAATCCAATCCGTTTGCATTATTTTAAACTTAGAGAGTTGAACGTTGTATTTTCTGAGAAAAGTTTCGAAAATTCGAGGAATTTCCTTTGATTGTAAGGAAGTCCGTTAACCATTACCACCAATTGAATTTCGAATGAAAAACTATTTAATTAAATTTTATCAATTATTTGAATCAATCAAAATCTGTAGTCTTTTGGTTTTTTTTATTCATAAAATCCATATTTATTTACGGAGTCTATTAAAAAACGCCATGTAATATTGCGTGTTCACTATTCCAAACAATAACATAAATAATAAAAGGGGAATTAATCGAAAAAATGGCTCAACAAGATCATTAATAGATACTTTGTCGATTAAAAAGAACTCATGATAACTTTGAATTTTATTGTTTGATAACCGTATTTTAAATTGGCGTTACGCATGCAAATTTCTCTTTGAAATTTTATTTATATTCCATTGATATTTTGGGAAAACATTTATAAAAGACCGAACCACTAATTAACATTTTATTGTATTTTAAGGTAAGAGAATATAGGCCAGCCTACGGCTTTTCAGTTTCGTTTGATAAGTACCTACGAGTGGTGGAAATGACAAGGGCAAAATTGACGAAAATGAATTTCTCAACACAGTAGGGAAACTTTAAGGCAAAACTCACGTATCTACCTTACATTTAGATTGTTGATGATGCTATTCCGGCTGTTGTAAACGAATTTCATGCGGTCCAATTTAAACAACAACGATTCACACGAATGTACACGCAAATTAAGGGAGATTAAACCGGAATTCGGCGAGAATTTAATCTTCAAATTCACCAAATTCCTCCAATTTGACAACCCAATTTTGATAAAGTAAATCGATCTGTTTTAACTGAGCGGTTTACCTGTAATCCCGACAAATTGTAAAAACTTTATCACTGACGCCTAGTATAAAAATCTTATAAAATAAATCATCCTTACTCAAATTCTTGTAATAAACTGATGTTGTCAGACTGATTTTTGAGTTGTTTACAACGCACAACAAAAGCTCTAAACTGACCTGAAATATTCTCGAGAGAATTCGATTGAAAATCGACAAATAATACAAATTGAATGTTGTCAATAAATTGAATCTGAGACTCTATTGTGATTGTCAACAATTCTAAAATAAAATTCAACAATTCAAATCGCAAAATAAACATTCAAATTCGTGTATTTAATTCGACTTCATTTATTTATATGGGATTTCAATTTATGATTCGGTCGGACACAACTGAAATAGCCATTAATCTAACCGAACACCTGTGCCGGTTTCAGAAAATATAATCCACGTTTTTGATTAATTTTTATACGTGGCCATACACGTTTTCAATATAAACGAATGACTCCCTATACCGAGTCTCAAATTACATTCGAATATTATTGAAATATGACTTAATCAATACAATTTATTATACCGTAGAGGCTAATTAATCGGTAGATAGAAGCAAGAATTTAATCAACTTGTTGATTGAATATTTCGAACTAGAAACTCGAAAACAATACCAAATTCATATAGAAACTAGGAACAATCAAAATTATACAACTGCCATAAACAATAAACCCAACTGGCAACTTAGGGCAGAATAACACGCAAGTTTATAAGGGCAAAAAAAATGTGATAAAGTTGTGTGGGTGGGAAAGTAGAACGACATGTCCGGCGAATAATGATCGTTTGAAATATTATATGTGGAAAGTGGAGTGGTTATTTTGTTAGGTTTCTTTTTTTCTGTTTTGAAAAATGTTGACTGCTATGTTAACGCCCAGTTTGTATTTCATTTGATTACTGTTGTTTTTCTACATGGACATTATAAATATGTAGTGGAAATTTTATCGCAATGTCTTTCACGCACTTATTTGTTAATAGGATTGAGAATTTTTTATGTTGTCGTGATTTTTATCAGAGCTTGACGGTAATGATGCTAACGTTTCACGCGATTTAACGTCTACATCAAGCGTCTAGAATTAGTCAACAATCACCAGTTGAAATTACAGTCTAAACCTTATAAATAATCCTAGTAATTGCTAGGCGATTTGAAAATATTTTGGTGAAATTAGAACCTTGTAGATCATTGATTATGTCGCAATCTTCACCGACCCAAAATTTTTTCTAAACAATGAAGAATGATTAGAAGATTCTTGTGCGATAGATTTCCGTTTTCCATCACTGGATCCCGGAAGACGGAAAGTTCATTTAGTTTTCCCGTTTTCCAAGATTCATCACTGATCATTGTTTAATGAGAATTTCGCGACACGGTCAGATTAAAGCGGTTTTCCACCAATTTCCCAATGAGCTACAATGTTCAAATGTTGTCAAAATGTTACTTAAAAACTACCCTATAAATCCTCAAAATATTTTCAAATCATCCGGCAATTAATAGAGGCTACTATAAAGAGTACGACTATTTGTATAGGATAGTAATTTTATAGTACAGATCTTACAAGGAACACAACTGTCCCTCTCCGATTTTGAAAAAAATTGGTATATAGGTAGAACTTCAAAAAATAGTCGATGCATTTTTTTGGCTGCCCATTTTCACTTTAAAGAGGTGAAATTGCCCCTTAAAGTTAACCCCCAAAAACACATTTTTAGCTATATTTCGAGAACGACACAAGATATCGAATTCTTTCAAATTTTTATTTTTATCCTGCAATACACAATCCTAAAAATTCTTCATGATATCGACTAATGATCATTATAAACAATTTTATAGCTTTTGATTAGTCCTGATACGAAAATACTACTAATAATTTAATTTGGACGTTATAATATATTAGAGATTGCAACCCTTTAAATAGGGGATGAATCGAAAAACCAAAAACAGGCAACTTTGATTTTTCTATAAAGTTTATGATTACCAGGAGAAAAACTTGAATTTCCTAAAATTGTGACCAGGGGGGACAAAAAAGTACTACCCCACACAAATTTCTCACCCTACACAAACCGGATGGTTGTTGTCTGCTGGGTTATAATATATTATTGGTTGTGTAGAATATTTCAGTTTTTGAATGAATTCGATATCTTGTTTTGTTCTCGAAATATGGCTAAAAATGTGTTTTTAGGGGTTAACTTTAAGGAGGAATTTCACCCCCTTAAAGTGAATATGTGCAGCCAAAAAAAATGCATCGACTATTTTTTGAAGCTCTACTTATATACAGAATTTTATCAAAATCGTAGAGGACAGTTGTGTCCCTTTCCTTGTTAGAGTACTTCACGAGTTCTCCTACATTCAAGTCATACTCTGCGATTATTGAATTTCAAATAAACGCCCCTCATCGAATTGCAGTAATCTGATATCTTTATAGGATTTAGATTAAAGTTCCTAGAAAACTCGTCTCCGTCTGTATCGAAAGGGAGCTTATAAAAGTGTCCAAATCGCTAAAAGTTGTTGATGTAGTCTTGGCAGACTTGTAAAGTTTTGTTAAAAGCCAAGTTTAGTTGTATTTACTGTTCCTAACTAACATCAATGCACCGGGATAAAAGCATGACTGTCAGTTGAATAATGCCTCAAAATTAATTCACTCATAATTCGAATAATCTCCATCGATCAAAATTATTTAACAAATTTACAATTGTTCTAATCCTGAGAATCGGTCATAAATTTACAGAGCGTAGTTTTAATAGGCATGATTGATTTGAATGTTCCAAACATCGATTGTTAACACAATTTGTCAAAATAGTGCACCTCCCTATCAATCCCAATAGTCCACATCTACTCCCCAGGGACAGAATAGTTAATCGTTTTCCTGGCTATTTCGAAATCAATTTTTCACTATTGTTGTCAAACGATAGATGGTCCAAATTCCCAAAGAAATTTCGACCCCAAATACATTTTATTATCGTTCACAAACTGAATAGTTCGAAATTAAATTTGCTAAAACCAGCATATTTTCAAATAATCCGCAAGTATACGTCAAACAAAATTTAATTCAAGCTTGAATCCATCAAATTAAGCCTCTCAAGTTTACTAATACTGGAATAATATTCTAAAAGTTTCACAATTTCTCATATATTGATCGTAAATTTGCGTAAAAGTCTAAAAATATTACTAAAGACGATTCGCCAATTTCAATTAATAATGCTCTGTTTGAATTTTAATATACGAGGGTTAATATCAATTGACTCTCAACCGACCGCTGTGTTTCCACTTCTTTAACCCGGCAAGCGGATTTGAAATCTTCCAAGCTCTCAATGAATTACAAATTTATAATAGTAACAAGATTTCGATAAACTTCAACAAACAATCAAGAAAATACAAATAAATTAAGAATATTTCGAAATTAAAACTACGATTTTTTTCTAATTCGTCTTGTAATAGCGCTAACGATTCAACTAAACTGAATTGAAGTTATTCAAGGGTGAAATAGCTTTGATGATGTGATCAAATTTAGGAAACTTTCAGCAAAGTGATGACGCATTGATTAAATACCAGTCAATCGTTGTGAAGAAAGAAAATTTATATTCGTACTAGTTTTTGTCGTTCTACAATTGTTGAATAAATCGACTCGAACTGTATCTACATAAGCAGTGAATTTGATCCAATTCACGTGGAAAAGCTGATGGAATTGTACGGCCAACCGATTCTTGACGTAAAAATCATTCATATGCATTGGATTTTCGAAACCAATAATCGTAAACTATCGACACTAGAACGGTTTTGCCTGTATATGTATAGATTTATATAGCTTTAGTAGAATGGGTACGGGATTTTCTTAATTCGTAATGAAAATGTAGCGTTTCAAACGACCTCCTATGAGGACGATAAATTTCCCAAAAGAAACAAACTTCTCTTATCTTAATTTATTTATTTCGACATTATATTTGAATAATACAATAACGCCTCTCTAGTGTCGAATATTTCGGCTTTGTAATCACAAGAATCGAGATCAGTAATTGTTAGAATTGCAAACTATACTTGTTCCAATTCCCACATCTACTTTTACTAGATTAAAACTTGCTCTTTATTCCCTTCATTGATAAAGTTCACGGTGCATTCAGTGGCGAGTTTCTTCTTGTTAAATATTAAGGCTCCCCTAACGTGTTCAAATAACCAAGTATTGGCGCGTCAACTCGTCTGTCCGAATGTTGATTTTTATTAAATAGGCAACTCATAATGTCCAAAAATTCATCCCCACCGAAGAGGGGAAGGTCGGAAAACGGATAGAGAAATAGAACGAAAGAGAATGAAAGAAAAAAGAGACAGAGAAAAAACAAGTGTCCAAAAGGGACAACGAAAGCGAAAGGGAATTTTTATGATTTTATTACCTACAAGTTCCAGTAGTATTTGTTTGCCGAAAAAAGATATTTTTAAAATACGCTAAATTCTGAATATTTTTAAATATAGGGTAATTACTAAAATTGAAACGGAAAATTTCACGTGTAAAACAAAATATCACAATTTATTATACAATAAAAATCCAAAATCATTATTTCACATATACATATATTACGAGTATACTTGATATCTGCAGTTATTCCTTTCAATATAATGTTTACGTAAAAAACAATAATTTGGCATAATTCAAATAATTGCCCCTTCTATTTATCTCCTCTTTAAAATGATGTAAAATACATTAAAAAAAAATAAATGTGCTCAACATTTTCAACTGGTGACCTTTTCTTCAAATTGAAAATTGTGACTGTAAAAGCAGAAATAAATTTACTCTTATTGAAAAATACAGCGTTAGGGGAGCCTTAAGGCGAATTTTCAAACTACAGTAAATCCGACAATTATGCCAATCTTATGGACTCAAGATTCGACTCAATTTCGATAACTGACCGTCTAATTGTGTGCCTAGAACAAGACAAATGTAGATCATTTGCAGCAATGGAGAAAACAGAAAGCAAAACATTGGGGAATTGGTAGAGGAAGATACAATTTGTATTGCTATTTTAACATCATTTATAACCGAGGATCAACGTTGTGGCAGATTTATCCAAGATTTATACACAAGATAACTACCTGTAGATGAGCTTTTAAGACACTGATTATTCGATTCTAAGAAAATTTATACGTTTTTGAAAGAAAATTCCATTGTATGGAACGATTGACTGAAACCGATTTGAATTTATTTGATTAACTTGAATTGATTGTTGTCGGGAACAATACATGTCGACGACAAACTGAACCGGTTAATTTATCAAAACATTCAAGTTTGAAATTTTAACGAATTATAGCTAAAATTATACTTATCGACGTATTTTTAGCGAACAAAACGAAGAGTTCAACTAGAAAGTTACCTTTCGCTACACTAATTAAAGTGCAAATATTTTAATTGATTATTTGGATAATAGTGTCATTAAAATTAGTAGAATTTACGCCAAAGTTTGTCCACTGGGAATAAAACCGGCTAGTGTCCACAACTGAAATCATAGCGTCTGCCCCAGTTCTGTTTAATTTCCCAAAACAGTTCACAGAGAAACTGGTAAAAAAAACAGAGTGTAGATTTCTGAGTTGATGAAATTGGTTTTAAACCAGTTTCTAATATGAAATTCCAGTAAAAGCCAAGTTAACTAATGTTTAAGTTGTTTCCAGTCAAACATTTCGTTACTTGTCGTTGTTTTAATTCAATTAATTAAAACCTAATTCAACATGCAAACAAGTTGCCATTTGCATGATTGTTGGTTAATTAAACCATGTTATCAGTTGTGAACAAGCTTAGTCTTTTAACGTTTATAATTATCTTGACTTTAAGCGAAAACTATACCGGAATATTGTTGTAATTCTCTCATATTCAATCAATCATTTTGAATTTATTTAAATCAACTGCCATCCGATAATATTAATCCATGTCAGACTATTTCGGTAAATCGGCTTAGTAGTTGGAATAACCGGCCTATTTTGACCCTCTTCAACCCGATCGGCCTCATATCGTTCACTCTCAACGTTGATTCATTGGGGTAACATTCATATTGCTAAACTACAACTTGTACTTGTACTAATCTGTACAAGTTGTAGACTTTAATAGCTGGTAAAAGTTGCAAATTCTGAAATAAAATTAGCACATTTGCTGTATCAATCGGGGCGCATCCACCATTTTTATACAATTCAATATTGGCAAATTGTATTTAATTAATTTTTATTGTTCCAAATGCGCTTATCTATATAATAAATTCGATTTTATTTAATTTTCCATTAATTTAATTTGCAAAAAATATCGACGATTAATCGTCAAGACTTGTCATGTCTGAACAACAGCCCGAAATTCATCAAAACGATGTCAAATCATGCAGTATTTGTTTGTAGTAAAAGGGTGAACACCCCAAAACAGATGGCTTTCCATTTATTCTCATCGCTTGTCTGGTGGAAGACAATTTCCGTTTCAGTGGGGAAATTCACACTACAACCACCATTACCGCTAAATAATTGTAGTCATGCCACATACCATCTATTGAATATAAACCAAAAGTACAATCTAGACCCGTCAATTTTAATTACTCGGAAATTTAAAACCAAATTAACTTAATTTCTGTTCCATTAATCACAAACAATACGACAATTTTGAAGGGCTTATTTTCGAGTTGTTAGATTTAAAATTCGAATATCAACTCTATAACTCTATTAATAATTTAATCTAATAATAGAATCCATTTTTAGTACATTCTTCTATAATATAGCATGTTCGAAATTAATTAATTCATTGTAAATTTAACGAACATTCCTATTATTCGATTCGTGCTATTGTGGAGTTGTAAAATTAATAATTTCGATTCTAGACAATCTAAATAGTTTGGTTTCAAGTCTAATCTCTGCAAATATGTGAATTTCATTAAAATATTCTGTAATCTATCAGATATAGACGAATTAAACGATTCTAAAATGGAATAGTGGAAAATATCCACAATGATCAAGTATAAAACGGCTTTTTTCTTTATACTAGATGTGCATATAGATCGATCTGGGAATTTCCTGGGGGTATTACCGAACTGAGACTTCTGACAGGAAATACGAGACTGTGTGGCTCGATGGATTACAGTGTGTTCAATGTTGACATCCTCTACCGATATTAAGGCTACAGTTTTGTTAGAAGGTAAAAATTTGTGAATTTCACCTCTAATGTTTAAGCTATTAAGATATAAAATTGTAACAATTTAATCTCCAATTTGATTGTTAATGTTTTCCCTTATTATTATACCAATTCTTCTTTAGATTTTATTAAAAACACCATTAAAGTCGGCAAGGAGAGAAATTTTATACCAGCTGTAATAACGTTAATGCATTACGCCCCAATTTGTACAATGTAGGGCTATATTTTTGTACACTCGAAACGCTTTTATTATTGTCTTATTATGGAAACTTCACCATCCAATTTTCATTTCATCCAAAGAAATTCTATTCCATCTTGTTATAATGTTTGTAATATTCACTTTTGTAGTCGTTACTGTTATCGGAGTCAATAAAAAAATTATTTGTTGAAAATATGAGAACGAATAAAAGGGCGCCTAATTTCCAGACACCATCAATTTGTGGGATTGCTGTTGTTTATTCGGAATTTATACGGAAATCAAATAACGAATTCTCTTTGAAAAAATTTAAAAGCTAAATTCTAACATCAATAATAAGCGATATTTTCGTTTAATCTATTTGATTCTAGGTAATAATTAATGTTAAAGCTAATGAAAGACGACAAGATATCAGTTTCTTGTTAATAGATTAGACCACGGTCGGTCTTCATCTAACAAACGTGTCCTCCACGAAGATATACGATGACAAAAGGCTCCTTTGTACGTCTAATCCAATTATCTGCTAGTTTTTCTTTCTCTTCTCAATTCTGATAAGAAATATGAACGTGAAATATATGAACTTTACTTCAACTATCAACTTCTAAACTTTATAATTTACGGTACAATAACCTTAATTATTTTATAAACAGCAACCAACATCTGTTAAATCTGATAATCGAACGGCCACATTTGCGGTTCGAATATAATTGAGATGATTCCATAACTGCGAATTAATTGAACAGAACACACAGTCATCTAAATGTAACACAATCATAAATGCTTGTTACATACGGTTGTGACATATTTAATCTGAATGTATAACCGATTTTAGCCATCTCAGAAACAACTTATTACAGCTATTTATAAGTTGAAAAATTCGCCTATAATTACGGGTAATTTTAGTTTTGTAACTAGCTTTTTAGTCGGTTGGTACGTGTAAAAAGTCGTTGATATTTATCAAGAATTCCCAACAAAACGTTGACATTTAATTTGAGCCTCGTTTTTTGTTTATTGCAACATTCCTATTATAGTCCAATTTCATGGACCATAACACTGTAAAATATGAATTATTCTCAAATTTAACCTACTTGAATGTTTCTGTAATTTACGAAAAATATCCGTATGGCATTTCCATTGTTTCGCCTATAATAAAATAGTCAAATTAACGTCTACATGAGAGGAAATTGTAAAAAAATCCACCCTCTATTTTCAACATTTCTATTGGAATTATTCGTTGTAGAAATTTCCTCCGGCGCATCCACCCATTTTTAGCCTGTCTTCAACAAATAAAATTGTTGAATTGATATTCTATTTATGTAGCCGTCAAGATTACGTTTTCAACGTTCGTATATTTTCGAAATTTACCAAAAATTCAATCATTCAATCATTCCAATGCAAATTTATAGTACGAAATTTTTACATTGAAAATAAAATTGATTCAATTTATCATACGAATATAATAGAGTTACTTTAAAACTGATTATTATAAAATTGAATAATCCAGTTATAATTATTCACGTTTCCTGATATATCCACTCTAGGCTATTTTCTTATCTGTAATATGGGAGAATTTCAGTAATTAATCATATAGAATTTAAGCTACAATATTTGTTTTGCAGACATTTAATGTAATATAGTGGATATAGATAATAACGGTTTTAGACATAAATAAAGTTTTGTAAAGCTTCACTGAACCATAATTTGCTTGTTATTATAATGTGAAACACTTCTAAGTTTCTCTCAAAACAACAACAACAATCTTTCATTAAAATATAATTAGTACCTTTTGTTGTTGATTTGATCTTTAAGATTCTCTCTTTCAAATTCATTTCAATTTGTTATCGTTAATTGGTAGTTAATTTAATGAAATTGATTTGTGTCACTGTCGCCAATCAAATCATTGTAGAACCTAAGATTGTTCGATCAGTTAGAAAGTATTCAACAAACGCTACAAATTTGGTCAACTGTATTGTTTGTAGATGACTAATTATAATTGAGTGGCGCATCCACCATTTTTTACTTATAAATAGAGATCTCATGGAAGTACCCTTACAGAAATACAACGGATAGATTTTTTTAAATTTATTTCAACCGAAATAGAAAAGAAACGGAAACGGAAACGGAATTGGAACATATAGGAAAAAGATTGACAGGTAGAAAAAATGTGTAGTAAATTCATCAATTTTTCATCAATTTTCCGGAAGATTGCTAGATTTCGAAAACGCTCTCAATTTGCTTTAAATTTTAAGAAAATTATTGAAAAATTATAGAAGAAAATATGAAAAAAAAAATAACAACTGTTTCCTGTTACTCAGGATTTAATCTGTATTTTCCAGAATAAAAACGCTTATAGTTACTCCTTAAAATATCTCTGTGAACACGGAAGATTTTAATAATTGAATATCGGCATTTTTCAGGCACCGCATTGAAGAAATTATATGATATAAACTTTCAAAGCTCCTGTCAAATTTCCGGAAAACTGACAAACTTATTACAGGATTTCTTGGAGATCTGGAAACCTCTTTCAATTTGCTACATACGGGGAAAAAATCATCGAAAAATCGATAATATTTGTTGATTTACAACCGAAAATTTGGCAGAATTAAGAAAAAACACGTATTCCAAGATTCTCCATGGTGAATCAACGGTCAACTGGAGTTTTCCAAAACGAAAACGTCTCTAAACTATTATTAAAGTGCTCTTTCTAATGCTATTCGACCAATTCCAATATCTCATTGAATAAGGGAGGATTATCAAAAAATTGACAATTTTCGGGTACCGAATCGAAAAAGATCACTAAATTCCGTTACCAGTCAATCAAACCGTCTGAAAAAGTACAGAAATATAACTTCCAAATCTTGCGGAACCAGAAACGGATTCTATAACATTCGATTCAAAAATGCGATTGATTCTCTCTGGATTTTATCGATGAAATTACGAATTTTCAAACGATAAAACATTATCGAAGTGTTAGTTTGATCAATTGAAAGAAACACAAATTAGACGACAATCTCATTGGGTAAAATAACTCACGCAATCTACCTTTAATTCAATTCAATTTGAATACAATTTTGATAAAAACTGCATACAATCAGTTGGTAAACAGTAATCATGAAATGCAATTCTTAAAGCATAAAAACTGCACACTAGTTTCTTTTTTATACGGTTAGCTGTGTTAATTTTAAAAATTAATCGAATTTTATCGTGACTTTAAATTTACAACACCAATATGGGAAAATGTTAACACATTACTGTTGTTTTTACGTCTACAATAGCGTTATTAAGGCAACAAAGAGTGTTTTGAAACCTATTAAAACACTATTTTGGATTCTTTAATCGTTACTGTTAGTCGAGGCTCATTTATAATCATTTAAATTACGAAAGTAACAACCTAAGCAAACATTATTTTAAATAAATGTAGAATTATTGTTAATATTAATTGTTAGGTTAATAATTTTGATTTATTGTAAATAAATTACTTGCCATACTTTCAGCGATTTTGAGTATTTCAGGAAAAATCTTCATTTATGCAGCACAATAACAAATTTGAGGAAAATGGCGGATGAAAACAATTGAATAACGTCCAAATGTCAGGTAATACCAACCACTACAAAATTCCCTAAATTTCGAAATGTCAGTTTTCAATTAGCAAAAAGATGGCAGCAAAAGGCGCGAAATATGAAAACTAGTAATAATGTAGCTTTTATAAGTTGTAGCTGAATTCAATTATAGTTCAACTATTGTAATAATTCCGGAAAACTGTTTGTTCTGCACTTTCATCCGTTTGCCTTGCATTCTTCTCCGCTCGTAAATCTCGCCGAATTTAATGTTTTTAAAGAGCAAAAACCACAATTCGTATCGTCGTGTTGCAATAAACTTTAATTCGTGTACAATATTGATTGAGATATTAACTGGAAGAAAGTGAAATATCTCGTCCCTATTTGTGGCAGGAATTCTAATGCTGGTGTGATTAATATTCAGTCAATGTCTTTCTCCACACAATCTAAAAGTTATACTCCCGACAAAGTTAAGAATCTTTTAAAACACAATAAAGTTATGGAACATTTATAAATGGGGTTCTAAGAAAAACACAATTCCCTTTGAAAAGTCTTACAATTTCCAGCCTGCTTGAAGCATAATTGGTTTGTTATCAGTTGTTTTTTTCTGATTTCTCGAGGTGATTATGATCGATTTTCGCCGATTTCGTTTCAATTTTACAAACAAACAACTTTGACAAACACTTGGAATTGAATAGATATCAATTTGAAATCTGCCTTTTTAATGCCAATAAAAGTTTCCAAATAAAACTTTTACCAATTTTCAGGCTCTTTCAGGCATCCAAGAAGCGGCTGGAAATAAGCTACAATAAGTTCAGATCGGCAGTTGAATATTAAATATTTGATTCTGAAAATTGACAATTTCAGCTGAAATTTGACTCTGTAATCTTAGAGGCAAGTTACAATCCGGCAATTATTAGACCGAATCGATGAAGAAATATTTGTTTTTCCACTTTACGGAATCAAGCCGAATCATTGTCGGAATGAATGTATTGTACGTTTCCATTCAATGGAAACTAATCTTGAAAAATCGTGGAAATTTATCAAAAACTCCAGCCGACTGTAAGGGAAACACGAATAATCTTATCGCATGAACGTGTTGATTTCTATCGATTGAATACGATCAGAATCTTTCGATAACAATAATAGAAAAACCGCTGGAAACTAACGAGAACACTAATCATCGCCGATTTGTCAAGCACTTATCGTTGATTAGATTCCCGAAACTTTACCGAAGCGATTATCACGACCGAATTTTTCGAGTGGATTATTTCTGTTTAATAAAGTCGCCGGATCCAATTTACTTCGGTAATCCATTTGGTTATTAAACGAATTTTCACCAAAAAACACGCAACTTTACAAATTATAAAACGTGTATCCGTTGAAATATTCATCGCTTTTAAATTAACTAATTAATTAATTAATTAAGAAATTAAATCTAGTTGCGTGAAAGTTAATTAATTACAATGCGTGATTTATGTGCTCGACTATAAATAAAAAGGATAATTAACCGTTTTCAGGTGGCTCAAATTTTGTCAACTCTAGTTTTTTGAATAACTGAAATTCGATCCATCAATTAATTTATCGGTGAAATAAAAACAGTTATTAGTTAATTACGTTAATTAAGACAAAGGGTGGAAGCGTTTTGATTAAAGGGCCAAGGGAGTTAATTAACAATTAAAACTGTGTATTTGTTGTGAATTTTGTTAAATTTCCTGTTGTTATAATAGAACTGTACTGGTAATTGAACATATTTTCTAGCGTATAATTTCCATTTGTGCGACAATAAAGCGGAAATTATTTTTACTGGAAAAGCCGCCCCCTAATCGCTATAATAAATAAAATAATAAATATACAAAGATAATAATAATAATAACAAAATTCAGGAAAATTGTTCGAATAAAAGCCACAATAATTCCCGTTGAAATAATGTTTATCTAAGAAATAAATGCGCTTCCAGATAGATAGAATTTAATGGAATTCAATCCGGGTTGTAGTTTTTTTGTTATATTTCCGGAAACTTTGTGGCTCATTTTTCACTATTGTTAGAGTGAACGGTGGACAGTCGTTTCTCTTGGAAAAAACACGGCAAACTTTACTCGAACTTGACGAGTGGAATTTCCAAATAGAAACCGCCATCAATCTCGTTGAGTTCGGACATAATTCATATTCTGCCGGATCATTACAAATTTAACGTGTTTTATTGCTGAAAAGGAATTTCCCCGTAGAGCGATCGTGCGACTTTATTCAGTTTGTAAATCTGCTGTTATCAGGGAAAACAGCTCGCGAGAGCTCTTACTTGAATTCTTGATGAATCGAAATCAGTGTTGATGTATCTAGAACGACGATAATTATAATTATAAACCTCGGATCTATTCGAAACAAATTCCCAACTTTGATAAATCGAATTCTGACATTCTTTCAACCGTTTAAGGGGAAGAAGCAGCAACCGGAAAGCAAGATTCCTGTTTTGTTTTCCAACGGATTTCAATGTTCTAAACGGAATTTGAAAGAGCATTTCAAGACGGAGGGAAGTATATATATCAGATTATTGAAAATCCGGATGTAAATTGGAGTTACAGAAGGAAATATAGAAGCATGTTTTTTAGCATTTTTTACAGTTTTTTTTTATATTTTCCCTCATAACTTGGCAAATATTGCTTATTTTCTAATGAATTTCATACAACATGTGGCCAATTAAAAGCGCTTTCCAAATCTGTCAGAAATTTTCCGATCGCATTGTTAGTTTTCCGGAAAACTGATGAAAGGTTTCGACATACTAATTTTGTTTTTTTACGGGCAGTTTTAAACTTAGACGATTGAACCAGGGCTTGTTTGAAAGCTAATGAATAGCAGATTATTTTGAAAATAGTTTGAAATTGAAATTCGGAAAACTACTGGAAATTTATGGTGGCGAATCTATTATCTATTATTTTTATCTGTTAAAATTAATTATTTTTGTATAAAGTGTATTGTAATTTATAGATTATTTCATTACCTTTCCAACGGTACCATTGTTGCTGTAAAAAAGTGAAAATCTTCTGGAAAATTAGTGATTAACAAAACTATGTTTATCGTGTGAAAAACGAGTTGAATAGCAAGTTTCCAAACCACAAAAATGAGTTACATCTATTCGCGGAAAGGGGGCTCCAAAGTCTGTCATCTCGTCTTTCTGCAATGTTGCCAAATTTGTTTTTGTTCCTGAGGCCACACCTTTGGCCTCTTATTATTGCATAGATAATTGGAGGAAAAAAAACAATAAACTGGTTGTATATAATTAACTTTAACAATTAACAAAAAAATTAGTCGCCAATTTGCTAAAAACGTTTATTTTTTTGTAAAAAAAAAATTACAATTTTCTTTTTTTAACATTCCAATTAAAATAGCGACTATTTTTTTTGTTAATTGTTAAAGTTACTTATATACAACCAGTTTATTGTTTTTTTTTCTCCAATTATCTATGCAATAATAAGATGGCAAAGGTAAGGCCTCAGACAGAAAGAATAATTTGACAACATTGCAGAAAGAGACCTACTGACATCTGTGAGCCGCTGGAAGAAACACATTTTTGTGGCTAATATTATACTCTGGCGAGTTGTTATCGAACTATCACTGTCGGTTTTCCACATAAAAAACATAGTTTTGTTAATCACTAATTTTCCAGAAGATTTTCACTTTTTTGCAGCAACAATGGTACCGTTGGAAAGGTAATGAAATAATCTATAAATTGCAATACACTTTATACAAAAATAATTAATTTTTATCAGATAAAAATAATAGGTAATAGATTCGCCACCATAAATTTCCAGTAATTTTCCAAATTTCAATCCCAAACTATTTTCAAAATAATCTGCTATTCATTAGCTTTCAAACAAGCCTTGGTTCAGTCGTCTAAGTTTAAAACTGCCCGTAAAAAAACAAAATTAGTATGTCGAAACCTTTCATCAGTTTTCCGGAAAACTAACAATGCGATCGAAAAATTTCTGACAGATTTGGAAAGCGCTTTTAATTGGCCACATGTTGTGTGAAATTCATTACAAAATAAGCAATATTTGCCAAGTTATGAGGGAAAATATAAAAAAAAAACTGTTAAAAATGCTAAAAAACATGCTTCTATATTTCCTTCTGTAACTCCAAATTGCATCCGAATTTCAAAAAATCATATATGTACTTCCCTCCCTCTTGAAATGCTCTTTTAAATTCCGTTTAGAACATTGAAATCGGTTGGAAAACAAAACAGGAATCCTGTTTTCCGATTGTCTAAAAAGCTGCTTCTTCCCCTTAACGTGTTTATTGCTGAAAAGGAATTTCCCCGTAGAGCGATCGTGCGACTTGCACACTTTATTCAGTTTGTAAATCTGCTAAACAGCTCGCGAGAGCTCTTACTTGAATTCTTGATGAATCGAAATCAGTGTTGATGTATCTAGAACGGTACAATCGACGATAATTATCGGATCTATTCGAAACAAATTCCCAACTTTGATATATCGAATTCTGACATTCTTTCAACCGTTTAAATATCCGTCAATCAAGTTGGAAGTTACGAATCGGCTCTTTTTCCAGTTGAGCCGTAACAACTTTGGTCGTGATCTGTATTTGAGTTCTACAACTGCCATTTCGGCAAATATTGAAACAGTCGGAGCTAAATTATGAAATCTATCGGAACGAGTTGTTCTATTCGTGTTAACTTAATCTATTTGGACTGGTTTTAATGCAACTACAATTCGGAATTTGTCGCGATGATGTAGTTAACTGGTTTCGTTTATGTGGAAAGATTTATGATAGAAGCGACGAAAATAAATTGTCCTTTTTCATACTTTTTTTTCGTTGTTGCTGTTGTTGCCGTAGAGACCGGATAAAGTTCACTCTATCCAACCATGCGTAATAATGATAACAAAGAGCAGCTTGTTTAATAGAATTCAATGCGGAAGTTGAACGGCCACTCGCCAACAAATAATCATTCTTTGGTGCAACAGAAATGGCCGCTTATTTTAACTGTCGAATCTTGCAATATTAGCGAACTTATCGAACCGGTTCCAGCGATGGTTCTGAGCTTAATGAAGTGAGAATTAGGCCCGGTTTTTCTCCATCACGCGCTTCAAGACTAAGGCTAGACTTGAAGGGATGTATTTCGAACAAAATTAAAATCACTCTGGAAGCTTTTCTAAATCACAAAATACTCAAATCCCCCGCCATTCATCCGGCTTATAGCACAGATTTACGCTTATCTTTGCGCTTCTTTATGATAATGATACCGACTTGACGGTGTAATCAACGAAATCCGCGTATTTAAATTACAGTTTGTCATCTCATCTTTATAGAAATCTAACCGAGTAAGATTTTGATGTGTTTTTAACGAATCGATGTTATCTGTTCGTGTTGAAATTATAGCTTCAAACAATGATAAATACGAAAATTGGGAGCATTAAAATAGAGAAATAACGCAGAGATCAACTGTAATACACACAAGTTCCCATTAGGTCCGTTTTTGCCCCATTTTCTACCGGTTTTATTCCGTGAAACTGTAAAATATGTCTTCACAGCTTCTACATAACGCTAGAATTGTCTTCGAAACTACTTTACTTTATCAAATTGAGGTGGAATATTTCAACTTTACTGTTATTACTGTTTAACAAGGTTAGAAGTGTAGATCAAAATGTTAGAGACTTTTCCAGTGGCCAAAATAATAATATGTACTTTCAATATTGATCAACTTAGTCGATAGATTGAAGGTAAACCCTTGATTGTCAATAATTTATAAGTGGGGTGGAAATTTCGAGAATCCATCAAGTTAATTGGATTTTATGGTTTGAAATTACACGAAAAATTCGAAAATCTACTTGATTGATAATAATAATAGGGGAAGTCTCATTATTTTCAGTTGGAATCTTTGACGAATCGATTGAATTCTATCAAATCTCAAATTACAAGAATCAGTGATCAATTTCATCAGCGAAGCCACAAAATCAACCACCTGTCTCGATTTTGAACGTTGCAATTCTAGAATTGAATCATCTACGTATACATTTACGTTTTATACAGGATTGATTCAATTATTCCCCCTGAAAATTGTAACGATTCACTGGACGGATTTAACAATTTAAAATGTTGAATGAAATTTCGATAGATTCCAATTTTATAATTTAATGTAAGATTTATTAATTCATTGTTTGAAACAATTTGAACCGGCGTCCATTGAATTACAAAACAGTTCTGATCGTTTAATCCAATTCGAGGAAATCTGCCTGTAAATGTAATAAAGCTTGGTTTAAATTATGCAACAGGTTCAGCTTTAAATTGCAAAACAAAACACATTTTCAGCAAAACCATCGTGCATTATACAGCGATATTTGAAGAATTGAAGCTATCAATTGAAAATTTGCATTGTTACGAAACGGAGGCGGAAACACAAATGGGAACTTTACAGTAAAAATCGGTCAATTTTCTGCGAAACTAATGAGATTCTGGAAAATTTCAGGAAGATTTGGAAAGAGCTTTAAGTTTACAATATACAATGAGAAAATTATTGAAAAATTAATAATATTTGGTCCGTTATAGGAGAAAATATGGAGAAATTAAGAAAAAACAAGTGCCCCAAAATTTTTCTCTTCAACTTGAAATTTAAACGGAATTTTCTAAAACAGAAAGTCTTTCAGATAGTGGTTGAAATGCTCTTTCTAATGCTACTAAATCTATTACAATATCTCATCAAACAAGTGAAATATCAACTATTAAGGAGGAGTGTCAGAGAAACCAGGTTAGAACAAACAGCGCTAGAAGTTTATTTTGCAACGGATTTTAATGATCTAAACGGCATTTGAAAGAGCATTTCAAGAATCAGGGAAGTATGTATTTGATTTTTTGAAATTCAGATGCAATCTAGAATTACAGAAGGAAATATAGAAGCATGTTTTTTTTACAGTTTTTTTTTTTATATTTTCCCTTATAACCTAGCAAATATTGCTTATTTTCTAATGAATTTCACGCAACATGTGGAAAATTAAAAACGCTTTCCAAATCTACCAGAAATTTTCCGATCGCATTGTTAGTTTTTGGAAAATTGATGAAAGATTTTGACATACTAATTTGATTTTTTTACGTACAGTTTTAAACTTAGACGACTGAACCAGGGCTTGTTTGAAACCTAATGAATAGCAGATTATTTTGAAAATAGATTGAGATTGAAATTCGGAAAATTTACTGGAAATTTATGGTGGGGAAATGTGGATAATTTTCACCTATTATTTTTATCTGATAAAATTAATTATTTTTTTATAAAGCGTATTACAATTTATAGATAATTTCATTACCTTTCCAACGGTACCATTGTTGCTGCAAAAAAGTGAAAATTTTCTGAAAAATTAGTGATAAACAAAACTATGTTTATCGTGTGAAAAACTAGTTGAATAGCAAGTCTCCAAACCACAAAAATGAGTTACATCTATTGGCGGAAAGGGGGCTCTAAAGTCTGTCATCTCGTCTTTCTGCAATGTTGCCAAATTTGTTTTTGTTCCTGAGGCCACACCTTTGTCGTCTTATTATTGCATAGATAATAGGAGAAAAAAAAAACAATAAACTGGTTGGATATTATTAACTTTAACAATTAACAAAAAAATTAGTCGCCAATTTGCTAAAAATGTTTATTTTTTTGTAAAAAAAAATACAATTTTCTTTTTTTAACATTCCAATCAAAATAGCGACTAATTTTTTTTTGTTAATTGTTAAAATTAGTTATATACAACCAGGTTATTGTTTTTTTTTTTCTCCAATTATCGATGCAATAATAAGACGACAAAGGTGAGGCCTCAGGTAGAAAAATAATTTGACAACATTGCAGAGAGAGACCTGCTGACATCTGTGCGCCGCTGGAAGAAACCTATTTTTGTAGCTAATATTACACTCTGGCGAGTAGCTATCGAACTATCACTGTCCGCTTTCCACATAATAAACATAGTTTTGTTTATCACTAATTTTCCAGAAGATTTTCACTTTTTTGCAGCAACAATGGTACCGTTGGAAAGGTAATGAAATAATCTATAAATTGCAATCCACTTTATACAAAAATAATTAATTTTAACAGATAAAAATAATAGGTGAAAATTCCCCACATTTCCCCACCATAAATTTCCAGTAAATTTTCCGAATTTCAATCTCAAACTATTCTCAAAATAATCTGCTATTCATTAGCTTTCAAATGAGCCCTGGTTTAGTCGTCTAAGTTTAAAACTATACGTAAAAAAATCAAATTAGTATGTCGAAACCTTTCATCAATTTTCCGGAAAACTAAAAATGCAATCGGAAAATTTCGGGCAGATTTGGAAAGCGCTTTTAATTTGCCACATGTTGCGTGAAATTCATTAGAAAATAAGCAATATTTGCTAAGTTATGAGGGAAAATATTAAAAAAAAAACTGTAAAAAATGTCAAAAAACATGCTTCTATATTTCCTTCTGTAACTCTAGATTACTTCCGAATTTCAAACAATCAAATACATACCTCGCGGCTTCTTGAAATGCTCTTCCAAATGCCGTTTAGATCATTAAAATCCGTTGGAAAATAAACTTCTAGCGCTGTTTGTTCTAACCTGGCCTCTGTGACACTCCTCCTTAAAAATTGGTATTTTTCGGGCATCTAATCACAAAAAGGATGTAATATAAGTCAATTTTCAGGACAACTGAAAAATTTCCTGGAAATCATTGAAAAATTCACAATATTTGTTAACTTATAGAGAAAATATGGAAAAATGAGAAATAACATGCCCCAGATTTTCCTCTATGACTCGGAATTCGGACAGAAGTTTCAAAACAAAATGCCCGTTAAAATGCTATTCATAATGATATTTGAGTCATTTCAATTTCTAGAAAAAGAAACAGAAACAGAGCTCCAAACCTGGCAGAACTAGAATTCGAGATCCGTAACTTTTCTATTAAAGATATAAGAAACTTTAGAGTCTATTTTCGAGACTACTGGAAATGCCTGTGCTGAAGTTTAATAAAACATTGGCTGAAAATCCGCAGCTTCAAGACGGAAGACGGAATTATTCTGAAGTCACGTATTTCAGCAGATAATCCTTCATCTAAATTAACGTTTCTTTTTTGTTGAAATTAAACCGTTTGTTCGTTCAATAAAATTGTCAAAACGGTGCAATCGATAATTTATTCTCAATAGGTAAGTTCACCACCATCCCATCACCAATATTAATGCAGTTGTGCCACTTTCCGTTTATTGAATAAGGAAACAAAGTTTATCGGTGAGTAATTGGCCGTTGAACCGGAGCTTGTCTATCAACATTAACTACCCGGAAATTTGAAGCTAATTAACTGTGGAAAGTTCTTGATAAAATAATGAATCATTTACATTTCATTAATTTTAATCAAAATTCGAATTAAGAATTCAATAATTATCAAACTATTAAGAAAAAGGACAATATACTTACAATTAGTTTATAGATTCCTCGAATAATTACGGATTTAATCAATGTTTCATTTATTCGTACTACTTAAAGTTGAAAGAGATAGTTACGAATTCTATTCATGTGAATATAAAGTGATTAAACTAAGACTCCATTCAACTTTAATCTGTTAAAGCAAATGGAATTCATCAAAATTTCTTTGTATTAGAGTCGTATTTCTTTGTTTCAAACACGCCAGTATTACTAAATAGGCCAGTTTGAAGAACGCCTTATAGAAAGGAGAGTATTCGTACGTTTAATTATAACATCAAATAAAGATGTTACGGAAGTACCACAACAGAAACAGAAACAGATTTGTTCAACTATTTTAATGTAAACAGAACAGGAATAAAGTGGGAACGGAAATAGAAACAGAAATGAAAAAAGTTAACTCAGAGGGACAAAAGAACTTGAAATAATTTTCCGGAAATCTGACAGGCTTCCTGGAAAATTTTCAATAGATTTGGAAAGCGCGTCCAGCTTGTTGAATATTGTGATAAAATCATTGGAAAATTGTGATTATTAGCTAAATTATCAAGTAAAATATGAAGAAATGTTGGAAGAAAAACTGCTTCAAAGTTTCCCCCTGTAACGACAACTTCAATTCGAATGTTTCAAAACGTCCTTAGATACGCCTCGAAATACTCTTTCTAATACCACTTCATTCATTCTAATATCTCATAAAATAAGGGAGATATCGAGTATTAAATATTGACTGAATTGAAAACGATGTAGGTACTTTCAAGAGTTAATAAATTCGCATTTCTCTAATATTTCCGCTATATATCCGTGTAATAGGTGCGGAAACAGAGGTAAAAACCTAGCTCCCAAATTTCGAGGAAATTCCGCAGTTGCGGAACCAGAAACATTTTTGAGAATTCTGGTCGATAAATGGTGGAGGCGCCGGGGAACAATAGGCTTAATTTTCTTCAATTTTACCCTCAAATTAGAAGCAATACTATCGTTCTTTTAATTTTATAATTCCCTAAATTTTGTAAAATTTAATTACAAAAATATGTCGAGTTAAAATCGCCGCATCGATTGTTCTTTTGTAATATTTCAGTAGTTGAAATGTCGCGCATTCTCCCCCATTTCAAGTCCGTTGATTTCTGACAAGTACAACAACCGCAGTTTGAAAAATTCACCAAAAAAATAAAACACGCAAAAAATAGAATTATTTTTAGACGATTTATTGTTGTAGCATACTCGAAATGAGAGCACTTTATTTACATTCCGCCTTCCTTTTTTGTCGCCCCCCATACAACTCGCTATTGATCCTCATCGGGATAATGGGAAAATTCAAACTATTTTCCGGATTGTTGCCGGAAACTATTGACAATTTTATCGAAAATAAAATATTAGAATAGTGGAAAATTTTACAAATTATTGCAATTATTTTTAACAATAAAATATGGAAATAGTACACCCCGAGTTTGCTGTGTAATTCAGAATTGGCGAAAATTGAGTCTGTTTTCTCGACAAAATTTAAATGTTTGAAAATCTTGGTAAATAAAAGAGAGAATCTTTAATTTTGGCAGTTTTGGCAACCTTTATTGCAGCATCAAACTTCTTTATCTAAATTTATTTATAAGACTGCAGTATTTAAATAATAAAACCTTGTCTCTCTAATGTGCCTTAATATTGCCAAGTAGTAATTATGATAAGACAAAACGGCTTCATTTCTAGAATTAAAAAGGAGAATAATACAAGATAACCAACACAAAGCGTTGATAAAGATAAACACAAGCGTTTATCTTCTTATACTCAATATCGTTGAAGAATCGATAATCGGACAGATCATATATTTGATCCGAGATTTCTGTACAGACCTAAACAACCCTTCATAATAGCATGTATGGTCAATTTCTCGATAGATAAACAACGATAATCAACATAAAAGATCGATCCTTTATCAATTAACAGCTCCTCTTGTCCAGTAAACTTGATAATAATTCATTCTAGTCGGGGAAAACTTGTAATTTTTGCAGAATTTTTAAGTAAACGATAGCTTTGTTGAAAATCCATACAAATATCTACGATTTGGGAAGTCCCCAGAGATCATTTTAGCAAACCTTGAATCCCTTTTTTGGACAATGTAACGATTTTCACCAGTCAACTACACTTAGGGCCAGTTTCTAGAACATATAGAACCAATAGTTGTCGATTCTACAAGGTTGTAGTATCGATAAACTCGAAATCTGTTTCTGAAAGATAAATAACTGTAGATCCAACAACGATAAAAGACAATTCAAAGCGGCGCACAGGGATAGGCTACAATTGCAAAATGAACTGAGCATGCGCTCACTACTTATAGGCTCGCTAGCTTAGAGAACAGTGGTCGAATCTACAACTCCTAGCGACTCTTTCAAAAACCGATATTGACACTTTATAGAATCGATAGCCTTATAGAACCGATATCTATCGTTTCAGAAACCGACCTTTAGAAAACAATTAAGAGTAACCCAAAGATTTTCGTAAAGTTATTTGTATTCGTTATATTATGATAAAAATTGCGATATTGACCAATAGAAGCGTTTTCTGACGACTTTCCAATGAACTACGGGGTCCAATTATTGCTAAAATGTTCTCTAAAGACCCCCAAGTTCCTCGTTAACTGATACAAGTTACTTTCAAACAATATGCTTTTGATGGCCGGTTTCTGGAATGATCCATATCGGTTCGACTAGGCTATGGGTTCTATAAAGTGTCAAAATCGCTAATAGTTGTAGATTCGACTACTGCTCTCTAAGCTGGCGAGCCTATAAGAAGCGAGCGCATGCTCTATTCATTTTGCAATTGTAGCGCATCCCTTTGTGCGCCGCTTTGAATTGTCTTATATCTACAGTTGGATCTACAGTTATTTCTCTTTCAGAAACAGATTTCGAGTTTATCGATACTACAACCTTGTAGAATCGATAACTATTGGTTCTATATCGGTTTTATATGCTCTAGAAACCGACCCTGAATGGTCCACTTGGGTAGTAACAAAGGCAAAAATGTGTCAAAGCTCGAAAATTTTCCTCGAAAAAATGGTAATGATCAAAATATCTAAAAATGTAGGTTTATATTTGAAAAGCTCTCTTTAAAAACAACTCAAATTGTTCCAGTTATAATTTCTTTGATAATTAAATATCAAAATTCGGCAGAAATTGGTCATTTAATATGCAAAATTTTTGCCTAAGGCGGCATTTTCTATTGCTCCGGTCCTGTCTCGAAATAATTAAGCTGCAAATTTCTTTAACAATACAAAAGCACGACATTTTTTACAATGCAAACGAGTTTAAAATAAGAATCGCTTAGTTGAGGATTATTTTATAAGAAGCTTACGTTACGAGGCTCGAAAATGAACAAATTGTGCAGAATCGATACAGGGCTTTAATTATTTCGATAATAACCTGAAAACAGTCCGACCAGACGAAAAAAATCAATTATGGGGTTAAATTTGCAATATTCACCCTTTAAATTTGGTCGATAGTTGCTGAATAAGCCGACAATTCTATTCAACATATAACGAGATAATGTTGATTTACGAATAATCACAGCTTCTCTACTATGTAAATTCTCGATTAATCTTAGCAAATGTTAGAATTTCTAGTTAATATAGAAAGTTGTTTCGCCTGAATATTGTAGATACAATCAATCATGTATACATATGTACGTTTATTAGGTGAATTTCTCAAGATACGCATTAGGCGTTTTGTATTTACGTTTAAATTAATCAAATGTCAGAATCAGAACTTGTTTAAAAATTAATTGAAATTCACTATAACCGTACATATCTCTTTAAAATTTATCAAAAGCAATAATTAGAGAAATGACAACGGAACAATTAACTGTCAGGCGCATCCGCCAATTTGCACGATTTCGATACGGAAATTTCCCATTCTTCTATATTTCCTACTGAATTCCAACCGATTGAAACAGCATTTTAAACGCGCCTAGCTAGACAATTTTTTGATTGAGTAAATTTGGCGGATGCGCCGGGATCAAGTTTAGACCGTTTATCAAAATAAAGACATTTGTACGCTTAATATACGATTCTCCCCCAAAAAATAACGTCTACTTTACATACTTTTTCCGGATGGTTTGTAAAGCTCGCTGTTATATTCTAATTAATTGTTGAGCTTTCCGCTATGTAATTCCCAAAAAATATAAAACCCGTAATTTATACTTTTTTTAAATAAAAGTTTCAAAATCAACGAAAGCCGGCTTAGAACAGTTCCCAAATAGACAACTTTACATTTCCATTAGACGAAATATATTGAAATTACATTATTCATACAACTTTACACAGCACAAACTTTAGCGTTTACCTATTATTGGACTTTGTACTAACACCAAGAAGCTTTGTCGTTTCAAATCTTGCCTTCAATGAAGTTTAATCAATTTCAACGAAAAGGCGCTCGTTTCAGGTTTGCTTTGAATCGGATAAATTCTCGAAGAAGAGAACAACAAGTAAATTGTTGTAGTCGGCCAAGTATCGGAAATATCGAGATTTGTTTTTATTTGGAAACATTCAACTGGTTGTTCTGACCAGGACTTTAAATCGGAATTGAACCGAAAACTGCAAAAAATCGGAACGCAATCTCAAGCTGAATCGAAAAGAAAAACCGGTTTTTTTTTCGGTACAGTTATTCAAATCATAAATCAGTTTCAGTGATGGTTGCTTATTATCACTTTGAGGCCGATTGTGATGCAAATTTCTGGCTAAATCGAAGTCTTTCGTGGGCGGGCTAGACTAGAAGTCGTTAAGAAACACGATTTTTCGTTTATTTTTCACTCAAAATTTAGATTTCGGGGACTCTTGGAAAGAGCATTTCAACCTGCATAAGGGGGATTTTTTAGTTTTGAAAAATATTATGAAAATCTTGAGTTTTGGATGAAAATCGAAAAGCGTGTTTTTTATAGTTCGCCCATAATTCACTCTATATTGGATTAATTGCAATAATTATGGGGCTTAATCGGTAGCTAATTGAAAGAGCTTTCCAAATATGTAAGAAATTTTCAAATCATCCTGATAGGAAATTAGGAAAAATCTTAAACCGAGAGAATTAAATGTCAATTTTCTGAATAATTATGGATAGGAAAATTTATTACGGGGGTAAAATTTTGGAAATTCGGAGAAAATTATGGAGAAATAGCCATTTTCACCTAATAAAAATCAAACAAATTTTCTTAATTAGTAGACGACTACTTATATGAACTATAAAGCTTTACAATTGTTAACTGAAAAACTTGCTTAATTTATGGGAAAATTTCATGGAAAATACTTTTTATTTACTAAGTAGCGCATAGATGATGCTGTTATCACAACTGAAAACTGCTAAATTTCTTCAGGAATGAAAACTACCGTGTTTTTTTTTGTAATTGAATCCGGCGAAAATTAACGGTTCGAAGCCCTGGTTCGATAACTGTAATCGATTGCTAGGGCGAATGTTATTTTTAGATATAAATTAATTCTAAGAATTCCATTAAATACATCAAAAAATAAATAAAAAGCAGCCCGTTATGTAATTATATGGATGAGAAACATCCAATCTTCGGGGAACTTATTAAACTTTTATAAGCAATAAAAGGACGTCACATTTTCAGGGATGAATCCGACTGTTTCATTGATGTACACGAAAAAGGGGATGTGAATAATTTAACCAGTCAACCAGTCGGTAAACAGAACATCTTTCTGAATTTTCAGCGATATTCTAAATTAAAAATTAGAAGGAATAATCGAGTAATGGAGCAATCGATCAATTAGGCGCATCCACCAAAAATGAGCATTACTAAATAAAACTATTCTACTCGATGTAAAGTTCAAATAATCGCCTTTATTTTCAGTAAATAATCGCAATATTAGTAGAAAAAAAAGTAGAATTTTGGGCATTATCGAAAATTTTGAAAAATCGCTACAACTGAAAGTGGGTAATAGAATAAGTTTATGTGTTAGAGACGATATTTACCTGTAATAAGCCACAATTCGCGCAGACAATCCTCCCGGCTCCGTTGGACATGCAATGGGACATCTTCAACATCACCACTCTCCAATGTTTTGAACAATACCGCACCAAAGAGCGTATAAATCGTCATCACAATAAATAGACCGCTACGACTACAGAAAATCGAAATGATACATCTACGATGACTGGTCTGATCGTCGTCCTCTTCCATTTGTACAAATTAACCCAAAACTAATCAAATTTTTTAAAAAATTATAAATTCAAATTGATGAAATATTAAACGAGTTGATTCTGCTTGACTGTCGGTAGATTTAACGCTACCACCAACGACGCTACACGTGCACTGACTGACGCTGATATTTTCGGTTAAATAAAAGCGACGTCTGCGCTATTGTCCCTTTTATACAAGTAGGTATATCGAATAAAATATAGTCATTATTTTATAAAATTATATAGAAATATTATAAAAATTACAATAGAAGACAGCTCGACTATTTCAATAGGTATTCTTGGCGTTTTTGTTCCAACATATTCTCCAAATAAGCGCATTTCTCATGGAGATTCTTGTTATCTCTAGTTAATTCCGATAAAATTTCATCTTTACGGGCGACTGAAACGCGTACCCTGTAAAAGGTTTTTTTTTTGTTATTTCTCTCTATTTTAACTTTAAATTAGAATTTCGTAGACGGAGTTGTCTTGGTGTCTTCATAACAGACATTCTTTTATCAATAAAAACTTCTTTGATTACGTCTACTTCTAAATAAGGTTGAGTTAATAAAACCGGGATAGTTAGGGGAGAATTGGGGGTTTCTAAATTGTTATTATAGCGTTTTGAATCAGGAGATAAACATATTAAATTTAAACTAAAGAGGAGTCATAAATATTTGAATTTATAATGGTATTCTCTAATTGTTAAGCGATTCGTTACTGTGACAACAGTGAAAATCGTCATGGTAACGGATCAATAGGTTCCAGAATACTACTAGTAGTTGATAAACACACCTGGAATGGAGTTCTTGCATTTCTCTATCTCGATTTTGTTTCAACAACATCAATTCTTTATTCAACAATTCCATTTCTTCTTTCATTTCATTCCGTACGATATTTTTGTATTGTTGTCGTTCGTTTTGCAATTGTTCAATTAAATTGCGATTATCATCTAATTGTTTCTGTTGTTGTTTAATTTTATTATTTAAATCTAATATAATATCATCATTATGGATAATTTGTTGTTTTAAATCATTATATTTCGTTTTATAATCATTTTCTAATTGTTCTAAATCATTAATTTCTTTCTCATATTTATCTTTTAAGCGCTTAATACGATTCTCTGACGTTTGTTCAATTTGTTTACGTTGTTCATTCGATTCATTCTCCAATCGTTCGATAACTTTCTCAATCTCTAAATCGCGTTCTTTACGTAATTGTTGGCGTAATTCCGATTCGTATTGATTTAAATAAACTTGTTGTTGTTTTTTGTAATTATTTTTCCACTGTTCTAACTCAATATTCATCGATTCTTTAATTAAATTCATCTCATTATTGTGTCGACGCAAGGCACTTTGTAAACGTTCCTCATACTCGTTCTGGATCTGTTTGATGAATTTCTCACGTTCGTTGATTGCATTATTTTCACGTTCTTCACACTCTCGAATCCGCTGTTGGTGTTCGTTTAATAACCGTTTACGTTGCTCCTGTAAACTCTTCTGTTCATTTTCAATCAAATCATTTTGGCGTTTGTGCAAAATTTCCCGTTCATTCTTCAAAATACGTTCGCGTTCTTCTAACATTTCAATACGTAAATTCTCCAATTGTTGTTGCATCTTACGGGCATGTTTCAATTCAATCTCTTCGATTTCTTTCTTGTGTAATGTTCGTAAATCGATCAATTCTTGTTGTTGTCGCCGTTCCATCTCTTTCAATTCCGGCTCAATACTTTTAACTGTTTGTTCTTTAATTTTCTGTTTACGATTATCAATCCAACGTTCCCGGCGGATTTTCTCATTAATTGTTTGGATATTTTTCAATTTTTCAATCTCCAATTGTTGTTTATGTTCCAATGATTTTAAATTTGATTGATAACGTTGTTCTAATATTTTAATTTCTTTTATTAAATTCTCACATTGGTCTTTTAATGATTTTTTATCGTTTATTAATTGATCGATGAATTTCTGATGGCGTTTTATTGTTGTTTCATATTCATCTTTTTGTGTTTTCAATTTTATTCGAATTTCATTCGTTTGTTTACGATTTTGTTCAACAATCTGTTCACGCAAATTCGTCAATTCCGTTTGTAATAATTTTATCGATGATGATTTATCTTTTAAACGTAAACTTAAATCGATTATAAAACGAGCTAATTCGTCGTTTCTATAAAGAATTAAATCCTCAAATCTACAAAATCCACGATTAGATATTCAGTCGTATTCTCTAACTCTATGGACATTCGTTACCATGACAATACTGAAGATCAACAGTTCGACAGAAATTCTACCTCACTCCTGACAAATCTGTCTCCAGTGTTGCCATAGTAACGAAACTCCAAAAATGAATTGATATTCTCTAACTTTTTAACGATTCGTTACCGTAACAACACCGAACTCTTCTATTCTTATCTCTTTTCAATTCTACTTGTAATAGAATCGTGAAGAATAAGATAGAAGTTCTATCAATCTCCGGCGTTACCATAGTAACGAATCTCGAAAAGTTAGAGAGTACGACTCGTTGATTACTTAGGAATTGTATCGACTTGAATTTTATCGAATTTCGGTAAATCGCATTTGATTTCCTCTAACGGTTTCGAACAATTCTTATCGACTTCATCGAGGAACGATAAAATTTGTCTAAAATCGTACATTATCAAGCTTTAGAATACCACCCAAATATCACTTACTTATAATTCGTTGATTGCAGAAGAGCTGGTTGAATTTCTATATTTTCATCTTGTTTACTCTCCTCGTTATTATCGTTATTATCAGTTTCAGTGATGACAATTTTTGGTGTAATTTCTTTATCGATTATTTGTTGAATCGATTTCATATTCTTTTCTGTAATCAAACATACAATAAGGTTAAGTAATTTTTGAGATTTTTGCCAAAATTACGGGATTTTTCATGTTCAGCTTCCAGATCTTTCAAAATCGATGCAATATCGTCGTTACTTTCGCTAATTTCAGGGCCGATTTCTTTCATTTCTATGCCGGTTTCTTTCTGTGGTTCAATATCGATTAAATCGTCGAAACTATCCAAAAAATCCAAGTAATTCTGTTTTTTATCCGTTTGATTCGCTGATTCTGGTTGAGTTGAATCAGTAAATTTCACTCGGTTCTTATTAGAATCGTTGGATTTCTTAGGTTTTGGCGATTTTTCGAAATATTTCTCAAACTTTCTATCCGTATCGTCTTTAAATAATCCATCGATATCGATTTTGGACAGTTCTGGTAAATTTTCAGTTTCACCACAATCAATCCAATTTTGGATTTGTAGTTTCTGTTGATTACTTTCATTATCATCAGTACGTATCGAATTTAACGATAGATCATCGTTAGAATCGCTAGTTTTCCCATATTTTATCGTTAAATAATCGTGAATAGCATCGATTCCCGGATCGTTAACATTGCCGTCTTCAATGAAATGAATCTTTTTCGTTTCTAGCGAATTTCCGGATTGTTTCCCACTATTACGCCAGGATTTTATCGGTTCGGATAGGAGTGTTTTTAACAGTTTTGATGATGTGAGACTTTCGAAATTGTTCAAGTTTGTTGTAAAATCCGCCGAAAACGGTCGGTCTTTCTTCATATCCTCCTCAACACTATCGTCATCCTAGCAAGACAAATATTTATTAATTTTCATTGTACCCCTAGAATTATTCGATTATTACTCCATTCAAAGCGAGTAATGGAACAGCCGATACTGGCCTATTATTGTAGTACTTCTTCATTAAATTACTAGTTTTTATTGTGGCAGTATTCGATTTATTTAAAGGTCTGACTTCTAAGTTTATCTACAAGAAAGGCATATGATATTTCTTTATTTCTAATTTATTATTAATAACCAACCTTATCACCTGTTAGACGTAAATTATTACTATTGGATTGTTGTTTTAGTTGTTTCTCAGACATAATTAACGTTGAAAATGTAGACGAAATGTGATTATATCTCCGTCAATGTCAACAATCACAACAAACCGTTGACATGGTGATTTGTTAGTTGAATTAATTAGGGTGGAAACCGTTGGATCTACCCCTAAGTTTATTGTTACAAGTCCGGTTGTTACATAGAATTGTATGCCAATTGGCGGATGATAAGAGGGTGGAATCGATAATTATGAAATACACCCAATATTTCTCTATAATTTTTTTAAATTGATAATCATTGAAATCTGTTTCTGGTTCCGCAATGGAGCTCATTCATTGCTTCATTAAGCGGAATTTAACGGGAATGAATGAGAGGAGTACAAATTTATTGAAACTTGTGTCCTTAAATTAGCAATTTAATAATCTATGTCTTGTTTGTTTGATAATCATTAAAAAGGGCCTTCCAAATGATATCTAACAAATTTTGAAAAATTCCAGTAGAATTCTGAATTGCAGAGGATAATCTTGGAGGACGTGTTTTTTCTTATAACTTAACAAATATTGATTTTCCAATGATTTTCTTATACAGGAAATTTAACGAGCTTTTCAGATTTCGAAGAAATCCTCCAATAAGTTTGTTAATTTTCCGGGGAATTGATAGAAACTTGAGGAGCTGTATTACTTTTTTTAGTCAATGTTCAAAAAATTCCGGTTTTATAGTCGATTGCTTAAAAACTCTTCGGTAAGTTTTCCGGAAAATTAACAAAATTGTTACTCCAATTTTTTGTGTTTATTAATTTATTCTTCTTCGTTTCCACTTCCGCTTCTATTTTTGTTCTGTTTCGGTTAAATTAAACTTTAAAAAGTCTGTTTCCTTTATGATCGCTGATAACCGTTGATATTGATTGAAATTTAGGCGAATTTAATCCAACTGAAAACTGGAATCTTGACATTTAATTACAATTGAGAGATTGTCTTCTTGAATCATCATTTTTCGGAGAATGTCATTGAATTGTTGAAACGACTAGATTTTCGTGCTGAATTCTTCAATTTTAGTCAGCAATTTTCAGTTGAAATTTCGCCACATTTTATTCCAATCGAATTTTTACAATAAACAAATACGCGGACTGGCATTACAATTTCTCCAGACTCTACACGATTTCGATGCATTTCAGCAATGTTTTTCTCTCGATTAACAACAAACAAAGCTGTAAATTATCAACGAAATTGTTTTGTCGCAGATTGTTGATTTGATAGCACAACAAAATTCAAAGGTGATTAATCGAATCGGAGGCCAAAGACCTTTTCTAAACGAACCGTCAACACCAAGATTTGGATCCTGTTCGTTCAAGACTTTGTTAAATATTGGAAATAACACCCATTTATTTTTAACACCGGATTCTAATGTCATCAACAGTTAAAAATGCATTAAACGAACTCATTAAATCGAAATTAACACACAGATTTATAACAATTACAACACAGAAAATTCCCAAAAATAATGACATCACATTCGTGTCTATATGGTAAGTTGAAGGCGGATCTAATATCGAATTTAAATAAAATATAAATCCTGTAATAGCCTTCTATTGTTATAAAATAAAACGTTGTCTTTATTTAGACAAGGTCTAACAATTTCTCAAAAACAACTATGGATATTTCGATTTGCATCTAAATATTTATTGTAAACAACTCGATGATTTTGCTCAGTATAGTTAGTGTCTTCTTACTGACAACATTGTTCAAATCAACTCATCGAAATGTTGTTCAAATCGGTAGTTACAATAGCATTATTCGCACTAATTACAGGTAAATATCGCTAATTATTTCGTTAATTGACTGTAAATAACGTTGGGGAAAAACTCGGTTTTTTCAACGAAAGATGAGATCATTAACGGAAAAGTCAAGGCGACTCATTTTCAAATTTATCATAATTTATGCAATTTTAGAATTTAAACTGATCTATTTTCCATTCTTAAACTAGATATCAGTTGCCAAGATAACCTCCCAGTGACCCAACAATGTCTCGGTTGCATTTGTGAGGCGATTTCTGCGTGCGATACGAAAAGCCAATGTGAAGGCGACGTTTGCGGCCCATTTCGTATAACTTGGGCATATTGGGCCGATTCCGGTAAACCAACAGTCAATAATGAATCACGCGATTCACAAACAGCTTATTCGAATTGTGCCCGTGACACCTACTGTTCGGCTATAGCCGTTCAAGGATATATGCAGAAATTCCAACAGGTATACCGCTAAAAACTCGTTTTCTCGAATCATTCGCGATTTTTACCAACAGGATTGCAATGGTGATGGTAAAATCGACTGTGACGACTTTGCAGCTATACACAAATTCGGCGGTTATGGATGTAAAGGCGCCCAATTGACCGGTGTATATGGACAACGTTACTATCAATGCAAGACTTTAGTAGCTTGAGCTTTGTAGAAGACTAAAATTCTTTATATAATCGTTTAATTAAGAATTACTCATATGCTGTGAAATCCGATAATTTTGTAATAGCCCCTACTCTTGGTCGGTTCAATAAATTAACTACAAGATCCTGTTGAGTTAACTTGCCATCCTTGAGAAAAAAGTTGATGTAATCTAGTTTTGAATTATTACAAAATTTCATAAAATAACTCAAGGTAAACAAGGGCCACCCTAATAAATCAATTTCATCTCTAAATAAGCAAAATAATTCACTAAAGGAAGACCGGATATGGTAATAACACCCACATTTAAATCGTAATTAATTTAGTTCGATATTTACAATCCAATTCAACCTAGAAGTACCTAATTTTTGTCGTTCGTCTGTAATTTCTGTTCAGCTTTACGAAATTCCTGATTATTAACAATATCCAATTCGTCCTGTTCGACTTGTTCAACGGCCACAATTTCAGGAATATAAAATTGCAGCATATTTTGTACACCATTCTTTAAAGTTACCATAGAACTCGGACAATTTGAACAACTACCTTGCATCTTCAATTTAACAATACCGTTATCATAACCGAGAAAAATAATATCACCACCATCCTCTTGTACAGTTGGTCGTATACGTGTATCCAACAATTCTTTAATCATCTGCACTATCTCACTATCATCTTCATTGATTTCTAGAAAATTTAAATGACAATCGATTAAAATAATTCGAATAGTATCAACAACGATGATTACGAGTATCTGGATTGATTTGTCCCTCTTTAACAACCGGGAGACCGCTAGCGAAGAAATCCATAATTGTTGCGAAAATTTCCGGTTTTAATAATTTCCATTCGATTCGATCATCGTCAATTTTGGTAACTGTAATGAAATCACTACCGAAAAATACACTTTTAACGCCATCGATACGAAATAACAGCTTTGCCAATGGGGAGACGTTCGTTGTGTCTTTATTTGGGAAATCAATCGTATGGCCTGATTCTAAAATTTCAACGCCAGGTAGAAATTTTAAACTATTCGGATTTGGTGTTTCTTGTGTTTGGATAAACATCAATAAGCGGTGTGTTGTTGATATTTTACATAATTGTTGGTTATTGATTGAATTGATAAAGTCGCCGGATATATTACATCTGAAAAATTTGTAAAAATATATTTATCGTGATGATAAATCGAGAAATTACCGTCCAGTATTTAATGCGATTTGATTGAATTTTCTTGGAAGATTACAACAAATTAAACGTAGAGAATTACGCCACATCTTTAAAAACAACAACAAATTTTGAAGTTAACCGTCATAAAATTAAGGTTATGTTAACATTAACTATACAGTGATGCCATCTACTTATTTAATACGCACAATTTTTAATGTCTTTATAATTTTATTTGATATAATAACATTATCAATTTTATTAATTTCAAAATTAGTCGTAGGAAATTTCGATATTAAATTAAATAATATGCTACTTTTAAATAGCGTGAAGTATACTGATATAAGAAATATTTGGCAACAATGGCAATATTTAGTGGAAGATTGAAATTTTCAGTTGGTAGCACTTAATATTGCAATGCGACGAATTTTATTCAATTTCTTTTTTTACTTGTAATTGTAATTATCAAGGCCTGCTAGATTTTTTAGCGCTTTGCTTATTACAGGCCTGCCCATTTGCTAAAACTCCATAAGAAAAATATTCTTGATGAAACGCCAACTTTCGCCACTGTGGCGAGTGTGGCGCTAATACCAGAACGAATTTTGAATTATGATTGATAACTGATTTCCCGCCAAAAACGAACAAACAAAACAACCAAAGATGGCGTATCTAAATAAAGATAGAAAAATAAAGATAGAGAAAGAGCTATGTCGTTTTATATTCTCTCGGAATAGTGAATGAAGACAAATGGGCAGGCCTGTAATAAGCAAAGCGCTAAAAAATCTAGCAGGCTTTGATTATTAATAGTAATTTTTGAACGACCAATTTACTGAGTTGGCTAATCTGAAAGTTACCAAATGGCAGAAGTCACTAAGAGCGCGAAAATTTGAAATGTTATCAACATTTTTTAAATTCAACAATTTGCGTTAATATAAAACCACCACAGTATGAAAAAATAACAGAAGATACACATTTGAGAACAACAATAAATAAGATTAAAATTTCAAAGTTGAAAATCTCTGTAAACAAATTCAGTTGGTAACCCTACATTACCAATATTTTGCGTGTTGGCGCGCAATTCAAAATCTTTCAATTTTTATCAACTGTTGTAATTAGTGAATTTTTATAATTATAATATTGTTGATTATATTTGTACAACGCAATTGTAATAAATCAAACAATACAGCGATATAACGGAACAAAATAGATCACTTGACCTTTATAATTAAAATTTCTGCATTAATTATTTTTATAGGCTGTTTTTTAATTAGTATTATTCACAAAACTAAATGCGTTTTAGAGGAATGGAAAACAAGATTTATTGAATTATTGAAATAATACGAACAACTTGTACAATTATCGGGAATTTTCATTTAAATTTGTTTTAGAAATGATTAAATATCGTTGTTATTGTACGCGGTGACAGATGATAAACAAATAATGGGAGAATGTAAAAAAACACCAGACATATAAATTATAAATAAATATTTAAGGTCATGCACACAACATACGATTTTAAACAGAGATAGATAGATATACAAGAAAGTATATATGATAAAATTTCAATAAAACAACTTATATAACTCAAACAAAACAGCGTACAAAATAGAGAAACACATTAAAGATTCTGAGACGCAATCACGTTTCTCCCAGAGATTGATCCCTTATCGGCTATCTATAACATTGTTGTTACTTATCAATTTATTGTGATAACGCAATACAAGTGCAATAATCATTAATATTCCAACATTACATATGTTAAGTTATTATTGTTGAAAATACCAAATTTAAACAAATAATAATGGCACGTGAAATTAGTGAAAGTAAAACAATACCAACGAAACGTGTTTATTTGAACGACCCAAACGATCTACCATCGTGCTATTCTTCAACACCAGGTGGTACATTGTATTCAACAACACCAGGAGGTATTCTTTCATTTTTCCAAAATTATAACAACAAACCGTGTCAAGGACGTTAATGCGCCACGTGTTGTTGTGTAATATCGTTAAACAGGAACTGTTCAAATATAAATAAATCCACAAATTTCGATTGTTTCTAGGTACGAAGATTGTTTACGATAAGTCGTTCTTGTTGAATTTGAGAAATTCACCGATTTCGAAAACACCACCCACATGCAGCATACCGGAGAATCTACTCAAAGGTACCAGCAATCATCTTAATAATAATTACAATAAGAACAGGAGGAATATTTCGAAAACAACGAAATCGTTGAATGGAACCGACGAAGATCAGTTCCAAATGGATATTTAATTGTCAATGGTAATACATTTTATGGACAAGATAATTTTATTAAAAATTGTTGACCGAACAATTATCGTTTAATTGTCTTCCCAATTTATTAAAGAATCGTACAACAATCATTATTGTAGAGATCTTGACAATTACAATTTTGACAACAACAACAACAGCATTCTTGATCCGTTATTGTCTCTGTAACCGGTTATGTTCAACAATTGTTTAGTTGTACGCTAAAATTTGTTCGATTTTAAAATTTTATTAAAAAAATAAATAAATCTTACACCAAAATCACTTTTGAGATTGCACGATTCTTGTGAAATAACCGCATTATCAGCCATCTTTTTGCTTAATTAATTAAATTAAACTATAAACAAATCAAAAGTACGTGCTTTGATTTATTAATTGTTCGATTAATAAACAATTAGCTATTCAAGTTCGTGTCTAAATATTCGACGAACAACTTGGCAATTTGCGCGTCTGATTGTTGGCATTTCGGCGGATTCAATTTCGAAAAACTCAAATATTGCCGACGCAAATTAATCAATTGTGGTACACTAGAATTACCAATATCCAAATACAAATTATCATAATTATCGATTTTAATCCGTCCGTTATTTAATTGTTTCATTTTAATTAAATGATCGGTAATTCGTTTGGTTATTTGATCGAGATCGTAGAGATAATTCGTTGATGATAACGGTGGATTTTGGGTTGATTTATTCGGCTTTAACGGTTTCCGTTTGAAGAGATACTCGTCGATTTCGTTCAAATCTAACTGTTGGTGGTCGAAGATTTGTATTAATGGTGAATCCCAACGGTTATTACGGTTCGGTTCTTCGTAACGTTGGATTAAATTATCGAAAGTGTCTCGTGTGTATTTCTCATCATTGTGGTTCTCATTAAATTTCCAAGCCTCCTCATTGTTGATAATCGTGTAAATTGTGCATTGCGTCGATGATTGGTTTTTAGACAAACAAAACAATTCGTAACGATAGCCTTTGATGTAATTTAAACCGTCCAAAATCACCAAAGTTTGTTGATTTAACAATTTACCAACTGTCGATTTTAATAAGGAACGAATATGTTTCTCTTTATTCGCATCTAAAATAAATGAAATATCGAAAATTATTCAATTAATTGTTACTAAAATAAATACCAGCATAGACTTGATTCTTGTTGAAACCAGCATCACGAATCGCTTCAAATTCACTAATTATAACGACAGATTTTCCATTTTTCTCGAAATATTGTTGAATTTCTTTAGCGCGAGTTGTTTTACCACTCGATGGTATCCCAGTCAGGACAATTAACGGCATTATTAACTTTTCGAGCTAAAATTCTAAAATTGTAGAAAAGTGCCATTCAAACTAACCTAACTTTAAATGTACATAACCTCAAATAGTGACAATGTCAAAACTTCTAACGTTGTTGCCAATATTTAACTCTGAGAATTTGTTAAATTTTTTTCAATTTTTAATTCAATTTCGCCATAAATATTTCGTTTTTTCAACTAGAAAAGGTAATTCCAGATATTGTTCATTACTGTAAAATTAATTATTTAATCACGAGTTTTTAATATACCAATTTTTTGAAGATGTGGCAACATTCTGTTACATTACCATTAGTATCAATAGTATCCCGTATAGTTACAATCAACATAACCTAACATTTTTGCCCTAATATCGTCAATATGAATAGTTTGGCGAAAAATTTGATTAAATACCGTCTATTTTCGAATTACACACCATATAAGAGTGCAATTTCATTAGAAAGCCTCTATCCGAACAGTAGTTTGAAATTAACAACACCACCAAAAGTAAATTCGTAGTTAGAACCAAATATTTGCTATAATTTTGAATATCGTTGCAGCCGAATTTGGAGAAAGATCAGCAATTCACCGGCTACATCCCTATAGATCAACTCGAAATAACGTACAGTAGAAGTTCCGGACCCGGCGGTCAGAACGTCAATAAAGTCAACACAAAAGTTGAAGTCCGTTTCAATGTACAGACCGCTAAATGGATACCCGACGATATTAAGCCGAAGTTATATGAAAACGTAAGAATTCGCGTATAACTAAACAATCGTAATGCGTATTGGGTTTCAGTTGAAAAATCGGATTACAAAAGAGGGATTTTTGATTTTCCGCTCGGATTTGACCCGTTCGCAACAGTTGAATCTGGCCGATTGTTTGGAGAAAATTCGCACAATTGTGCGGAATTCTTGTCTAGAACCGGCCGGACCTAGTGACGAATCAATGGAGAAGGCTCGGCGGCGATTCGAGAAGGCAACTAGAGAACGTTTAGCGATAAAACGGCAACGATCACAAATCAAAATCGATCGACAAACACCACTCGTATAGAGATCGACGTTGATTCTAGAAAATACACCAATTACTGATGAATTCATTGTTTTATTTGCACTTGTTGTATGGCGGCTATTGTGGTAAATCAGGTAAATTATAGAACAAAATTACGTATTTGAATCAATTGCACAACCGTAATAGAATACAAACTTAAATAGAACGAACCAAAACTATATTAGTAAAATTATCCTAATTAAATTGTTAATTATTTTCTATATTATGTACACAATTAAAGCCTATAAAAACTACACTATATATAATCCTCCAGTCATGGTAATAGATACGGATACAATGATTCGTATCCTATTGTTGTTCAACTTAAGATTTTTACGAATTCTCCCTGCATCATTAGAGATATGTGTAACTATGCAATTTAACACACTTACACACGCACACGCACTCAAAAAACAACCGAACTAAATAAGTTTTTGTAGAAAAAAATACAAAAAAAAAAAAACTATACTATCTTCGATGATTGAAGCCTTTACTGCCATCCGGACCTTTCGGCAATCGTATCACATTCTCCAATTCTGTATTCTTCGGCCGACTTTGTACTATACTAACACTAAAATTTCGTATTAATTTAAATTCAATTCATTTCAAATTGCTAATTACGTTTCTTCAGTTCTCTCAACTTCGCCCAATATCCGAAGCCTGGCCTCCGCATATTCTTGTTCGCGTTGTTGTAACGTTTTTTTCGGTTGCAGAATTCTGGTATCGTTCTGTGACTGTTGTGTGTCTTTTGACGGTCGCTTCAGGATTTTCACAGTCGGTTCAGGAGGCACGTATTGAGATCGTAAGGCATCATCGCCGGTCAAAATTATCTTAAATGGCGCTTTCATACCATTACTATAACAGGACAATTTCGGTTTTAAAAACGATTAAATTTGATTTATAAACTACCTTTTGGTATCTAGCGCTCTTTGTGTCGGTGATATGATCGTATCAATCTTCTTCTCCAATACCTGCAATTACAAATAAACAAATAAAATTGTATAAGACAAGTGGGGATAACCTCAATTTTTTTTCAATAAACAACTATAAACTACTCTAATAATTAGTTAGAATGGTTAGAATTAATTGTGGTTAATGGAGAATAATTAAGAATTACATCATTGCCATCGATATCTTCCCAGTTCTCTAAAATTTCCACTTCTTGCTGTTTCGAAGCCATGTTGTGGCCTTTAGTAACCTTTACATAAAAATAAAATGACACTAGTGCTAAAAATAAATGTCCCTAAACGGCCAGGCCCGGATATAACGAATTTCTAATACACGCGTATTGTTAGTTGCATAACATACAATACTCAATATAACACTTTAATTGGGTAGATCTAGAAACAAAACGATTTTCATTGCCATATTAGTCTTCATTCTTTTATTTTAAGCTAATGTTACCAAATATATTTGCAAGAATCATCAATAATCTAATTATATTAATTCGGTGTTTGATACAATCGTCAATAGATGTCGCCTTTTATCTTAGTTAATCGAATATAATTGTATTTTATTTAAAAAAAATCATTAGTATAGTAATTGATATCAAGAAATTAATATTTCCAGAATCTATCAATTTTGGTTTGATTTATAAATTTGAATTTTATTGACTACGGTTGATTTGTGCGGTTGGCGGCACTGTCAACTACAAGAAACAATCGATTTTTGTTAAAACAAATGTCATGTAGTGTTTGGTACATTAAAGTAATTCTAAAGGTGTAAAAAACACAAACGGTACGTATTTATTATAAATAATTCATAGTAATTTAGATTTACTAATTAAAATTATCAATAATTGGAAATTCACGTAAATTTTTATCATGTTGGTACTACAACAATTCGATTCGATTTTGTTTGATTTGTCAGAGAAATACAGTACCGTAATTAGAATTTTTCAATAATTCTATAATTATCAGAGGTAATTATCGAGATTTTGGGTAATAATCGTGTTAATTTGCATTAATTTGATTGGCAATCTGGTTATTGGACGCAAATCAATACGATTATTGCCGATTGTATCCCCACCCTTTTGGTTGTAAAAGACGCGTAATTTGAATTGTTTCCAAATGTTAATTTGAATTGTAATTAATTTTTTTCGTAAAATTCGTGTTTTATTGTTGTTGTTATTGTGTATATTTATAAGGGCATATCTATTGATTATTGTGGTGGTTATAATAGACGGACATTGGCTAAATTCTGTATACAAAGTATTGATTTCTTTGGTCACGTGTCTGTTTTGCGCATATCCAATTTCCCCTAGAATTCTGGTTGGGAATATAAAAATTTTTCGGGTATTTCCAAGAAGACGTTATCGAATTGACGAAGAAATCGGTCATTGAGAATTCACATTTCCACCCCTGACCATCGTCAAATTAATTTCAGTGTAGTTTTGTTATAAATCGAATTCTAATTAGATCCAATCGAATATTTATCGAATCATGTTTAAACATGTTTAATAAAGATGTAGTAGCTGTAATAAATAATTGTTCAGTACAAGAAGAATCGATATTTTGACCGAAAACGGTACGTATATTTTCAAATAATTCTTCAATGCTTATTGTAGACTTTTCCACTTATTCTCAACAGTTCCCTAGAGAAATCGATAAGGTGTTTCGTTCTTATCACTTTGGGGGAAATTCTCTAGATACGTCTTTCTATTTGTATGTGTGTGTTGTGTGGGCGAGAACGGTTCAATACAAACTAGATCAAATATTTCAACAAATACAAAATTATCGGTGGTTTATTATTAATTCTAAAAGGGGTAAATTTGTTGTCATTTTTCTAATCACCATTATTATTCACTAAATAATTTGATCCTACGTGCGTGTTTCTATGACGTAGTTGTTCAACCCCCGACAAATTGGCGACTAAGATTGTTTTCGTGCACGGGGGTGGGTTTTCCTTTTATCCATCAACTCATATTGAACACAATTAACGGTGGTATTCCATAATTTTATAAATATTATAAATATCGAGTAAATTACCCTCTTTTTCCGAGTTTTCATTAATTATTTCGTTTATTAAAAAACAGGTAGAAGAAACCATATTTTCTCGGATGAACGTAGTTGTTAATAATTGATTTTCGTTTTTGTTGTTTTGTTTGTGTAATATTATAGAGGAAATTTATTATTAGAAAGATAGAGGGATGTGAAAATAGAGGAAATGATGCGGCGTCAGAGGGTGTGGGTATTAGTGGGTGGTTGGAAATTGGTGGTGATTCATGTTTTCGATGAGATCATTTGTTACAACTGTAAATATTTTTAGGGGAAATTTGGTGTATTTCCATCTTGCAATTGAAAATTCGCCCTATAGAATAGACACCCTTTGAATTATTGCAACATATGCAACCCAAAGTAAAGCGATTGAAACTAATTTGTTGCGTTATTGATTTGCGCTGATAACTGATAAGATTTTTCTGAAATTAATTGTAGTCAATAATCGACTGTTCCAGATGTTTAAGGGTGGTGGAACTTCTCGATTTATCGTCGTTTTTACAGGAATTTTCAAACTATTTTGTTGTTTTAACATAGGGGAAGTTGATTTTATCGACCGATTCTTTTGGAAAACTGAAAGTTATCCCTTTTTGTTGTAAATTCAACAAAAGAAAACAATTCTAATTTTAGTAGCAATTCAAATTTATATTTATCGAACTGTAAGATTACATCAGAAATAATCAAGGGAAATGTAGGCTTTCATGATTATATTATCTCTTGGGAACCTTTGTGGAAACATTGGAAATGGGATTTTCTTCATCTCAAAAATTCCACAACCTTTGGGGTGTATTTTCGGGAAAAAAACTACAATACAGGAAAAATGAAAGAAAATTTCTGTACACACATCTCGGTTGAATTCGGCGAAAGAAAAACGATTTTGAGGGCTTCTTCTACTACAAAAACAATAATTTTACAATGAAATGGATTAATAAGGGTGATTTTTTGCAAATTTAATGATTTTAAATAATCTTTTCGGGGAAAATATCTTTATTAAAACTACACTACAGTAAAAAGGGAGGAAAATTCCCATACTACTCCACTTCTTGGGAAATTTCTATAAAATCAATAATTGCACATATTCGCGAATTAAATGGATGAATGGGGAGGTTTTTTCAAATTTATTAATTTTAAATAACCTTTCCGGATATTACTCCACATTTCAACTGAATTCCATGAAGGAAAAACGATTTCGAAGGCTTCTTCTTGGGAAATTTCTACTACAAAATCAATTCTCCAATGAAATGGGTTAGTAGGGGTAATTTTTTGAAGATTTAACAATTTAGAATAATATTTTTGGGGGAAAATACATTGCATACAGTAAAAATAAAAGAAAATTTCAATACAACTCTCCATTTCGATTGAATTCTGTGGAGGCAAAACGATTTTGAGGGCTTCTTCTTGTGAAATTTCTACAACAAAACCAATAATTTTCCATATTGTCGAATGAAGTCGATTAATAGGGGTGATTTTTTGCAGATTTAACAATTTGAAATAATCTTTTCGGGGGAAAATGTCGTCAGTTAAAGTGGCAGTCCGTGTCCGACCGTTCAACAATCGAGAAATTTCACGGGAATGCAAATGTATCATAAAAATGGGTGGTAATACTACCTGTAAGTAATCGTATAGCCGTATTCTGTACCTTTTTGTCGATTCGTTACCATGACAATATTGAATATCGACAGAGTTTCTACCATTCTTTACAATTCGATCATTTGTATGATTGAAAAATGACGATATCTAGAGTTGTTATGGTAATGAATCGCCTAAAGTTAGAGAATACAGTTCAATTTGTTTATTATCAATGTTGATTATAGCGATAATAAATCCAAAAGCTGAACCGAATACGAAAGACGCTTTAAAGAGTTTCAATTTTGATTATTCGTACTGGTCACATAACGTGAGTATTTTGAATTGTTTTAATAGTTTAGTATTGAAATTTGGGTTGATTTAGGATAATGATCCAGAATTCTCGTCACAAGCTGTTGTATATAGAGATATCGGTGAAGAGATGTTGCAACACTCCTTTGACGGTTACAATGTTTGTATATTTGCTTACGGCCAAACTGGTGCCGGTAAATCGTATACAATGATGGGTAAACAAGAGGAAGGCCAAGAGGGCATTATACCGCAAATCTGTAAAGATCTATTCAATCGAATACGCACCAATGATAATCCAGATATAAAATATTCGGTTGAAGTTAGTTATATGGAAATTTATTGTGAACGTGTACGTGATTTATTAAATCCAAAAAATAAAGGTAATCTACGTGTACGTGAACATCCATTATTAGGACCATACGTTGAAGATTTAAGTAAATTAGCCGTAACAAGCTATCAAGATATACATGATTTAATTGATGAAGGTAATAAAGCACGTACAGTTGCTGCAACTAATATGAATGAAACTAGTTCACGATCACATGCTGTTTTTACAATATTTTTTACACAACAACGATACGATACAACAACTGAATTATGTACGGAAAAAGTATCGAAAATATCATTAGTTGATTTAGCCGGTTCGGAACGGGCCGATTCTACCGGTGCTAAAGGTACCCGGCTCAAAGAAGGTGCCAATATTAACAAGAGTTTAACGACTTTAGGCAAAGTCATCTCAGCTTTAGCAGAAATTGTAAGTATAAACAATCAATAAACATTCAATAATTTCTAATATTTTACAATTATTGATGCTTGATTTGATTAAAATAGTCGGTAAGTTCATTATAATTTTTACAACTGTTATCATTTTATAAATTTGGAAAATTCAGGCGTCGAAGAATAAGAAATCGAAGAAAGCCGATTTCATCCCTTATCGTGACTCAGTTTTAACTTGGTTATTACGAGAAAATTTGGGTGGTAACAGTAAAACAGCAATGATTGCAGCGATATCACCAGCTGATATCAATTACGATGAAACTCTATCAACTTTACGTTATGCTGATCGTGCTAAACAAATCGTTTGTAAAGCTGTTGTTAACGAGGATGCTAATGCTAAATTGATACGCGAATTGAAAGAGGAAATACAGAAATTGCGCGAATTATTGAAAGCTGAAGGCATCGAAGTCCATGAAGGTTGGTTGAATTTCTTTTTCTTTTGATAGATGAAAATTTAGAAGCTTGATTTTCCTTTATTTTGTTCTGTTATTATTGATACAAATATTGATAATTATTAATGCGGCCAGGGCCTGATGGTAGAGTAATTTATGAGAAACGAGAACCACCTAGTAAGTACAATGAATTTGCTTGAAGAAGCTTTTATTAAATGGCGATACTCACCCTGTATCTGTGTTGTACCACAATTCCATACAGGATGTCTGTTTGTTCTGTTATTATCATCAAAATAGATGGAATAGTTACGAATAAGTGGCACGTTACGTTTCTATTTCATCTCTATTTTATCAAAAAATCATCATTTATATGTTGTTTGTGTAATTGTTTGAAAAAGAAATCGATACAAAACATCCTGTAGACGGTCGAGATTTAAAAGGAGAAAATATTAGTGTTGTAACACTTCCATATTTGACGATTTTTACCAAAATTAGCGTTACCACACTGAATATTTTCCAAATTGTTGCTTCTTCTACGATTTCAAAATTAAAAAAATTGGCCCAAATATTATTTTTAAATTGTTTTGTAAACCAAATTTTTGTTTCAACGCTTTTATTATCCAATTTTATTAGTATTTATTTGTGATAAAATCAATTTAATTAAAGGAATTGAAGATAATATCGTGACAAAGAACAATAAAGAAAACGAACGTGCCCGTACAACATCGACGACAATTTGTGAAGAGGCTGTGGATCAATTACAGGCTAGCGAAAAATTGATTGCCGGTAAATTTATTTGAAAATTATTAAAAATTCGATAATAATTTTTCAATTTGTCAAGAATTAAACGAAACATGGGAGGAGAAATTGAAACGTACTGAAGCTATCCGTATCCAACGGGAAGCTGTATTTGCTGAAATGGGTGTTGCTGTTAAAGAAGACGGTAATACCGTTGGTGTATTCTCACCGAAATGTACACCGCATCTTGTTAATTTAAATGAAGATCCATTCATGTCGGAATGTTTAATTTATTATACAAAAGATGGTATAACACGTGTTGGATCATCTGAAGCGAATATACCACAAGATATCCAATTGTCTGGTGCCCATATACAACCTGAACATTGTATATTTGAGAATAAAGATGGTAAAGTTACATTAATACCATCTAAAGGGGCATTAATTTATGTAAATGGACGCGAGATCCAAGATCCAGTTGTATTGAAAACTGGTTCACGTGTCATCTTAGGCAAGAATCATGTGTTTCGTTTCACACATCCGGATGAGGCTAGAGAGATGCGCGAAAAGAATACAACACCGTTAGAGACGGTTGATTGGAATTTTGCTCAAATTGAATTATTAGAGAAACAAGGTGTCGATTTGAAAGCCGAAATGGAGAAGAAATTGGTAACGTTAGAAGAGCAATATCGCAAAGAAAAGGAAACTGCCGATCAGTTATTTGAAGAACAACGTAAAGTATGTTGTTCGATTAGTTGATCACCGATTTGAAAAATATTCTAAAGATTGAGAAGAGAGTCGATGTAGTAATTTAGCAAAATTTGAGCCTCGTAGCTCATCGGCAAGTTTTAGGGAATTATGCGTTTTTTGAAAACAAGCTAAACATATCGAATGACGCCAAATATTTTTAGTCGTGCCTGAAACACGTGGGGAAAAATGAAAATAAAACTCGGGGAATCCTTGAGTCAACTTCAAAACGATCTACAAGGCGCAAGTTTTGCTAACATGATTCCAGAGCCTCTCGTGTAAATCCTTGAAATATTTTTTAAATTATTCACCCTTTATAATTGTCGAAAATTTGTTAATTCGTTTCCCGCAGAGTTATGAAGCCCGAATTGATGCTCTCCAGAAACAAGTCGAAGAACAAAGCATGACAATGTCCATGTACAGTTCATACACACCGGAAGATTTCAATAATGAAGACGACATTTTCGGTAAGTATGAAAATTGCTAATTTTTTATTTTAATTTTGTTACGTTCGCTCCATCGTGTCTTATCGAATTTCTAAATAAAAATTTAAAAAAAACAAACGTGTAGAGAAATTTTTAAAACGAAGCGTAGTTGTCGCTTCGGTCGGCTTTTTAATTTTGAGTATTCGACACGATTTTCCAGTGAACCCTCTATTTGACGCAGAATGTAATTGGACCGAAAAAGAATACGAACTGGCCGCCACAGCATGGAGGAAATGGAAACACCACCAATTCACATCGTTAAGGGATGATTTGTGGGGTAATGCGATCTTTCTCAAAGAAGCCAATGCTATATCTGTCGAATTAAAAAAGAAGGTAAACTATTAGAAAATCAACGATTTTTTAAACAAATTTTCGAATATAACAGGTCCAATTCCAATTCACTTTATTGACGGACACGCTCTATTCGCCATTACCGCCTGATTTGAAACCATCCTCAATTGATTACGAACAAGATGAAGATATGGCCGTACCTAAGACCATCGTCGCTGTGGAGGTTCAAGATACGAAAAATGGTGCAACGCATTATTGGTCATTGGATAAATTACGGTACGATTAATTTTAATTGCAATTCTTCAAAACATGCACTTTCTGTTCTATTCCTCACGACAATCTTCAATAATTTTATAGACAACGTTTGGAATTAATGCGTTTAATTTATAATGAAGAAGTAATGGAATTATCAAGTCCTGATAATGTTGATAATAAAGTTGTAACAACACCAACAACACCACCAATATTATTAAGATGTTTAACACAATGTCCACCATCACCATCACGCTTCTCTTTATCGAATTTGATACCGTCGAGGTTGGTGCCACTATAATGCTGCCAACTTCTTTATCCAATTATCTATCAGCATTAATGCTCCAAATTAGTTTAGAAATTTTCAACAATTAAAAAAATAGTTTATTTTCAGTGGTATTCAACAATTAGCGTACAAATTAACTTGATTACTGTTGTAAAGTATCACGAGATGTGTTATCAGTTAATTTGTACCATCACTATTTAAATAGCATCCGGTACATACATTAATGCTGATAATATGAAGAATTGCTTGTTAAAAACGGATTCATGTACAGTTGTAGTTTCCCAGAGAATTTCCGCTTCATTCTTGTGTTCTGTGATGTTTATTTATTTATTTTTTTAGTTCAACTTGTAAATAGACCGCTTTTTACTTCTATGGTGGCACCAATCTTTACTCTATTTGTGTAATTAGCATGAATTCTATCAATATTAACGAAATATTAATTTCTATTTCTATTTTATCGATAGACAACGTTTAGAATTGATGCGTGAAATGTACCATAATGAAGCTGAAATGTCACCAACATCGCCCGATTATAATGTTGAATCGTTAACCGGCGGCGATCCATTCTATGATCGTTTCCCATGGTTCCGTCTAGTTGGTCGTGGTTTTGTCTATTTAAGTAATCTGTTATATCCGGTTACTTTAATCCATAAAGTGGCTATTGTTAGCGAAAAAGGGGATGTTCGTGGATATTTACGTGTTGCCGTACAGGCTGTTATGGATGAGGATAATTCCGATCAAGTTGGTGTTAGACAGAGTGCTCGTATTGCTTTCGAAACACCAAAAGGTACAATTTTCAATTGTTGTTTGTTTGTTTTTTAATTTCTATCTAAAAAAGATGAATTAAAATCGAAATTGTAGCTTTAATTGAGCATAAAAATTTACAAAATATTGATGAACATCTTATTGAAGGACAACCTGGTAATAATGGTATTGATCCGATCAAATTAGACGAATTAATTGAATGCGATGCGGATAGTGGTCGTGGTGATAGTTCTGTATCGTCCGATATTAAAGAAGATGAAATACCCGATCATTTAATGATTGGTAAAGAATTCACGTTTAGAGTTACTGTATTACAAGCTGTTGGTATATCGACGGAATACGCCGATATTTTCTGCCAATTCAAGTAAATTCAACTATAATTTTCTAATTTAGATTATAATTTGATAAAATTTTAGTTTCTTACACCGACACGACGAGGCTTTCTCAACAGAACCGGTGAAAAATTCCGGTAAAGGCACCCCATTAGGCTTCTACCACGTCCAAAATGTTCGTATTTACCCGAATAAATCAAACGAAATACCAATAATTTCGTTAATTTCTAGATTACTGTATCGACAACTAAATCATTTATCGACTATATTAAAACCCAACCGATTGTCTTTGAAGTATTCGGCCATTATCAACAACATCCATTGCATAAAGACGCGAAATTAGAGGGTAATGTCCGTCAACCGCCCCGTCGAATGTTACCACCATCGATACCAATCTCCCAGCCGGTACGTTCGAGTAAATTCGGCGCTTTACCATCCCCCTGTACAGCACACATTCATGCTAAAGTCGACGTGTTAGTGTGGTTTGAAATTTGTGAATTAGCACCGAGTGGCGAGTATGTACCGGTTGTTGTTGAACATAGCGACGATCTACCATGTCGCGGTCTATTTCTATTACATCAAGGTATACAACGGCGTATACGTATAACGATTGTACACGACCAAGCGGCTGAAATTAAATGGCGTGATGTACGTGAATTAGTAGTTGGACGTATACGTAATACACCGGAATCTGATGAGGATGAAGATAACGATAATTCGGTATTATCATTAGGATTGTTTCCTGGTGAATATTTGGAAGTACCAGGTGATGATCGTGTTATGTTCCGTTTTGAAGCTGCATGGGATAGTTCGTTGCATAATTCACCATTATTGAATCGTGTTACCGCCTGTGGTGAACAGATATTTATGACCATTTCAGCTTATTTAGAGGTAATTTCTTCGTTTAATAATCGAGAATTTTCAAAGACTATCAGTACAGCGGCCGAAAAGTGCCAATATTCATAACTCCGTATCTCTTTAGAAAATTTTAATTAACTTTTGAGTTACAAAAGTTCTTTCAACCTTCCCGATGAGCTACAAGGCGTAGTTAGGGGGGTACTTCAAAATCTAGATTAGAACCCCCAAAAATTTAGAAAGTTTAAGGTTATTTAAATTACATTTAATGGATATTTCATATTAAAATTTCAAACATTCAAATGCTGTACAAAATTACAAATAAGGTATATTTAGGTACCTGTTGTGGGCTTTCTTCTGAATTTCTCTTCGTCTAGCTATTTTTTTTTTAGTGCAATGGAAGTTTAAATAGATTACCTACATTTTTCGTGTAGTTAGGACACCTATTTTGTTTTATTATGTATGAGTCAATTAAGAGTACATCTGATTGATTTAAAGCACGAAACTGCGAATTTCTAACTCACGATTTCTCGCATAGCATCTGACAACTTTTCCTGTTTTCCGAAATAATAGGCCAATCAGAAAGAGTATAAAATTATCTAGATAACTGTATACAGAGTGAGATAAGTGGTTTTTCCATATTTTCTCTATAAGTGAACAAATATTGTGGATTTTTCAATGATGTTCTTACAGTATATAGCAAAGAGCTTTACAAAGCTCCAGGAAATTTTTCAGTTTTGAAAATTGACCTATATTACATCCTTTTTTGTGATTAGATGCCCGAAAAATACCAATTTTTAAAGAGGAGTGTCACAGAGACCAGGTTAGAACAAACAGCGCTAGAAGTTTATTTTTCAACGGATTTTAATGATCTAAACGGCATTTGAAAGAGCATTTCAAGAAGCAGCGAAATATGTATTTGGTTGTTTGAAGTTCGGAAGTAATCTAGAGTTACAGAAGGAAATACAGAGTGAGCCAAGTGGTTGGCCTATTAGACGTTTAAAGAGTTCTAATCGATGAAAGTTTCTGAAATTTGGTATGCATCCATTTTTCCACCTGAACTACATCTGGAAAATATTTTCATTATTCTATCAACCCCCGGTGTATGGGGTAGTGCACCCTACTTTCTTATTTTAAATGGAATGCTATATTTTTCATTCCATATTTAGATTCTACGATAAAAATAAAATGGACTTTGATAACATGACCTATGGTCTAGTGTTAATAGTTTTTCAGGAATATTGACTTTTTCTGAAAATTTTGATTTTATAGTGTTTGATTGAAAAATTCATATGTTTGAAGATATTGTTGATAGATAATCCAAATTTGGAAATCTAATAGTTTAAACTATGTACTTTACGCCAGACTTTTCAGAAATGAATTATATTTCAGCATTTAGCCGAAATAAATTTTTCTTTCAGCCAATTTTCAAAACGCAATATCTTTCTTATTTTAAATGGAATGGTATATTTTTCTTTACACGGTTGGATAGAGAAAAAAATTCTACATCGAACTGTATTAACATTTCCTATATCTATCGCTGATAGTTTTTCAGCTATTTAACATTTTCAATTTTCAATAGTTTTCTCCCCAGTCTGAAATTGACTACTGTCTAGTTGTCTGTGACTTAATAATTCGCCTATAAAGAAATGCATAGGAGGCTTAGCAAAATGACATTAATTGTCACATTTGAGGTTAACAATAATTATTTTGTATGTTTTTTCAGCGACTTCAGCCAATTTTACATGAAAAGAAAATACAATTAATTTTAATTTAATTATTTGTCAATTTTTTCTATGATTTTTTAATTAAAATTATAAAAAAAATTAATTATTTAGATGTTAATTGTGACATAAGGTTGTTTCGCCAAGCCTACTATGTTTTAGTATTTCGTTTCAGGGGTAAATTATTAGAAATCGAAAATCATGAATAACTGAAAAATTATCAAGAATAGGTATAGGGAATGCTAATATGATTCGATCCAGAATTTTTTTCTCCGTCTAACCGTGGAAAGAAAAATATACCATTCCATTTAAAATAAAAAAGTTATGGCGCTTTGAAAAATGGCTGAAAGAAAAACCGATTTCAGCTAAACGCTGAAAGATAATTTAATTCTATAAAATTTAGCGTAAAGTGCATAGTTTGAACTATTTGATTTCCAAATTTGGATTGTCTAGCAATAATACTTTCCGAGATATGAATTTTTCAATCAAACACTACAAAATCAAAATTTTCAGAAAAAGTCGAAATTCCTGAAAAACTATCAACGCTAGACCATAGGTCATATTATCAAAGTCCATTTCATTTTTATCATAGAATCTAAATATGAAATAAAAAATATACCATTCCATTTAAAATAAGAAAGTAGGGTGCACTACCCCATACACCGGGTTTGATAGAACAACGAAAATATTTTCCAGGTGTAGTTCAGGTGGAAAAACGGGTGCATACCAAATTTCAGAAACTTTCATCGATTAGAACTCTTTAAACGTCTAATAGGCCAACCACTTGGGTCACTGTATATTTTAAAAGAAAATTACTGGTTTTAATAAGGGAAAAACAACTGTTTTTCCGCGATAGTTCACGCAATTTTCAAACTAAAAAAATAGCTTTCGAATGAGGGGTTGATAAATATTGTAAAATAAAAATTAACTTCAAATTCTTATATCTCCTTATAGGAGTTTTCTTAATTTTCCGGAAAACTAACAATGTAATCGGAAAATTTCATAGAGATTTAAAAAGCGCCTTTAATTTACTATCTAATAGAAAAAATATTGCAAAATAAACAATATTGGGCGAGTTATGAGAGAAAATATAAGAAATTGCGCAAAAAAACGAAAAAAACATGCAGCATAATTTTCGTCTGTAATTCAAATTTTTCAAAAATCTATCTTTGATTGTCGTAACTCCAAGAACGAACGAGAAATCATGAGTTCGCGGTTCAAATGGTTGTACTCTGCACCCTTAAATAAATACACAATCTGTTTTTTAGTTTCGGTTTTTTTTGTGACTTCAGCACCCCCAGAGTTGAATATCCAACTACGCCTATGCTACAGGTTAAAGTTATGCTCAAATGCGCTCTATAGATCCTCAAAATAGTTTATATTGGCTTTTTTGGATGCTGAATTCAGAAAGATGTACTTAACAATAATTCTGTTGTAGTTGGAAAATTGTGGACGACCGGCTATTATAACGAAAGATTTGAGTATGGTGATTTACGGACGTGATGCACGCACCGGTCCACGATCATTAAAACACCTATTTTCTGGTCATTATCGTAACGCTGAAGCTAATCGATTATCCGGTGTTTATGAATTATTATTGCGTCGTGCTAGCGAAGCAGGTAGTCCAGGTAGATTCCCCATAGTCTAGACAATCCTATCCTTTACCCGAATTTAACAATACAACCCTTTCATAGTTGTAATTTGTTATTAATTTTCAATTATTTATAAATATTTAATGATTATTTTAAATAGGTGTACAACGCCGTCAACGTCGTGTTTTGGATACAAGTTCGACATATGTTCGTGGTGAAGAGAATCTGCACGGTTGGCGTCCGCGTGGTGATTCATTAATTTTCGATCATCAATGGGAATTGGAGAAGTTGACCCGTTTAGAGGAAGTGGAACGTGTCCGTCATACGTTATTATTACGCGAACGTCTCGGTTTAGATCGTTCAACAAATTATAATAAATACCATTTAGATTATACAAAGAGCGAGAAGGAAGTTTGTAATATGGTAGCCAAAAATATGATCACAAATACTGATCATTATGAATATACAGAACGTGAAAAACAATTATTGATGAAATGTGTCCGTTTGATTCAAGGTAATTATTATTTTTGTAGGTGTTTTATTTTAATTGTTGTAATAATTTAGGAAAAGGTCGGGATAATTCGAATCCGCGTAAAGATAACGATGTCACCAGTCCATCTGATGATACAACCGAGATGACTACCAGTATGATGTCGAGTATAATGTCGAATAATTCAATAGAATTATGTTCCCCAGAACGTGCACCATTACCAAACGAATGCAATCAATTCCCAACAATACCAACAATGCAACAATCCACCTCCTCAACAACATCAACAACAACCCCCAAAGATCCAGAATTAGTCCTTTATGTACCCGATATGGAAGAGATTCGTATATCACCGGTTGTAGCCCGTAAAGGTTATTTGAATGTTTTAGAACATAAAACGCACGGTTGGAAGAAACGATGGGTATCCGTACGTCGGCCTTATGTATTTATATTCCGCGATGAGAAAGATCCAGTTGAACGGGCCTTAATCAATTTAGCAACAGCACAAGTTGAATATTCCGAAGATCAATTAGCTATGGTCCGTCTACCGAATACGTTCAGTGTTGTTAGTAAACATCGCGGCTATTTATTGCAAACATTACACGAGAAAGAGGTACACGATTGGTTGTATGCGATAAATCCATTATTAGCCGGACAGATACGCTCGAAATCGGCCCGGCGCAATCCGCAGAATCGACCAGAGAATCACGATTTAGGCATTATTGTTAATAATACTCCAACAATAACAACACAAAATAAATGAGGGTTAATATCGATGGAATCCGTACTAGTTTTCTAGATTAAATTGGCTTATTTATCCCGGATAATCGGTGGTTGTGATTCCCCAAACTAGATGGATTCCATTAGTTTTTATAGTTGTGTTTTAAGACAAAAATCTAGTCATTCTGTTGCTTTATTGGATGAATGAAAATAAAAAAGCACGTGTAATACGAAGGAATTGGATTTACCACGGGTGCGATAATAGTGTGCAATATTTAATTAAACCAAAACTTATATAAATGTAAATTTAAATCTCAATCTATGCTTTCATCGATATTGGAATTCGATCGATCTTTGAGAATATCCCTAAACCAACCGCAATTTGCGGATACTCTCAAATATTTCAAAGGATAGAACTAAAAAATGCTTATAGTCTACTACTAATTATAATAAATATAAAGATACATGTACCAATCTAATTAAAAACAAAAAAAAATATATCAACATATTCCCTATCGTTTCTAAATGTTTCTAAACCTGTAATTTCAAAACAGAATGTAATCGTTTTGAAGTCAACCCGAAATTGTACAGAAAATCGGCGTATTTTCAAGGTAAAGAACGAGAAATTCTTGAGGCACGATGATAGCGCTCGCTCACAATTTTAATTTATTTTTCTATAACTTCCACGCCCTATTTGATGTAAATATAACTTCTAATCCCGTTTCGTTTGCACGCTTATTTTTAATTTGATTTAAATCAATTCCGGTGATTTTTATTTGTGATAATCATGACTGATTGATGAGGATATTGTTGGTAGTTGCTTGTTGAAAAATGATAATTCGTCAATTTTATTTTTATAGTTAGTTAACATTCCAATTTCTCTGTTATTTGAATATTGTAACCTGATTATTTAGAATAACACGCTACGCTTAAATCTAAGCTATTGATGTATGGGATTAAATTCAACAAATAATAGTAGATTTGTATGATTCTCCAGTTTTTTGAAAAGACGATCGGCTCTTCAATCAAACCAAGGGCTTAATTTATAAATATCAAATATTATTTGAAATTGTATAATTGTGCATTATGAGATAAATAAATTCAACAACAACAAAAATTCTGTTGGTTTTATATTTGATTACACTTACCAGTAAGACAATTAGAACGGGTACAATTGGGGAAATACTGGATTAAATAATGTTGGATTTAGGGGGTGCGTTGTGCGACCCCCTTACGCATACCCTAGGTCTTCTTCCACGAATAATACATCTCCAATGGCTTATTAACTTTCCAATATTTATCGTTGACTTGTCCTAATGTCTGATTACCATTCAATAAAACATACTGTCCAGTTGTTGGCGATATATAAATACAGAAATTCAATAAACTATGAGTCGTGGGCAATTGAGAATCCAGATCTAAAGTTAAACGCATCGCTAGATATTTATGTAGATGATCAACGGTTGCATTTGCTGTTGTTTTAATATAACGAATCGAATTCTCTTTCAACGCCTTTACTAACGGATTATCACCGGACATTTCTGTGGGATGCGGCTTGAATACCAATTCGATTTCGTTTAAAGTCATCGGTTCGGACGGCCCACCTTCACCTTCTGTATCCGTCTGTTCGGTACGTTCGCTCGATTCGCTCTCCTCGCTACGTTCCGAAGTCAACTGGCTTTTCGGACGTTTACTCAACGATTTACTAATCGAACTAACATTCGACGATACGGGACTGGGCGGTTGAGACGGCGTACTCCTGCCGGAAGCCGCCGGACTTCCAATATTATTCATCGAATTCGTGTGATTTGTTGTAGTAGCGACAGTAACTGGAGTTGTTGTAGTTGTAGTTGTCGGATTCGATGCATTCTAAAAATTGTTTTAATTTTTAAAAAATTCAACAAAAACTCTAAACTTACAGAATTATCGTTAGATGTATTGACTGTAGTCTCGTGATGATCACCACTATTCCCGGTAGTATTATTGGTATTATTCCGATCGATATCGTTGTTTTTTCGTGATCGATTCGGACGATTCTGTGATTGTATTTTGATGCCTTCGGTGATCGAATTGACTAGAGCGGCTTGTGAATGGCTCTTGTTTAATTTGGCCAAGACACGTTCTTGATGGGCCTCGTATTCATCACGACTCGGATAGATTTTCGATATTAACAAATCGAAATTCGGATCCGGTCTTAGTGAACGTTTCGATACTAATTTCTTGCGACAAGTTGGGCATTCTTTATTACCGCTACGTAATGCCGTTATTATACAATCGGAACAGAAGCGATGTAGGCATTCTTTTGTTGTCATCGTCTTCTTCAACATATCCAAACAGATCGGGCACATCAATTCACTGTGTAAACTACGTGGTGATACCGCAATTTCAGTATTATCAGTGATTGCATCTTGTGGTGTCCGATGTAACTCATATAATGATAATTCCCATGTTTTATTTAAACCAATCTGTTCTGAAGTTGTCATTGTTTAATTTTTTTTTTAACAAAACGAAATCAATTTTCAACAATTATTTTGACAACGCCATTGACATTTCTTTCAGTTACTTGACAGATGACATTAGGTAATTGACGGGCCAGTTTAAAGATGTCACCACTATCAACTAAACAAAAAATTATTATATTTTAATTTTTAAAATTGCTAATTAGTATCCTTACATCAAGAAAATTAAATAGATTGATTTATTTACAATAAAAATAAAAATTTCAAATCGTTACATAATTAACTTTGTTACTTAGGCTTGCAGTTTAGCCCTATTATTTGTTGATAATGCAGATTACTATATTACGAACGATAATTTTCTATGAAAGTGAACTGTTACACCACTAATTGTAGCTCTTGTTGTAAAAATTTATATTTGATGTTTTTATAATGAATAAGCTGTTTCTCACATAATTAACAAATTTATTTTTAATTATCGAATAGTAATAATGTATTCTGAACGTTTAATAGAGGTTAATATTGGAAAAATTACAAAAAATCGACTGTGATAAAGTTTGAGGTTATTTGTTATTTTGTACAAAACACTTGATTTTTCCTGTTATCACAACAATAATGTAAAAATTTAACTGTTTTATTTCTTTATTTCGCTATTAATTGAGTTGTTTTTTAAAGGTGCATCCAATGGCGCATCAGAATCGTTTTACAGTGAATGAAATTGAAAGATTCAGTGATCGTATACAGAATTGTTTAGAACATCCTAAAGTTTTAGAAATTTTGACACAATATTTAAATACAATGAACGATTATCAACATCAACAATGGTTGAAAACATTACAATTATGGGAAATTGCCAATACAAATCAATTTAATGATAATTATGAATTAATTGATGAAATTGATGAATTCGATATAGATCGATTTTTAACTAAATCAGAATTACCAGAGAAAATTGCAGAGATAAGATATCAATGTTGTCATATTTTAAAGAATGTTCATCAAGAATTTATTAATTATTTAAAGAATAATCACCAAAGATAATTAACATTGATTACTACTAAATGTAGCTCTAATATTTATATGCACTGTTACTATTTATTTGTATAACATTATTTTGTTAATTTATTGGGAAAATATGGGAATAAAAGATTAGTGAAAACAATTGTTTAGATTTCAAAATTCGCGCTTTTTAGCTAATTTAAAAAATATATTTCAATGACGTCGTTATAAGAAATTGTTATCAATAATTAAATAACAATTTAAAAAATCTATTCTAATTATCGTAACAAGATAAAATATCGTAAATTTTATAAATATTTAAAGTATTAAAATAATTCTTCACTAGTAGGAATACATTTGGCAATATTACTTACCACCGAGTGGTTCTAATGACGTCATAACGTTGATTTATTTTATTTTAATAATAAAATTTATAACAATAAATTTTAATTATTTATAAAATATTTAATATTTACAAATACTGTGGAATAAATTATTAAATATGTTTACAATAAAATATTTCGTAATTTTAATCATTTTTGTTGTAGATCGATCAGTTTTAGGTATAGTTAATACCTTGGTATTTCACGCTAATTCATTGCTTTCCTTGTTAGATGTCGCTAGTGTAATTTGACATATGTCAAACAGCGCCACCATACTGTTCGATGTCGGATTAATGATATTTTGCTGTTCTTCGCAAAATATTTCCCAAAAAAAAAGAAACAAGAATTTAATTACTTTAGTGCAGTTTTCTAAAGTGTTAAATATCAATTTGTGTATGAATTAATAATAAATGTAGTGTTATTCGAATTTAATACAAATAATAATGACTAATCATAAAAAATCAACATTATTGAATGTTGTGCATTTGTTAAATAATACATCCACAGCCAATTTGATACAATCATGTAAGTTAGAATTGTTGTTTTTTCTATTGTTAATTGTTTTTACGTCAATGTTCATTATATACAAAATTCATTCAATAATTGTCTCTATTTGTTCATTCATTCATTCAAATGGTTTATATCGTGTACGTCAATACGATTATTTTTAATTTTCATCATCATTATCTTCAGTTGTTTTGAACAGAGATAGAGACAGTGTTGGTTAATGAATTTCCAATATAATGAGATTTCTGACCCGTTTTCCTCTCTATCTCACTTGCTCTCTTTAGATTTTCTTGTGAATTTTCTTTTTTCTCTTGTGTATAATTGTAATGTTGACATTGCTGGGGCGTGGAACTGCGGCGGGGTATATAAATGTAGAGCAAACATACACACTCGCATCTCTCTCATACACACACAAATTCGTATATTATCAACCGGATTTTCATCCTACACACTGTTATTTTTAACAAAAAAAAAATTGGTTTTTTTCGTGTTAATTTCGTCTAAAATTTGTTTACATTTGACATATTTTTGATGTGTTAGAATAAGATAGAGACAGTTGGTTGTAGGTGAAAATAAGAATAAAAATTAAAAAAACAAAAAAATCAAACAAAACAGTCATAGATGTCTATTTTAAATCAATTTTATAAATAGGCTGAGGTCAATGTAGTGGGTGTTTTGTTGGGAAAATTTCAATACAGATCCGTACTTTAAGACAATTTACCTCTTGGGATTCAATGGGGATAAAAATAATGAAATTTGTGGAATATCACTCGATCTCTTTCTAATTTATTTTGTCTATAATATGTGCGATAAAGATGGTCGATATTTTTATAATTCGTCTATCTATTTTTGTTATATTCTATGTATTTGTGTGATTGTGTAATGATTAATTTTTGTGAATGGAAAAACTCATTCATTGTTGATGCTGCTGGTAACAATTTAAACTTCCGGTTGTTGTAATTGTTATTTTTCCGTTTGAATCGCGAGATTTCCCTATAAATTTCCGTAAGTATAAAGTCATTATTTTAATAGTTGATTAATTATAGGTATAGTTTAATTAATTAAATATACTGGTTTGAACTTGGGTCAATTATTATAACGATATTGTTGTATATTATACGTAATATATTTAGATATAGTTGTAATTTTTTTTTAATGTTTTACAAGGAATTGAACATATGTTATACAACACGATTGTATTTTCAAATTTAATTAATTGATTTGTCTTTATTGATTGATTGATTAGTTTTCGAAACGAAATTTGATGATGTTGATAATCGGTAAACATAAAATTATATCTTTCCGGTTTTTATACAGGAAATATACTCAAATTTCTTCTATTTTATGTCTTTATAATAAATTTTGGATGTATAAAATAGATCTAATGCTATAATAACTGATTATGAGCTTATTGATATACGATACAAGCTATTTTATTCTAGCTTCTTTGATGATAATTGTGTTGTAGAATATGATTACAATAACGAAGGAAATTTGAAGGAATTTCACAATTTATTTGCAAAAATTAAGTGATTTTTTAACCAAATTAATAGGTGACAATTCCAGAGATTATGATTATCATCTCTTGAGACAGTAATGTTTAAAAATATTGACCGTAGATAGATTATTTCTAAATAGTTACAGAATATGAACCGTTGTTTCTATTTTTATGCTTCAGAACAGCATTTTAGGACGACTAATCTTTGTTAATCTGTCCAAATTTGTATTTCTTTACGTAATTTAAAACGTAAATGTTTTATTTTTAAATTATTACCTACTACCTGTTAGTTTGTAGGCTTATGTTTTATTCATTTATTTACGTATTTATTTTCCATTGATAAAATTGCGTTTTCTCCCTATTGTTGGTAATATTTAGTTTATAAATTACTCAGTAAGTAGTTTGATAAATTTATTGTTGACAAATTAACAAATTTGTTTTTCTTATACATATGTATGTATATGGAATATTTATACGTATAGGTATATATGTCAGCTTAATTTATTATTTATTTATACTTTTTAGTTGCCTTTTATATTTCAAACAATATTTTGATCGATAAAATTTTGGAAATTATGTAAGATTACTATCAAATTTAAACAATTAAAATAAAGGAGTTTTTTCAGTTTTCCTTCCGTTAGAATTTATTTTTCCATATTTATTTACGAATTAATTTAATTTTTTCTGGTTGTCTGATTAATTAAAAGTTTTGTTGATGAAGTCATGGTCACAGATGCTAGTTGTGCTTTAGGAAAAATTAATGTTCAAAGGTCTCTGTTTTTATATAAATACTAAAGTTAGTTGCTTGCGCAATTTTTGGATCATATCATCATGTATATTTTAATATTTCTTTAAATTTTATTATTGAATAAATAATGTAATTTAATTACTACCTGTCATTATACAATTTTTTTTAAATAATTATTACTATACAATTATGGAGGTATATAATTGGAAATTTTAAAGCTTCTTTTTTTACGTTTCTTTGTTGTTGACTGAAATCTTTCCATTATGTTTGTTTTTGGGATTGATCCATTAAAGAAATCAAAAATCTCTTCCGTATTGTACCTTTCTTTTATAGAATTATTTATTATTTTATAAATAAAAGCCATATGGTTAACAAATCATTCTGTATTCTAGTCAATAGTTAAAATTGTTGATAATTTAGTTATGCTAGTAATCACAGTAATTACCTTGCAAATGTGGGCGGTTATGGATAATGTTTTTTTTATTCGTGCTTTTTTTTCTAGAAACGCAACAACAGCATTGAAACCCTGTCATTATTATTTCTATTATCTTAGAATCCTCTGACAGAAGAGTAATTGATTGATGGTGTTAGAGCTCATTAACAACAATAAAAACAAAATAATAGATGAAGAAAAACATGTATTAGATAATTTTTTGAAAAATTACTATTTAAAAATAGATTCGTTTTAAGTCTATTATTGCCTGTAATGTGCCATTATTTGGTTTATAATATAAGCAGGACCGAAGCAACAAAAATACATATTTTACATGTTAAATTGTTAATTCGGTCAAATTTAAAGAATATCGATTGTTTTTAGGGGGAACTTTTCGAATATAAATCTAGATTTTTAGATATTTTAATCGTTTTTATTTTTTTCGAGGGAAATTTTCGAGTTTCTTCGCCCATATTTTGAAATATTCTCATGATTTTCATCATTAACCATCGGTTTTTTGAACAAATTTCACTACATAATTGTAAAAAGAAATAGAAAATTCAGACACTTTGACGATAAAATACTGGTTTTTATTTACTCTTTGATCAACGTTTTCGAATTTAAGACTAGATTTTCAAAAAGTTGCCTATTTTAGTAAATCTTGCCATTTGAAATCAACTTTTAGTCAATTAATCTTCAATATTCATCTTGATTTTAACAAATTTTGGGCCTAGTTACAAGAGTTTTTAACAAATTCAGTTTAAGGAGCGTTTTGAAGCTTTTAAGATTGTTCGAGTGTAAATTTTGAGTTATTTTTGTTTTTCTTTTAGTAGAAAACGCAAAACATCGAACACAATCAACTTTACGATCTTTTAGTCATTCTTAATGGTTTTATGTGTGTAATGGTTTGATTAAAAATCTGATATTGTCCAAAAAAGCATTTATAACATTCCCGATGAGTTACCGATTCCAAGTTTTACTAAAATGTTCTCTGGAGACCCTCCAACTAATTTTCAAGATATTTTTCGAATCGTTCCACAACTAATAGAATTTATCTCGAAAAATGTCGTTTGGATTTAAGGCCGAATATCGCAAAATATTTCAATTTTTATAAGAATTAAGTAGGTGTTAAAACTAATGATTCAAATCAGCTTATAAATTCCTAAATCCAATAAAATTTCTCCTAAGTTTTCTTGAAAACAATCCAAACTTCAAGCTGTTAAAATATAGAGAAAACAAATTCCTCTCTTTCTACGTTTTCTTCTTTTTCTTATAAAATTTCTAACAGACTCTGTATGTGGGTGGATGAAATATTAATGGAAACTTTCAAATAATTCGATGGAATTTCCATTGATTCAAATTATAAAAAAAAATCTCTTCTCATAAATTGTCTTGTTTTATCAAAGAGGGCGTACAAATATCAAATTTCTCTAATCATTATTTTCGTGATTCCTTAGAGATTTAAGCGAATTTTTTAAATTGAATTAATTATTTTATTTTTGTTTTGCATAGCCAATTTTATTTTCACATATATACACACAAATACAGACTCATAAACACGTGTTTGTAAAATTGAAGTTTCCTTTGATTTATTTTATGGTCGTATCATAAAAAAATTATCAAAATTTTGTGGTTTGTTCGGTTTGGCTGGTTGGTTTTCAATGTAATAAATCAAACGAAAATAAAATAAAGAAGTAACTTTACAAAAATCCATTCAAAATTAAATAATTTTTATTCAATACTGGCTTTATCCTCTCGTTTCATATACCATTTTCAAAACTGATTCCTTAGTCAGTTTTGTTGTTGGATCTGAGTTTTACTTTTATTTTTTTCAACCCATCGAAACCTATTGTGTTAATATCTGGTTTGTTAGGTAGTTATTGTTATATAGAAAATAATAAAAAAGAAACCACCACGGAATTCGTGTCTGGAGCCACAACTTGTCAGTGAATATAATTAATCTAACACCATCTCTTTCTGATTCATATCATTTTTAATAAAAATAATAAAATTCATATTAATATATGTAGAGGCAGAGAATTTACAAGCAAATTTGTTAAAAACACATTTATAAGAATTATTAGTAAAAATAATAATTAATCACAACGGAAGATGGAAAAAATGAGCTGTCGTATCATCAAGGAGACTCGTAACGAATTGTTGATAAATTGTTGTTTTGTTATTACTTTTGTCTTTGAACCTAAATTTACCTTGTGGGCACTTGAAAATTACACAAATATCTAATAAAGTATTTTTTCACACTTATAGGATGTCTCAAATTTGACTATATTTTCGTCATCTTATTTCTCAAAATCTATCTAGAATATTAACGATTTTATAATAAATAATTTACGGTAGTCTAACACCTTTGATATTTTGGTTTCTCTGTATTTATTACAATAGAAAAACCCAATCAATGCACATTTATTGGAATACGTTATGACGACAATTGGAAAATTTCGTTTCGTTTGATTAGAGAAACACAAAAGAATTGAGATATTTCAAGGAATCTTACTAGAAGTGAATATAAAAATGTTTTTTAATTTATAGAAAATTTCCTCTACTTTATAAAGCAGTTAAAGAGAACTTAACAGAATGGTGAAATGGAAACGGTTTTAATCGCTTTTCGATAGAAATTCTCGAGTTAAGTTTAGATTTTATGACGATTTTTCCTCATCAAGCATGCATTTTCAAATGAATTCTGCAATTCAATTGTGAATTTTTGTTGCAAAAATAAGCAGCTTTGTTTAATTTTAGTTAGTTTTTCTCGTTTTATTCAAAAAAAAGGGTGCCACTTATTCTACAAGACTGGACATAATTAAATTCTTTGTAATAAAAAAATTGAAAAACCATTAAAATCGTTTATGTGATTGGTTTTCATTTAGTATTATGATGTTGTTTGTATTTGATTTTAAATTAGCAAAATTCAATTTACAAACATTAATTATTACAAGTCACTGCTTAATAATAGTGATAATAATAACGTATTATATTGATTTCCAATTGTTTCTACACATTTTTTCGTTTAATTCCGTATTGAATATGAATACAGACGTATCACAATTATAATTATCAGCTTTATTTAATGATTTATGATGTTTATTATACGTTATGTTTATTAATATAGGAGAATATAAATATCAGATTTTATAATTATTTTAATAAGTACTTATTATTCATGTACTGCAGATTAAAAGGAAATTATTATTAAATAGAAAAATTCAGTTACTAATTGATTTGATAATTTACTCGATTACTCAAAAAATCTATATTTTTAAAGGTGTTAAAGTAGAAAAATTGCACGAGAAGCAATATACCACAGGTCCGGTTCTCAATTTATTATTTAAATTTCTATTTGAGGTGGATTTGAAACAAATTTAAAAATTATACAAGCCCGAAATCTCTAGTTTTTGATAAACGATCTACCTAATTAATTGACAAATTCCACATTTTGATATATTAATAACTACTATTATAATATTGTTGAGATAATACATGTAGATACAAATGTAAAAATAGTCTTTGTATATTTATTTCTTTGATAAAAATACTAGAATTAAAAAGATACGAGTTATTTTAATGTCTCTTCGTATATAACATAATTTGGCGAGTTTATCTATCAAAATGTTATACGTTTTCAGATTTGATTTACAATTTTGAAAATGTTAAATGTTAAATCCGCCTGTTGTATGTTGTTGTCGTCGTCGTCGTTATATCTTCAACTAAAATTTCCACCTACACTTCTAAATCTAAATGAAGATAAATTATATGGTTTATTATAAATACACCTTCGTTTTGATATTTAACTGAACACAGAAAAAAAAACGAATCCACTATAGTCTTCTAATAGATATTTCACGTATTTTTGATGGATATTTAACATTAATCGTCCGGTTATTAACTGTAATAATCATTTATTTAAAAAAAAAAAAACATTGACAGGTATAGTTGATTTTCGTTGTTCTAGAGAACACACATGGCGAAAATGTGTTAATTTTAATGATTAAGATAATGGAAGATGTTTTATTTATTATTCTATTTGTCGATAAATAGAATTGTACTATATTTTATTTTGTTGTGTTCTATTTTCGAAATTAAGTCAATAATATAATTGTTATTTTAAAACTGTTGTCTCGCTTTATTTATAATTCTCTTTATCTATTTTATATAAAATCACATGTGTAAAATCGTAAAGCAAATCATTTATGATAGTGTTAAAGAATTGGCGCCAGATTTCTTCACATAATCAATTTCTATTGAGAAATTACAAAATTTTTTCTTACCATACATATTCAAATTGATTGAATTTTTATATGTGCAGATGATTAAAGAAAGTTTTAATATTTTCTTATTTATAATTGAATTATTGGCCCCAACAATATTGCTGGGTTAAATTTCACAATAAAAGGGTTGAATTAGACGGTACATTTTGTATATGTTCTATTTTTACAACTATCCTGATTTTGTTTCCAAATATAAAACGGAATTATTTTGAATACAGTTTATAGAGATCCAGGCAGACTGTTTGGGATTGTTAGGAGCAAATGATTCGATTTTGGTACATTGCCAACAATTTCACTTCTCTTGACTTTTTGTTACATATGTGAATCGTCGTAAAAGAAGAATAATAAAAGGCCAAAAAGGAAAAACGAATAGACGAAACGGAGCAATCAACTTTGACATGTAATTTAGATCTCATTTCAAATCCTTTTGATATATGAATTTGAATACGATTTGATCCTTACGATTATTATTAAATTCTGACATCTTTTCGTTTTCTTTTCTTTTAATTGTCATATCCTGACATTAAAATCAACCTTGAATTGATTCTTCTATATTCATTTTCTCCACCATCATCATCATCATCATCATCATCGTCATCTTTTGTAAAAATCTCCAACAATACTTCATCTATATACAATTTTTTTTTGATGTTTCGTGAATAATAAAATTAATGATGCGTTTAAACTTTCCAATATCTCTCGTCTCGACTAAATTGATCGTTTTGTTGAGAAATTCAAAAGATTAAAAGTTGTTCTCGATAGCGAGATAGATATGGGAATAAACATTCAAAAATTGACAATTTATTATTAGAGGAGATATTCCAACTGTATGTACGTACTTATGACTTGTCTATGTGTGAGTAAAAATAACATTTCCGGTGCAAAATGTCATCGTTTCCGGTCTTTGATTTTTTGGATTTGTTAATGTTGTAATATTATTAATAGAATAACATGGTTTATGGTAATATTCACTATTGAATTATACTTTAAATACTATAATGTTGATAATAAATGTAGAAATGTGTACCGAATTGATTATCCCGCGTTTTATTCGTATATTTACAACCTACATACAATGAAATTTAAATTATTTTAAAAATTTTTGCATGTTTCTAAATGGTTTTTAAATAGAAAATTAAATAACGATAAGGAAATCTTTGTATTGTTCTATAATTTAATTTTCATTCGGATTATCGTTATTATTAACAATTTTATTCATTGTTTCTAAGAATTATGATTTCATTGCAATTCATTTGAAAATGAAAAATCGTCAAGGTTTTACGATTTGCGATTAGTGATGCTACAGGTGTTTTAAAATTGATTCACATGAAAAAATTTACTAATTTGGATAGAATCATGATAGAGAGGCGCTAAATTCGGGCAATTTTTATATTTTTATTTCGATAATTGCACTAGTCTTATCCTCATTTTGTCTATAACGGTTAATTTCTTCAATTCTGAATTTTGCAAATTCGATTAAGTTTTTAAAATATCGGATGATCCATTCAAAGATTAAAGATTAGTTCTATTAGTTAGTGAGCGATTCTAAAAAAATTTGGAGGATTTGTAAAGGAATCTTTAGCGAATATTTTAGTAAAAGTTGAGTCAGTAGCGGACTGGCTCTGGGAAATAATCCTAAAAGGCCCCATATTTGCTAAGCTATAAACAGGCCTACAACTTTAAGGCCAACTTGTCGATGAGCTACCAGGTTCAAATTCAGTTCAACGACTTTTCTATGGATCCCCCAAAAGCATATGCCGATATGATTCTGGCCTGAATAGAATTAAGCTATTGGAAATTCTCTTGAGACCATTCGCGTCTTGGGAATTCTATTTAGATTTTTAATTCAGCCTCATTTCCTTTCTTATTCGTGTTGAATACATTTATTCGTACATATATCTAGTTGTATAACCGATAATCATACTAGTTTATACATTCAATAATACCTACATGATCATTACAACAATACGTATAGGTGTTTGTAATATTTCTATAATAATTATTTGTAAAGTTTACACCCGTTATACTAGTTTGAATATACTGTTGAACTATTGAATTATTGATACTATACATATTTAATACATATCTGCACCATTTATTAGAGTGTTTTTGTGTATGTGTGTAGGTGATATTGGAAGTGGTTGTTAACACGCTAATAACAGTGATTGGTAATCCAATGGGTGGTGGTTGATGATTTCGCACATCTACCATATAGGAGAAAACTGACGGAATAAAAATTGTTTGCATGTGAGAAAGCAATTATAGAAAAATTTTAATAAATTATTCTATTGTGAAACTTCAATATTATAGAAATTAAAATACTCAAACCAAATTCAAATACAATCTAATGGTGATTTTTCAATATTTTATATTACAATAAATAGTTGTATTGTAGCTGTTAAAAGACCACCAACATATTATTCTATTAGACATCCTACTTCTTCGATAAATTGTTGAATTCTTATTTGAAGAATTTCCAAAAAAAAAACAATTCTGAGTTGTATTTTTTATCAAATGATGTTTCAACATGATAATCGAATTTGATTCAACATAATCTATAGAAAGAGGCGCCCTAATAAAAATGCTAATTAAAATGAATCATCTTTAAAGTACATGTAACCAAAAGAGATACCAGTCACATATGGTTGAATTACATAAAAGTGTCTTCCGTTTTTGGTCGTGAAAGTCTTATAGTGATTGAATGGTTCTATAATCGGGCCAAAACTTATAATAATAAAACAAACATCTGTTATCGATTTATTTATTTATAACAATCTTATCAATTATGCGAGGGAATTTTCCAATTGCTCCCGATTTCAGTTTTATAAAAATAAATCGAATGAAATTTTCAAAGCGTTAATATTTGGTGAACAGTCGTATAAAAGGCACGTTCCTCTAAACTCAGATCGGTCAGTCGTCTATGTCTGTCTATATCTAAATCTTTTAAACATTCAAAGGGGTAAGGGGTGATTTACAAATCATACACATATACACACATATACATAGAGATTATATTAAAGTCTTATATGAATATAGTTAGAGAAGGAGCAACAGGTCGGTATAACCTGGGGCAAGGTTGTTGTGGTTGTTTCCCTTCTCTGTTGTTATTATTGTTGTTGTATTATAGTACAGTTGTCTAGATATTGTTGTAGAGAGAAAAACAATATCTCTTTTACCTACCTGTTGTTGTATAACATTTAGATTGGATTGTACATTTTTAGCTACTAGTGTTGGCAACAATTTCCAAACAACTTAACCAATTAAATTCAATTAGTTTGTTTTAAAATAGAGAAGAAACAAGATAAGGTGTCTTATAATGATTTGCGTAGGTGTTTCGTTTCTTTTATTTTTCTATTCAACTGTAAAAGTTTATCTTTATATTAAAATATAATCGTATTATTTTATTAGTTGAGTTTCTCAAAGAAAGATGGAAATTATAAGTGAAAGGCTCTTACTTTATGATTCCTTCTAAAATCTATACAATAATGATAGAAATCGTGTTGTAAGTGAACCTACCACTAAAAGGCATTTAGTTTGATTAGTGGTTATGTTGAGTCATTATAACGCCTTCTACCATCTACCTGTTTTTATAAAACATAGTCCTATACAATTTATTGATACCTGTTTTCTTTATATAAATGTGTAAAAGTGTTAATATTCGATGGGTTGTTGGGCATTTTTAGGTTTTTAGGTGCCTCACTATTGAGGCACCATAAAAAACCTTATTTTAATATATGCATATACAAAAATTACTAATTTTAATAATAACTTTCTTTTGTTTCAGGTAAGTACTCTACAATAATACATCTAACAATTAGTAGAAATAAGGGGTAAGTCTTGAAAAAAAAGTTAAAACTTCCAAATTATCCTGTTTGACTAGTTGTAATTCTCTGTCGTTGTTTTTTGGATGGTTCAAGGCGCCTGTTGAGGCATAAATTTATTCCAACATTCTAGTGGCGGTTCCTTTTCTTCTACACCAACGTTTTTTATTCGTTTCAATCCCATTACAATTGTATAGTCTTCAAATAATTCAAAGATTCGATCTAAAGTCAGGTCCAAATCTAACAAACTTTAACGAACAACAACGAACACGTAAAAATTTCAATTGTCGCGCCTCATGCGTGTTCGTTCGCTAGATTTCGAGCATTTTATACGAACTAAATTCGAAACGAATCTTCAAATCATGAGGGATTTATACAAAAACTTATTACAACACTATCTAAACTAGATTGTTGTTAAAAAGAAGTTAATTTAATACGAGTAGAGTTGTTGAACAAACCGCAATGATAAAATCGACATCAATTCGTAAAACCTTTGAAGGTGACAAGAAAAATAAATTCAACACCAATAAAAGTCGGCACTTTTGTTGTTATTATTTTTGATCGATTTAATTCATCTAATCTCATCTCTACCTCTTTTAAAATAGCATCAATAAAAAATTACCGAAACCTGTCCTATCCTTTTGCCACTATATTTTTGAATAATATCGTGTCTAATATTAATGTTGCTCTTTATTATCCATTAGTTTTAAAATCTAATAGAACAAATTACTTCTTAGAAATGTGAAATTTTCGATTTAAAAACAACAATAAGGTTTGAATGTCCAAAAGACGTTTATTGTGCGCGATATTTTGCCAATTAAAAGTTCTACATTTGTAACACATGTTTTGGTCGTTTATTTTGTTTTTGGTTTTTATTTCCACCTCGACTTTTTGTTGTTTGTCTGTCGAATGTAACAAACAATCGGACACTTATTCTTTCGTTTCGTTCGGTTTTTTGTTTTTTTTGGTATTGAAAGCGTTCCCTTATATTTCTCCACACAAAATACCACCACACTTTATACTGGATCGTTTTGTTATAGCGATACAGACAGTGTCACATTCACTTCGAAATGTGTGTTCGTAGAAGTTTGTAATTTGCATAACTGAAACGTGTCGGATTTCTTTAGCAAGTTGTTATGCTACAACAACAACAAATAGTTAACAATCTTTTTGTTACTAGTCGTCAGTTTTAACAAATGCTCTTATCGCTATAACAGAATCTAAATCATATTTGTTTTAAATTTGATTTAGATGTCTGCCTACATGTGTACAATTACATACCAGTGTGTACAGTTTAATAAATGATTGATCGATATCTATTATTTATCGATAATTTATTAGTAATAATCATAATAATAATTTAAATATTATTTGTTTTTATATCACGTTAATGTAATTGAATTGAAATAAATTGTTAATAAAATATATAAATGAGTGGATAGGTCGTGAATAACTTTTAAAAGAAAAACCCGTTCTATATTTATTCAATACACATATTTATAACTATTAATTTTAATTAAAATAGCTTCTAAATAAATCAATTTTGCTTTCATTATACGAATCTTTATTTCTTCTTCTTCAATCAAGTTGTTTTTTTGTTTGACTGGTTACGGTCATGTTTCTTGTTTCGTTTACCAATGTACCATTACACTACTTTTACACGTAAAATCTACCAGTTCACTACCTTTCGAGTTCATGTTTTTTTGAATAGATTCAACACTAATTTGTTATAGTTTTGAGGAATTTCTTGGTGTAATTCTCAAAAAAAAAATTAATTAGACACGCTATGGATATCTGGTTTTGGTTCCGTAATTGCAAAATTTGAGTTCTGTATCTGCATCTGTTTACGTTTTCAAACAGATATATAACGAAGGTTCGGAATATTTTTCGATTCGGTGTCCACAAATGTTCAATTAAAAAAAATCGATATCTCATCTATATGATGAGATGCCACAAGTGATAAAACAGTATTTTAAGGGGTGTCTGGGGACATTTCTTCTTTTGGTAAATTCCAATTGAACTTTGAGTTAGCGGGGAAAATTTTCGAGTGTTTCTTCAAAAAAAAATCATATTTTTCATTATAATTTAGCAAAAATTAAGTGTGTATTTTTCAACGATTGCCTTAAAGTCTATTAAATTCAAAGAGCTTTTCAAACGTCTGAAAAATCCCTGAATATTTACAGAAACTTGATTCAGTGTCTAATTCTCAATAATCGTTATCTCCTTTATTTGAGGACATGTTATAACGAATACAGTAGCATTAGAAAGATTATTTCGAGTAGTATCTAGAAGCATTTTTGTTCTGGAAAATGCCGATTAAATTCCGAATTATATAAGATAATCGTGAAGCTGGAGTTTTATTTTATTTTCTCCACATTTCCTTCTATAATTTAGCCAATATTTCTAATTTTTCAATGATTTCATCACATAGTATAGCAAATTGAAAGCGATTTTCGAGTCTCAAAGAAATTGTCCATTAAGCTTGTTTAGATTTTGAAAAAATTAATAATCTTTAATTTTTTTGTTTTGTACGGGGTAGCTCATTTTTTTTTTTAATTTCTAGAATCAATGCAAATTTCTACAGATTGTCTAATCTTTAATGGTTAAAAATTCTCGATAAAAAGAGTGAGAAAAATTGCCAATTTCACGTCCTACAATTTCGTTAATTGCCAGACATACCGTATATAGTTTCGCGATAATTTCGATTTATAGAACCGTTATCTAATTTACACCAATTTTTGTGGAATAAATTAATTATTATTATAAATTAAAATCGCTAATTTAAATTAGTTTTTGTAATCGTTCTTCTAATTATTTAAATAGGAGTTGATTCGTTGAAGGAGTTGTTTCACACAAGGGGGTTTATTGATGACTGTTTAAAATTATCGTAAATCTTTCACATTTCAACTATAATTAGAAGAAAATTAATATTTCAATTTAAAATAATGTGTAGATTTGTTGTTATGCTTCCACGACGACAATAGATAATTTGAATTTGAACCAATCTAGATTTAAATAGAGTTTGATTATTTCAATTTACATATAAATAGATTAATTTTTCGATTGCTATTGATAAGAATGATAGAGAAGATGTCACAAATTTTATTATAATCTTACAAATTAAAATTATGAATGAAAAAAATTGGTTAACACACATCTAGGTCAAGAGTGATTTATTTTTAATTTCCATATTAATTAAATTGATACGACAAGGAAATGGTCGATTTTAAAATAAAACTAGAACATTTGAGTTTATTGAAACCAGATAGTGGTGTGGAGAAATTGTTCGGATTTTGTTTGAGATAAAAACGAATTGAAAATGGGATTTACTATCTTGTATACTATCAAAAACTGTTCGTTCTTGTTTTGTATTATAATCGTTTTAATTGGAATTGTTGAAATCGTGTAGGTGGTTAATGTTGTTGTTATTTCTTCTTGTGTACAGGTAACGTTACTTACTATGTATTTTAATCAGTGATTCGAGAACATATCTGTTAAAGTGTTTTTAACAAAATAGAATTAATAAGAACACATGTGTCCTGACAGTTGTAAATGACACGCGCACGTTATTCGCATACCACATCGCCTTGACCTGTCTTGTTGGATTTAGCTGCAGCAACTTCTACTAATGATTCTTGTAGGTGTTCGGTCTTTTTGCATCTTAAACGAAACGAACAATCAGGAGAAAGAGAGAGATGGTGTGTTGTTTATTTAATGGAGTTTGTTGATTTTAGAAAAGGTTTTTTCGTCAATTTAGCTATTGAAAAATTTGTCGCCTACGCGAATTTCGAGTACAAAAAAAAAAACCAAAAACAAAAAGAAAAATGATTGATGTCGGGGTTTTTCCGTAGTCTTGATTATTTCTTTGATTGGTGGCAGTTGACCGAAATGGTCATGTCGGTATATAAATGAAGTTCGGGCGGACCAGATGGCCAGGTGAAAGAGCGTGGGTCGTAGATCATGCAAGAAACCTACACTTGAAGAAAGACCAAGTCAAACTCCTCCATATTACATCCTCCTAAACATACAAACATAAATATTATAGTATTATTTAATGAACACGTGGGCACGTGTCATTTACCCGAAACTGAACATCATTTGAACTGTGACCTGAAGATTTAAAAAAAATCTCTTCTACTACTATACCTACTAATAATAATTTAGCAATAAAACCAAAATTTATGATTAATGATGATTATAAAAGCTATTTAGATTTTATTCTTGATTAGCCACTATCAAGAATCTTCAATCCAAGCCACATAAACAAAAATAATATACAATTACATCTGTTGGACAACGGAATGGTATCCAATTTCGTTTTGTGTAGAAAATGAGAAACAAAAATGATCCACCCAGACACCATGGGTAGTTTTTCAACGCTTACTGGTGCATGAAAAATCGCGTCTTCCTCTTTTTGGAATTGGATTGTATCAACGACATATAGCCAGTTGTAGAAGAGAACAACGACATTTTATAACAAAGAAGAACAAAACGATGGTAGAAAAAAAAAACGAAAAAAGAATAAAGTCCGGGGTGAAAAAAATGGGGAAACAAGAACGAGTAGAATGTGCGACGCGACGACCGTCTCTTCTTCTTCGTCTTCTTCATCTTTAAATTTCTTTTCATTCCTTTTCTTGATGGTACTGTCGAGATCTACTCGTTATTTATTCGATTCAAGTTTCTCTGTCGTCACACAAAAGTATTAGTGGTACGTTTTCTTCAAACCGGCGTTTAGGTATTAAATTTAAATTGTGTCAAACTTGATACCTCCACAAGACGGTTTTTTGGGGCGACTAGAAGAATTCACTCCGACCAAAACCAACAAATAAAATAAAAGATTTATTTTACATGGATTTAAGTAATTCTTATTGTTTGTTCTTTGAATATCATCCACCGAATGACACTCAATTCTAACAAAATTGATTAAACTTATAGATAGTTGTAATAGCAAAATTTAACCTTTTACATTTACTCTTGTTTTATTGAACATAAGAGAAAAAAATATTCAAACATAAGCGTCTTATTATAATAAATCGTGACCGTTTCTCGACATCGCGCGCGATATTGTTATCTTGAAACACGTGTTTCTCGAAAACCCGCACCGTTACCTTCTTCATCATCGTTATACTCGATTCGTTTCTTTCTCTAGTTCGTTTGAATGTATTCAGTTATCTCAAATAACCTTTTTCTACCCTTATTGTTTTTATTCAATAAAAATACAAGCATAGTACAAGTATGGTTATGTGGTTCCACACGGTTGAATCTGTGGATTTTAGTTACAGTCACGTCAATTTGTATTAATCTTATCAAAATGGGTTTATTGTTATTTATTTTTTTGCTTTATATAAAGAGAGAGTATAGTATGGTGTAAAAATGTTAATCCTACACTCGTACACACATTTTGACCTCTTTGACATCACTCTTCAAATACAAAACAGAAAGAAAGACTGGTTTAACTTGAAATGCTTGGAAAAATTGTCAAGTCTTTATAAAATATTTCAAATAAAATAATAAAAAAAACTAACAATAATTAAATGAATTTGTAGATTATGACTATAACAAATTGTTGTATTTTTTCGTTTCAATAAAATCCTAAATAGTGCTTTATCTCTTATGAAAAGTACAGATGGTGTACTTATGTGTACATTCATTGTATATAAAATGTTGAGTTACTCCTTATACTTGCTTGAATTATACAAGAAAAACGAAAGATTCATTCAACATCTGTTGGAGTTTTCTTGAAATTTCATAGAAATTTTGCCAAATTCGTTAAAATATCTTCGATAATTTCTTACAATAAATCGTTAAAAATCCAATAGTTGTACAAAAAAATTATTAATTTGGAAATTGTTGTAATTAACACGATGGAATTTAGTTTTACAACAATATTTCTAATAAATGGTGATAATAATACCGTGTAATAGTTGTAAATTGTATCCAATTTACTTGAAGAAGGCGTGAAAACACATGCTTAATCGTGATGTTGTACCAACAGTGTAATACAGGTTGTTTCACGATGGGTGATTTGTTATAGAACAGCGCCAATGGACGAGGTTTTTGCTAATTTCCAATTTGAATACTGAAACTCTCAGTTCATTTTTAATTTATTGATTAACTGGTAGATTATCAATATTAGAGATGTTACGAAGTTCTATAATAGAAACAAGAAAAATGTAGGCCCTCAAGTTTCTGTCAATTTTCCGGAGGATTTCTTGGAGATTTGAGAAGCTCTTTTAATTTGCTAGAAACTTTGAGAAGGTTATGGAAAAATCGATAATATTTGAGAAGTTGTAGGCGAAAATATCCAAAATTTCTTTAACTCACAATTCACTCTGAATTTTTTAAAATAGATACTCCTTGAAATGCTTTTTTAATGGTGTTTGAGTCATCAAAATACCAAGTGTTTCACCTCTAAATTCTTATAGCAAGTGCCATTATTTGGCGTGCAATTCGAAAACTATTTTAAGAATTTACAGGAGATTTTAGCAAAAATGGGGTCTTGTAGCTCAATTTTCAGAACCGACTTACACGCTCAAATGACTCAGAATAACTTGAGAATACTTCAATGTTGATTTTTTCCATTTATTGGAAATGAGCATTTTTTGATCAACTTCATGATAAGATACGGGTTTGAAATTTTGTTTTATAAGGTGTGGAAACAGGCAGAAACAGAACTCCCAAATTTTGCGGAACTAGAAGCAGAGATTTGTAATATTTCTACTTAAAATCTCTCAATTCATCTTTAATTTATTAATTTTATAAGTGGTAAATTATCAAAATTATCAATCTTTGTTTGTAATTTTTCTTAACAGGAACGAAAATTCTTGTTTTCAACGATTAATATCAAATGGTTGGTAAATTTACGAAGCGTGAAGTAGGTGGAGATTTCGTATAATTCTATATACAGTACAATCTAGACAGACAGACAAATATAAACCATCCTGTTTTCTATTTAAAGTTCGATAACTCCCATTTTCAATAGAATTAAATTTGCAATAATAACAGTACCAACAACAATACAAAGGGTTCTTTCAATTTCAACAAGTAACTGAAAGTTGTAATTACCGTGTACACTCCAATATTTTTCAACATACCAACAACCAGTTTTGTTATTTATTATTTATTAAAATTACTCGACTCAATTTGTCTCACATTCACTACCAGAATTACTATAAGAACTCTATAATCTTCGATAAAGATTTCTCATTAAAATCACATAAAAGACGGATATTGTGAAAAATTCAACTAAATATTCGGTGTCAGGTGTGTTGAATTGATCAGAGTTGAAGGCGTGTGTTATTCACTCTAAACATAGCCGCTACAAGCTGTCTCATGTAACGATTTGGTCGCATTCGCAGACAGTTTCAAAATAAACATCAATGTTGATCCAAGAAATCCAACAGGACTTGAAACGATATGATGGCACATAACAGATTGTTGTTGAATTTGAAAATTCGTTTAATTATAAACGGCCTAAATTCGCTGTCGAATAATTATTGCCAATTATTTTTAAATAATCAAATGGAAAATTGTTAATTTTCTAAATTAGCAAACTAGAAAAAATCTAATGAGAATTTTAATGAACTGGCTAAACGGAAATCAATTTTTTGTAATCGTTTCGTTCTCTAATTAATAATTAAATTTATACACGTTACCTGTCAGTAATTTTTTTCTTGCTGAAGAAAATCATGATTTTTGAACTTTAAAAGTTTAATTAACTCATCACCAGTTTTGGTAACAACATTTCTACTCTCATTTATTATTGAACTTCGGTTTTTTACGTTGTTGTTTTGTCTTGTTAACAGATAAATATCGTGTCAACCATTAAATTGGTTGACTTGTTTTAATTGATCGTTGAAGGGTAAAAATACGTTAATTAAATTTTCTAATTAGAATTAAACAATTGTAAAAATTGGAAATTCTATAACTAGTAAATTGAAGAAAATAAAAATGTTTTCAATCATCCACTAACAAGACATCTCCCCCATTAACCAACCAACGAAATTAAATGAGCCGATGTTAGATAAACTCCCAACAAAACATCTTTCTTGGTTTTCTTATTGTCATCGTCTTCACCATCAGGTGTGGCTGGATTTTTAGATATCATTGGTTAAACCTATCCTTTGATAGTTTTTTCTCTCGTTTTTATCCTCAATTATACATACAGTAAAATTATCAAGTCATAAAATCAACGTATACATTTGTAAATATTACAAATAATATTCAAATGAATTTATTTATAACAATAATAAAAACCACAAACATTAAATCCATCCTACGTGTAGATAACAACATGTAATTCACTTGTACACCTTCATTCATAATCATAAGTCAAGTTTATAATTCTGTTTTATAAGTAGCGAATTTGAAGATTTCTGGTAGAAAATCTTCAATTTTTATGGAGATTCTAGTTTTAAATCTACTGTTATTACAATTCTTCCATCTTGATGTCATAATAATTCTTACAATAACCTTTGGGTATTTTATTCAACATTCTTGTTTGCAATCATTTTTTTGTAATGTTATAGTTCAGTGTCCTTCTTGGAACTTTGACACACCGCTAGGAATTCGCCAGTTATTTTAGCTAATCCATCAACAAATTGCTCGTGTTTTCCATCGATTTGATTATTTTTTAATTTGAATCATTCATCTATTAATTGATGGTAATTTTGAATAATTATCTATCTTGTATGGAACCAGTACCGTTTCTTGACTCTATCTCTTCATTAGTCCGTTTTTTCTTTACAGATTTTCAACTAGTTTGTGTTGTTAATGTATTTATCGAATAATTCTAGCTTGTCTTGTCTGTTATGATGTTATTAATCAATCATCTGTTACTTTCATATCGAATTATTATTAGAATAATTATTACAAAGTCATGCGCTATTACTACTGAACTTGTTTATTAGTATCATTATTTTTGTTAATAACATCATCATCATTACAACTATTTTGTTTTATTTACAATCATTACATTGTATATAGTTTTAATTTTATAAATAGTGAGAGTAAATTGTAAAGAATGTCGCAGATCGTGTATGGACCACCTTCTTTCTTGTTTGTTATTGTTGTTGTGGTATTTTGATTTGCATAATTCGAGTCTTTCTACCACCCGCAAACTTGTAAATTTGTAATTTAATAAGTCTTCAAATGATAACCCCATGTTTTTCTGTTGTTTTCTCTTTTACATGATTGTTTTTAATTAAATTTAATGGATTAAAAATAAATGACCTTTTTTGTATGAATGACGCCTCGTTTTCTTGGTTCTTACAAAAATTCTACAATTTTTTATACAATTTGTTCGAATATTCTTGCAACATTTGGATCTTGTAGCTTACTTTGAAATCGGTGAGAACTAGAAATGTTACGAACTTCTGGTTCTGTTTCTGCTTTTGTTGCCGCACTTTTTTACGCGATTGTATAACGGAAATTGCATGTAATTTGAGAAATACAAATTCATTTCTTTTGATAGATAGTGTGCCTGAAAATGTCAATTTTTAATAACCGAAATCTCCCTTGTTTGATGAGATATTGTAATGAATATAGTAGCATTAGATAGAGCATTTGAAGGAGCATCTAAGTGTATTCTTTGTTTTTGAAAAATCCAATTGGATTTCAAGTTGCAGGAGAAATTCTTAGAGCATGAAGTTTTCTTAAATTCTCCACATTTTTCTCTGTAACTGAACAAATATTTACAAATGTTTAATGATTTTCTCACAGTATTGAACAATTTTAAACAGTTTTTCAAATGTCCAAGAAATTCTCCAATAAATCTGTTGATTTTCCGGAATATTGACATAAATTTGTGGACCCACATCACATTTCTTACAGAGTCTAAAAAATGATAACTAGCCTATTTCACATCTTTTTTCCATGCTGTTTTTGAAAAATGCCAATTTTTAATCAATAATATCCCTTGTTCAATAAGATATTTTAATGGGAATAGTAGTATTAGAAGGAGCATTTCAAGGAGCATCTATGGGCATTGTTGCTTTGGAAAATATCGATTGAACTCTGAGTTGTAGAGGATGATCATAGAGCATGTGCTTTGTTTAATTTCTTTCAAATTTCCCTTACAATTTAGCCAATTTTTTAACGATTTTCACATAGTTAACAGTAAATTGGATATTTTCCAAATCTACAGGAAATTTCCCAAGGAGCTTACTAGTTTTCCAGAAATTTAACGAAAAAAAAAGATAATTTACTACGTTTCTCTTTAAGTAAATTTTATTTTCATTTCGCTACTTCGTTTCCGTTTCTGCCTCGGTTCTGTTTCAATTAAAATGAATTGAGAAGTGTACTTCTGATTCTGTTTCTGTTACGTAAACGTTTCCATTTATTCTCGTATAAAGTGGTGGAAATTTGCAAATGTGCAGTTAGTTGAAAATCGCGACGATTTGACTGCCGACGACTAATGATTTGGCCCGACAAGAACAATTTCAATCAGCGGTAAAATTTAATTAAAACACCCAATCAATACTGTTGTTTTAATTATAAAACGTTTCCAATAATCATTAAATTTGTTTAAGATTTTTCTAAAGAATTCAATTAACTTCAAATACCAATCTTATTAAATCAAATTAATTGGATTACTACAGTTCATAGTGTTAATCATTAATAAGTTGTAAGGAATATAGTGATGATGATAATAATAGTTGGCAATATAGACGTATGGTATAATAGAATAAAGTACCCTCCGGTAACTGGTTAATAAGTCGAAATAGCTTAATCATTCCAACATCTGATTGGTTATTTCCTGTACAAATCTGATAATAGATCTATTTCATTCAATTTCAACAATACGTTTAACGAACCCGAATTATTCGAATTTATTATTGTTGTCTCTTATTTTTTTCTAATTGATTTAATTTGTAGCTTATGCGGGTCGTTAAATTTGTATGTCGCTCATTCTTCATTTATTATTAGTTTATTTTTTAAAAAATTTATCTAATTCTAGATATCGATACATGTGAAGTTTTCTAGCAATCACACCGTATGTTGCTTCAGAATTGTAGCAATGCTGTCTCCTTCCTGGATTTCTAGTTCTTTTTTTCGATTTTTTTATTAGTTTTCTAAAACGAATAATTACCGTTTGTGTTCGTCTATGTACACTAGTATTAAATTAATAGTTCAGGACACTTTTCAAAAAATTATTTCCACTTGTATTGGTCGCTATACTAGAATCTAGTCTTTGGAATAGTCTCACAAGAATTGTAGTAATCATTCTATCATTAAATAGAATAAGTCTTGTAAATAAAAGATTGATAAAGTAGTAGAGGATTTATCGATTTATTAGAAAGTTATATTCTTCTGTTTGAGGAAAGGTGTGCACTTAACGATATTAAAAAAAGATTATTTCCCAGGATTAAATATAATAATGATGATGATGGTGGTTATGATGACAAATAGTTTATGTTATGTATATTTAAATAATATGCACTACATGTTTATGTAGTTAAACAATAATTTCCTCTTTAAATTAATCATTTTATTTACAAGGGAAAACGTGTTATACTAGAACTTTTAGTCTGCTTTAACAATAATAGAAAAATGTGTCAAAACACAAAATTGTGTTTCTACCTCGAATTGCCAGATTGGTAGATGAAAAAGTTATCTTTTGTAGCCTTCTTCCTCAATAGATTCCAATGTCGTGTTCTAGAATTTTTAATCTAAGAATATTTCAAATTATAACACGTATATGGCTATATGTTTAGAATAAGTACCTGTGTTTCTACTTCGGATTGCCATATTGGTAGATTAAAAACAAAGATGTAGAACAATCATTAAGTTGTCTTTTCTAGTACTTTTCCTTAATAGATTTCAATTTATTTTCCACTTAAGGCTAAATCGATTAAAAAAAAAAGATACCCATCATTTTTACAACCAACGTATCTAATGTTCAATTCACTCACTAAAATCCATTATCATTTGCATTTTAAATTTCCGCTATTTTTTTTTCTTAATTTCAAATCTAATTAAATTCGATTGAATGATTGTCCAGTATGAATAAATAAATTGATAAAATTGCAACAATTTCCAAATCATTATAAATCAAAACGGATTATATTTAATTAACACAGATTTCGGTTATATCCGGTTGTATGTAGGTATAAGAGAACTCCCACATTTGAATCGTGAAATCATCTTAAAATAACAACAGGAAATTTAATTTTACAATAAGATTTGTTATATTACTTGTATATTTATTTGAAAATTCAATTTTAATACTCCTATATCATTTAAATGGTATATTAATCATAACATAACTGTTATCTGTTATAATTTGGCATTGTTCCTAACATTTAAAGTCATCCAGTTTTCCTGAAATTTTTTCGACCACCCACCCGTATTATTTGTCATGAATTGTATAGTGACACCAATTTGTTTTACACAATCTTCTATTGGTATAGATCATAAATATGTGTGTTTTTATGTAGGTGTATGTGTGCATATAGATAGGAGTATCAGGTTTATATTTGAATTAGTTGCACCTGTGATGAAGCCTATAAAATAAAACCATCATTGAATGGGTCTATAAGTTGATTGTAAATAGTGGTAGGTGGTAAGTTGGATATACATTTCCCGATTATTCGAGCCCTGTCTTTCGATTTTCAACTTGACAACAACTTATGATTAATGTTAATTAAATATTAAATATAATATGCATTAAGTTGTGGAGATTTACAAGCTTTTCGCATTGAAAAAATTTATAATAATACGTTGTAAATTATAATTTTTTCAACAGGAAATTTCCCTCTATATATCTTCAATAACTGATAATTTAATATCGATTTAATTAATTATAGTCCCACATTATTTGTGGATTTTTCTCGTTATTTTATTAGCAATAATGATGATAATAAAGGAAATCTAGTTTTATTATCGAGGAAGTAAAGTAGAGTATGCAACAGATTCTTGATTATGCTTTCAAAGACCAAGTTCACTCTCGTTGACCAAGCAAGATGAAATACCTACAGCTATTAAAATTTTAAAATTCTGTTTTATTTTAATGTAAATTAAACATAGACAAGAAATGGAATAGTGACGAAGAAGGTGCCACATGGTGGCAAATAGATCGACGACGACTACCTACCAGTCGTCTGACTTTATCGCTTCATACACACATATAAAATTTTTCCGGTCTCTACTCATAATAACAAGTTTTCCGGGTCTCTTTTCTCTCTGCTACCATTCATATAGTTATGTTTAATTTTTTGATTCCATAGTGGAAACAAGTCCCGTAATATTAGATGAGATAAATGTGTAATTTCTTCTAGTCAAGTCCCCAGACACGACTGTTACATTGACTCTCGATTATTTCAATTGATTTCAAGAAAATGAAAACGGATGTCTTTCGGCGTGAGATTTTACCCTTTCATCTTTCATAAATGTTTATATTTTAATATTAATAATTTATTATTACTACTAGAAAATGAACATTTCCTTTACAATCGTGAGAGTTTACACGTATTTTATAACACAGGGTTGCTGAACTGAAAATAGGGAATAATTATTTCAATTATTAGAGTTTTGTAGCTCATTTGAATGAATGGGTAAATGAATGTTAGGGTCGTTTCCAAAAATCACAGAATTGTGTACAATGGGCATTTTTTAGCTAACTTGCCCATAAACTACGAGGTTTAAATTTTGCTAAAATCATCTCATAAATATTTTTCGAATTGCTTATCAAATAATTGAACTTCCTTCACAAACTTGATGGGATACCATAATGGATTAAATAGCATTAGGAGTAGCATTTTAAGAAGAATTTGGAGGCATTTTTGTTTTGAAAAATGTCTATCGAACTTTTAATTACAGAGGAAAATCTTAGAGCACTCGGAAATTTTATCAATTTTTCAATAATTTTCTCATAGTGCATAGCAAATTTAGAAAGCTTGCCAAATTTTCCAAAAAGCTCTGCAATAAATTTATTAGTTTTCCGGAAAATTGACTGAAACTTGAAGGCCTATATCACATCTTTTCTTCTAAAAAATGTTTGAAAAATGCAAATTTTTAATAATCGATATTTCTCTTGTTTGATGACTTATTGTAATGAGCTTAGTAGCATTAGAAAGAGCGTTTTGAAGCGTACCAAGGAGCAATTTTTATTTAAGAAGAATTTTAATGAATTCTTAGATACCGAGGACAGTGTTGAAACATGTATTTTGCTACATTTTTCTCATATTTCGCTCTACAATTCAGTCAATATTTTCTAATTTTTCTATATTTCCCGTACATTTTAGCAAATATTCTCAATTTTCCAGTGATTATCTCACAATATAAAGCAAATTGAACATGTTTTCCAAATCTAGAAATTTTCCAGCGGGCTTGTTAGTTTCCCAGTAAATAGAGTAAAAATTGTTAATTTTACTACAATTTATTACTCATGAAACGATATTGAAATGGTGAAAGAATTTGTTTAACAGTAAAATTTGTGATTTATTTAAATTTGAATCGGTTAGCTTATCGTTCGATAAGCGAGTTCACCTATAGAATTTCAACCTTTCATAATTTAATATTTGTAGACAGATCTGTATACGGAAGAGAAAGGAAAATTGATGTTTTCTTTTCTCTTAGAAACAAGCTTTAAGTTATTGGTTATTATTCTATTATTACTTATCACAATCAGTAATTTTATTAATACCAGTCCAGGTGTTGAATTCTATCATCTTTCTAAAAAAAAAATCGTCAAACAGGTGTTTTATTATAAATTTAAAACTAGGAAAAACTCGAATAAATACCCAATAATTTCCAATACATGTGAATTATTGTCGAGAAACCAATTGAAATTTAAGACTATTGTTGTCGCCGTTGTTGTGTTCCTAGGTTTTGTACTAAAAGAAAATTTGAAATTCAATTCTAAAAGAAACCTCTATAGCGTATAGGGAGAGAAAAAAATAAAGGGCATGCAGGTGTTGTTTTGTATAAGATTTTAATAGGGAGTTGTATTGAAAAACAGGTAGATTTCTATTCTAAACAATACGATTTCAATGTATGTGTATTTAGAGATAACCGAGATTTCGTCATTTTTTTTCCCTGTATAACAATAAATAATTACACAAATTTCATCATCTATGTGGGTTGAACGCGCTTTATTTGTTATCAGAACGACATATTTGGATTAATATTTTTACGTTGTTATCAGAAATAATAGTCGTACCTCTGGTGAAACTGTAATTTTATGTTTATGTCGAAAATTTTTCCCCTAACGGCTATATTAAGATGTAGTAGCGGTAATTTTGTCAATATTTTCCAACCAATTATCGTTCTTTTTTTCCAACTTTTATTGAACGATTCGTTGATTCTATCCGGTATTGTTTGTTTTAAAATAGCGAAAACCTGTCGTGTTGTTTAATAATTTCATATATTCATTCAAATATAAACACAGACAGACATTCACCAAACTTCAACCAGTTTCAATTCATTCATGAAATCTTCTTTGAACTTTGGTATATACATTTATATGTAGATGTGTGTGTATATTTGCGTTTCGTAACCAATATGTGAAGGTAAACGTTGGAAAAATGGACGTTTGTGTAGGTAGATGAGGCATAAAAAACGTTTACTATTTGGACAAATTCCGGATACACCCTTTTTATTGAAACTAAAACAACTTGACTACTAGAATATTATCGTATAGTCGAGTTGTTCCAGTTGGTATGGAACGCGTATAGTTTTGTTTGATTAGAAATATCTGTACATAATTCAATAATGGATATGTTTAATTTTCGTGCTCTTCTGTATTATTTCAAAAACCGATCCATCCTTTGTGTGTTTATTGAATGAAATAAATAAATAAATTGATGGATTTTTTTAAATTTAGACAACAACAGGTTTAATTTCTATTCTTCCATACAAAATATTTCCATTTATTGTTGTGCTAAGACTAGAGAGATGTTAGATTCCCACGATCTTGTTGTTGTATAGTTTGTATCTAGATAGGAAAAAAATAGCAAGTTGATATTGTAAAAACGGTAAGCGTGATGTTAGCTTCTTGACATTTATATCGACAATTAAAATTAACAAAGCCGTCCCATTTTAAATTCTATAGTACCGATAATATAATTCCCAGTTAAGGAATAAGATCGATTTATATTGGAATTAACTATTTATTTTTTTCTGCTTTTAACAAATACAACCATAATTAGAAATAGATTTCTAGTTAACGATTAAATTGTGATTGATTGATTGTGGAAATTTATTTGAGATTTTTCCCAATATTCTATTTCAATTTCTCAATGGACAATAAATTTCAGTACTATGACACACGTCAATTCAGGTTGATGGACGCTGTTTGAAAATCAGTGTTCAAATATTTGTACAATTCATATGATGTTCGAGATAAAGAAGAGTCGAAAAGATGATTATTAGAAAAATACATACACCTGTACTAATTTTTAACAACTAAATAGAAATTTCGAGTTAATTTTGGTGTCCTAAATATCGTTTTTCTATCAACAAGATGATTTGTAAATAGTTTTTACGATTCTCTGTGTTGGTGTGTTTTTGTTAAATTTTATTTTTATTTTCAATACAATTTTACTATGTTTATATCATTGTTGTTATTGGTGTGTGTGTTTTTTTTTTATTATTATTTAATGATAAATGGTGATTAACGAGAGATTTTAAGGCGCCACAACGTACATTATTTACAATAATTGCAGGGATTTATGCACAAAATTAAAATTAGTTAAAAATTATACGGCCCACGGTGGTATAACACGATTGAGAAACTGTTAAGTTGATTTTGTTGTTAAAAAGTTGGGCCTCGCATAGCACGAATCGTTGAATATTCATAATTATCTTCTAGTGGATGGGACAGTTGCAATTTTCTGTATATTTTCATAGTAATTTTCCTGTTGTTATGTATTCAAGAACATCTAGTGTTAAAACACGATTAGAAAACCATTAAGTTGATTTTGTTGTTAAAAAGCTGCTTCCTCGCACAGCACGAATCGTTGAACATTCATAGAATACGATAATTATCTTATAGTGCATGAAAGAATTGCATTTTTTGTGATATTTTCGTCTTAATTTGCTTGTTATGAATTTAAGAACGTCTACTATTAACGTTGAATGTTGTTAAAAGGTACCTACATCCTCGTATAGCACGAATCGAGCATTCATAGAATACGATAATTATCATACATAGCACACAAGATGTGATATTATCGTTTTAATCTTGTTGTTATGAATTGAAGAACGTCTGTTGTTAAAAAAATGGTTGGTACCGCTGAGCAGGTGATTTTGTTGTTAAAAAGCTACTTCCTCGCATAGCACAAATCGTTGGACATTCATCTAGTACGATAATTATTTTATAGTTTATGACAGAATTGCATTTTTTGTGATATTTTTGTCTTAATTTGCTTGTTATGAATTTAAGAACGTCTACTATTAAAACACGAAAACCGTTGATGTTGTTGTTAAAAGTACATCTTTGTATAGCATTCATAGAATACGATAATTGTCATACATAGCACGCAAGAATAGCTCTTTTCTGTGATATTTTCGTTTTTATCTTGTTGTTATGAATTGAAGAACGTCTATTGTTAAAAAAATGGTTGGTACCGCTGAGCAGGTTGATTTTGTTGTTAGAACATTACTTCCTCGGATAGCACGAATCGTTGAGCATTCATAGTTTAGTTTAGTTTTCTGCCAATTGTTCCAAATTAATTGGACGTATTTTAGAATGTTGAAAATTTTGAGCGAAATTGCCGTTTAAAATCTTTTATTTGAGATATCCTGTTGAGGTTGTCTTTAAAATGCTATAAAAATTAAAAATCAATATAAATTTTATGTGTTAAAAACTCTTCCTCATTATAACACGAATTAGTAAACATTTACAAAACACGATAATTATCCTAATTAGGCTATTTGACAAGTATAAATTACAATTTTTTCTTTAAAATGCAAAATATTGCCTCAATTGGGTTAATTTTGGCCGATTTCTAAAATTCTCCAATATTATATTGGGGTTAGTTTTAGTTAGTTTAGTTAGTTTTCAAAAACAGGACGTCAATAATCCCATAAAATTTCCAAAAATCAATAAACTGAAGCGTTACAAAAATACACCAATGAACGTGTTATCCATATGGAATTGTAGACAATTTGACCCTTGGCAGGTAGTTATGGATACATGTCTTTCAAATCTGAAAGAAGAAACGATCCATTTCAGTTGGATTTTTCAACAATTTTATGATTTCCAGATGTGTGGCTTTATACAAATCAAAATTTTATTATTGGTCTTAAAATTTGTTCGTAACAACAAATTGAAACTTGTATGGTAGGATTCCTTTTGATTAAACAATAGTTTGTGTGTATGTATGTGGATTTTTTTTGTTAGTATTTTGCCCAATATAGAATCGTATGTTGTTCTTGTTTGTTGTTGTTGTTGGTGGTGGTGGTGGTGATGTTGTTGCAGCATCGGCCACCATGGTGCATTGTTACCAACCTGATGACAAGCCACAACATTCTGGAATATATTACAATGATCATATTATATACAATACAATACCTTTATACCTATATACGTTGAATAGTCGTTACTTTGTCTCTTGATCCATTCGTTTTGTATCTTCACCTTGAAACAAGAACATCAAATACAGAGTGTATGTATTTGTGCAATTGTCGTATGAGAAACAATACTAGAAAATACGAAATAAATACAATTGTACTTTAGAAAAAATCCAACAACTTGAACATAAGAAAATAAAGAAAAAAGAAAAAGGGATTTGGTTATAAAACGATTAAATTTCCTAATTTGGTATAGCAATAACTATACGCAAATACGTTCGTTTTTAATTGAACATAATGACCTAATATGTATTATAGTGGAATTTTTGTTTGGATTTTCTCATTGTTTACGGTTGCTATTATTTGAAAACTCATCATTTTCTTCACTACTATTGAAATGTCATACCAAATATAGAAAATTGCTTTCAATTATTTCATAAACAAAACTAATTGTTAATTGAAATTAGTTTTGTAAAACATAAAAACAAATAATTCACCAACAATTCGAAACGAGTGACAACCAAATTTGGAATTGTAAAATTAGAAACAACATCTGGGAAGTTTTGTTACCAACCCATTTGTTGATAGGCGCGCAATTTCAACATTTCAATTTCTATTGGCTAAAAACATTGGGTTAGTATAGCCTAATTTTCCAAATCTAACCTTACAATTTCTAATTTGATTAATGGCAGTCTTATTTATTTATTTTTTTTCTGTTTTAATTATTGAAAAATTTTGAAGCATTCGAAAAATTATCCAAAAACGAGTGGATATGAATAAAGATAGTCAAAATTGAGGCTTTGAGGTTAAAATTTTTGCAATTGATCGATTTGTAGCGTCTTCTTTTGAGAACTTTTTGGCAAACTCGTAACTCATCTAGAAGTCGATTAAAAACACTCATTTCTAACAATGTCGCAATTTTCAAAACAACTTTGGGTACTTTCCAACATTGATTTTTCCCATTTTGGTATCGAATAGGTGGAAATGTTTCGTATTTTTTGTAGAATTCAATGGAGAAAAACGTAGGTAATTTTTCAAAATCGAAAATGAAGCAAAAATTCTGCTTCTTGTCAAATTCAATCGAAATGACAAAAAGGATAAAATCTTTACTTTTAATTACTTTTTGACGAGAATTACCTCTTAGCCTCACCTCAAGAGTCGTCCTTGTCGGGAACATTTCGTTGGAAATTTGGACACTTTGTATAAAATAAGTTTCCAAAAAAAAATACCAACCGGATAACGTCTTATTATTTTAAAATCATCTGAATAAATAAAAGCCCAACGAGAGGGGAATTTTGTTATGTTTTCTCAAAAATATCATCCCAACACGTCACACAGATGTTGTTGTTATTGTTGATGTTTAGAAGGAGTGTATTTCAACGATCACATCCCCAAATGGTGTCATTTCTTCTAATTAGGGGAAGTTATAGCCGATCATGTTTTAATGTTTACAAAAAAAAAAAAACAACATTTTACCAATCTCTTAGTGTCCGGTTTCATGAACTATCTCGCTCCAGGTTGAATAATTAATTTAATATAAAGTTGAATAAACGAGTAAAACATTCCCATGAACTTCTTCTTCTAGTTCTTAGTCTTGCAGTTTGTGTGCTTTAAATGGGAGCACACCAATACACACAAATACAGGTTTGAATTCACTTCTTGTTTCAACTAAATACTCTCTCTCTATTATCGATTATACTTTAAATGGTGTGTTGAACAGGTTTTTTTTTTCGTTCTATTCCACTTGTATTTCGCTTATTTATTAGTTTAATTTTCACATATATAGCAAAAGTTTTGTCGTTGATCTTTCGTTGTTCTGTTTGATGGTATAAATTTGTCGCCTGTTTTGATTGATTTCCGTTATTCAGTTGGTAATTAATCGTTGAAACTCTCTCTCTCATTTTCCCATGTTTTAAATATTATCGGACGTTGGCTTATTTAATTTTCAAAAACGTTATAGTCAACGACGTTTGACTTCTTCTCTATTACCACAGCAACAGCAACAACACGGGAAAAAGTTTACAGAATTTGCACTTAGTTTGTAATGGAAATTGTTAAAGTAGAAGAAATAGAAAATGTAATGTCGAATTGTATAGAATTCTTTTTGTTTTGGTTTATGTGCCTTATTCTCTTCGATTTCTTGAAGAAATACGATCATTCTTCTTGTTTCTCTGTATACGGGAAAAACAGTTGTGTTTCAACTTTCTATATAAAGACTTTTTAAAATACGACATAATACATCGTTGTGTTCGATTTTTTCCTCGTTTTATTCCTCTTGGTCTTTGATAATTCTACAAATATGCCCTTAAAGTTAACGTTAAGAATGCGGAAATATCTCAGTTTTCCCAGTCAATCTAAATAGATTTGAAGAAAGCTCTCATTGTTTACTTGCACACCTGTGAGGTGTGGTTTTGTTTTAACGTTACAAACAATTTTTGTTGTTCTATAATGGATTTTTGAGTAATTGTAATTAATCACGTTTATTTTCCCTTAAATTATTAGCTATTAGTGTTAACAAAACTACAATTGTGTTAATTTTTTTTCTAAACAAATGTGATTGATTCAGCAGGAATCTTGCAACAATAGAGTGATTCAAGGTGGGAGTTGAAAAAATAACGAGATTTTCTTATTGTCGTGACAAAATTCCAAAGAATGTCGTTTTGTTGTTGTATTTTTTACCGAACAAATCTCAAATCTAATTCGTTATAGTGGTTTATTATTATTATAGAATTGGAAATCTCCAAATTCACGATTACAATAGACATCTGGGATATAATTCAAATCAAAATCCGATTTAAGAAATAAAGAAACCAACTCATCAACGAATAAAAGTATAAAAATCTGTCCGAATATGTTTTTGAATATGTTCTATGGATGGGTAGACCGACCGGTCTTGTATTGTATAACTTATGGATTTTCACAGTAGGTCCTAGCACCGAAACGGACTAACAAAAAGGTGGCAAGATTCTCTCTCTACACATGAAAAACCATCTTTCTTCAAGCATAAATAACCAACAACCAAAAACTCGATTTTAATAAAGACTAGAATCGTTTGAATTCCAACAACATGGGCTCTTTTTTGTCGTCTCTTCAGTTCTTTCGTTTCTTTGAAGGCGTGCTTTTTGTGTTGTTGTAAGGTGTTATGTGGGTTGTCCAGATGTTTTTTTTTTCTTCTCCCTTTTCTTTCTTTCGTCTTTTTTTTGGCTGTAATGGGTTCGCTTTTGTTGCTCGTTGATTTCGGTTTTTGGTATGGATCGATAGAAGAAAGAGGTTTTTTGAAAGAGATGAAGCAAAAAAGAACCTCCAACACCATGATTTATATTGTAATAGTCGAAATGTCGTTTTCTATAGGGGATTATAACAGGGGGTTAATACAATAATTTATGTTGTATCATTTGGAATCTCTTCGAAGCTTCCATCATCGTAATCCTGATGAGGATGATTGAGTTTTTTCCCTTCGATTCACTTGACAAGGAGCGTAACGAAAGCGTTTTTACCGTAAAAAATTGACCGAATTTTCAAAAAATTCGATTGCTGATTGTTTTTGTTTTTCTATAGATAAACAATAATCGATTAATCTACGTATTTCGTGGAAATCTCTTATCAATTATCGATATCTTGCCAATATTTGATGAGATTTCCTTTTGAAATAGTCGTTGAAATTATTAAAAATAGATAGATGGTGAGTTGATCCGACAGGGGTCCCAGGGGTGAGTTGTTCACTTATCTCACCGCTAGTGTTTCCAAATTAAATGTCGCCCATGTTCTACAACCCAACTTGAACACCTCCATTCCTACTACTACTACTACCATGACCACAAAGCACCACTACTATTCGAATGAGTAAGAAAAGGAGCGTTACAGAATCGTAAAGGAACCATAAGGGATAGAAATATATTGGGTATATAATAGAATTTTTCCGATTGATCTCTATCTCTGTTCAATACTATATTTATATATCTATCTCTATCTGTTTCTAGTGTATTGTATTGTGTAGAATTTAACCTTGTATCTATCTCACTCCAACTCGTTGTTGTTTATATTGTAATATAGTACGGTATTGTGGGCTTTTTTCTACGAGTCGTTCACTATAACAACCTGTAATCTGTGGACGGAGACCTCAGTTACGTTAGTGGCAGCGTAGCGGTGATGATGTTGTTGTTGCTGTTATGTCGTTGTGTGTTGTATATGGGGGCGCGATAACAAATCAAATTTATATACGACGAAAATGTTTACGTTGATTGTTGAGAGAATTTTACACGAATTTTCCTGTTTCAATCAAAATGATTCATAAAACGGAAATAATGTAAGATTTCTGTTCAATTCCAATTTCCAAATATTAATTGGAATAAAATTGTAGAAACTTTCAAGTATATCTGTGATATTTTCTTAATTATTGTGATTTATTAATTACAAATTGTATTGTGATATAAAGATGCCGAGACGACAGAATCGTAATATGAGGACGAAAAAATTAAACGGTATGTATTTCAACAATGGGATTTAATTAATGAATCTACCCGAATTAAACTGTCTGTTAATTGTCGAAAAACAGAACATTTGGTTTATTTAATTTCCAAGTTTCGTGTATCGTTAAACGAAAATTACGCCCGAATACAATCGAATTTTGATAATTTTTAAATGTCTACTTAAAAAAAAAAAATATTATTGTCTCGTTGAAATCGTAAAATTGAATTATGCCTTGACGGGAAATCGCTCCTTCAATTTCACAAAAACACACGAATCGTTGATAATTTTCTCTAAATCTCAGCAATTTCTAATCTAGAGATATCTTCAATTTTTATGGTTTTACACGTAAAAATAAACTTTCGTTCAGTCGATAGATAAGGAAATTTGTCGAGATTCTATCACAATAAGATAATTAGAAATTAGAATTTTCTTAAATAAAGCTGTCTTAAAAATGTATTAAAAATTATAAATTTAAAGCGCTATTTCGTCTCCAATCTTGATTCTAGTAATTTTTAGAATTTCCAAAGTTCAAAATTCCACAAAATTCCGTTTTTTTTGTAATTATTGCAATTATTGTTGATTGCATTAAATATCGGCTCAAAATATGGGTCAGGAGTGTTTATGATAGCAAAACAAGTAAACCTAACGGCATTTAGTCGTCCATAGTGTCGTTTTATATTATAATTTTACTATTATTGGAATATAGAATTGAGCAGTAAAATTATAATTTAGTTCACAGGTGTTAGTTGGCATTTATCTATCTCACTATCTATCAATCAATCTAGCTCTATAACAATTTTAGAATAGAATTTGATTATAGATCTCTGCCATATATACCACTAATATTTATTATTTCCAGGTTAAAGTTCAAATTTATAATAGGAAAATATTATTTCAAATATTTTAGGTGTGGCTAATGACCTAATATATAAAGAAATATCACCGTTAAACTGTACTGTAGGTAATTTCGAATTGTCGAAATTTTTGTTTGTAAATAACGATAATTCGTATTTCCTATAAATAAATTCATTTTGTTGTAGACATTTAGGCGACACTCTTGTAATTTTTCTCACACATACCTTTACTATCTACACAATGTATGCGATATTGTTGTGTTGGCTCGAAATATCATGGTATAAACCTTGATTTTATGTTGTTGTTGCTGTATAAACTGGTTGATAAACGGAAATCTGTCTGCGAAATTAATTTCTCTATAAATATTGTCCTTTAGAATCGAAAATTTTGATTAATTTTGAGTCTCATCAAGTTGTGTATATCTGTTCGTTCTTTGAATCGGTCTCGGTTTTAGGCAAAATTATAATTTGGATCCTTCGGAGAGTTAATAAATTGACGGATTTATTGTGTCTAATGGATATTTTTTCTTAGTATATGAAAACAACACAGGACTCACACATATCCCCGAGACCTAAATCATTTGTAGTTCTGACACTTAATTAAGTATGAAGCCACCTATCAAGTTGAAGGGAATATTTAAAAAGCAACAAGGAATTTTAACATATAGCTATAATTTATTATTAATAATTTCCAAGTATATACAAAAGGACAATTGCTATTTTCTTTGCTGATTTCTAAACAATAAACGAATTTTTTGATGCCAGTTTATATGGAAAGATTCATTCTTTATGACGGTTGGGGTTTTATATTCATTGCTCCTATCTCGTCGAGATCTGTTTTTCAGGCGGTGGATTCGTTGTTGTTGTTGTGGTTCTTAAAGCCGGTCCTCTTTCACATATACGTGCATACCTGTGTGGCGCCTTCCAAAATAAAATTCGTCCAGGATACTTCTTCACTTCTACTTTAATAAATTTTAAATAGATTGGAATAAGATAGTGGTAGATGAGGAAGGATAAATGAGGCGACATGTATCGAAAATCAAGCGAAATATAATCCCCATTCAAATTCTTTTCAATTTTTAACGTGTTTTTGTTTGATTGCGAATTCATTTCATTCATTGATTTAGAGACGTTTTTGTTGGTTTGGTTTTGGTTTGTGCGCCTCGGGCATTCTTTATTCTTATTTGAAATTCAAACTATCAAAATGTAAAACAGTTACAAATTACAACACCTAAACTGAAAATTTTTAATAATAGTAATAATCGAGTGAAATTTCCATTAAAAAATAATCTTTTATCTATATACCAACTGTTCTAACATATTATTATTTATTTAATTATTATTTGATAATTTACGTATGGTAATTAATTAAAAATCGTTCAAAACTGGTAGTTTTTCGTTTGCTGTTAAAATTCAGGTGTCGAATGGAAATTCTCCACTTTATAGAAGGGTTTTATGAATATTTTTATTGTTCGTTTTCGATTTTTTATGGGTTGTTGTTCTCGCGCCCACTGGGTGTTAAGATGTATCAGAACAAGTTATATTACCATGTTTCAAATTATATAGTACACGTACACACATATACATCTTTTATAGTTGCTTGTAAATTATCTGAGATGAGAATAAGAGGAGTCTCTACAGTATGGAACGTGTAATTTTTTCCATTGAACACCGAATATTTCAGTTTTAAAAATAATAAATCTCGAATTGACACAGGATGTTATAGTTTTGTTTTTTCGAGAAAAAGAAATTGCACTCGATCTATACATACGACTGTAGAAAATCGCCCAGATGTTCCATTGGAATCTCACAATTTCCTCTCTGATTTCTTTTAATAAAATAAAATATAGTTCATTATACTATACAAAACGTATATTAGAGTTAGAGATAATATATTATAGACGGTGTTTGTTATATGAAAGCGGTTTCAAAATAGGATACAGTTGTAGTTTCGCTATTTCCGGTGGACGTCGCGACGTTTGCAACATCTCAACACAAATATCATCTTGAATTTTATTATAAATATTGAAACGTACACACGGCGTTTCTATTTTCGTCCATCATCATCATCGTCTGGTTTTTCGTGTTGATGATGATGAACGAATCAAACAAAACAACTAATCAATGACATAATGAACGTTTCATTTGGCAATAAATGAATGCAGACGATAGTAATATTACTATATAACATTGTAGATAAAGATAGATTCAAATGTAGAAAAGATATGGTGGATATATCCAAAAATAATAACTAAAGCACCTGCGAGGATGTTTCCCGACAATTATTTATAGTTTTACAGTGTTGTACATCGCCAACTAAAACACAAACAAGGATCGTATCTAGAATTATGCTGTGTTTGTCTACTGATGATCATCATCCTGATGATGATGATTATAATGATGCACACTCGTACATACACCTGTCTATTTATTGCAAGTGACACTGCAATTAAAATTGATGATAATTTAAACATTAAATTGCTAGTTGAACTTGACTATTAATGGGAGTTTATTGAATTTTTCTACTATTTTTTTCTAATTTCTTATTAATAATTATTAATAATGCCATTTTTATTGTTACAGGTGAGTTCTACTACTTCATTTGATTGATATAAATATCAACAACAATGTTGGGTAAGATATTTTCGTTTAACAAACACCCTCTCTACTATTGAAATGTTTATTTTTAATTGTTAATTAGAGTTGTATTTAATTAATTTGAAATTGAAAGTCGTATTATTGAATTAAATGCAGGTAATTCTTCTAATAGGATAGACCGGTTAGATATTTAGTTGGAAATAGAAGGAGATTATGGAGACTTATTAAGAACTATAATTTTTATTGTCAATTCTATATAATTTAATAACTAGCACAATTATTAAATTGATTGTCGTTATGCTTATAATAGAAGTATTAAAGAAGTGTCATCAGAAACGGATTTTTAATTTATTTTAACGGAAACAGAACAGAAGCGGAAACAGAAACGAAAACGCAAGGAATATGAAAGGAACTTGGAGTAAAATCAACTTTTCGTCAATTTTCGAGGGAATAAATTTCAGATATTTGGTAAACACACTTAATTTGCAATTAACTATGAGAAAATCAGTGATAATTTGAGAATATTGACTAAATTATAGGGAAGAATATAAGAAAAATGTAGGAAAATACATGCTTCAAGATTGTCCTCTGTAAGTTAGAATTTAATCGGAATTTTCCAAAATAAAAACCATCATAGATACTCCTTAAAATGCCCTTTCTAATGCTAATATATTCATTAGAATATTTTATCAAATAAATGAGATATCGATTATCAAAAATTAGCATTTAGCAGACATCGTTTGGAAAAAAGATGCGATATATAGGTCCTCAAATTTTTGTCAATCTTCCGGAAAACTAGCAAATCTATTGGAGGATTTCTTAGAGATTTGGAAAGTCCTTTCGATTTGCGATATAATGTGAGAAAATTATTGAAAAATCGGTAAAATTTGCCAAGTTATAGGAGAAAATATGAAAACATTTTGCAAGCTTGTCTCCTGTAATCCAGAACTATATCGGCATTTTTCAAAAAATTTCCAATGCTTCTAGATATTCTTTGAAGTGGTCTTCCTAATGCTGTTTGATTCATTGCAATGTATCATAAGATATCCATTATTAAAATTTTTGAACACCTTATCGAAAAAAATACTGTGGGACCTCAAGTTTCTGTAAATTTTTTGGAAAACTAACAAACCTAATGGAAAATAGTTTGAAGATTTTCAGTTTTCTTTCTATATACTGTAAGAAAATCATTGAAATAATGAGAATGTTGGCTAAATTAGAGGCCAAAATATGAAAAAAATCGAAGAGATTATATGCTTGCTCAACGATTGTCGTGCTTAACTCAGGGCTCAATCAGCATTTTCGAAGACAAACTTTTTTAAATACTTAGCTAGAATGTTTTTTCCAAGTTACTATATTCATTGCAATATCAAATAAACCAGATGGATTATTAAAAATTGGATTTTTTCGAGTTTCTCTCAATTGTCTAGAAAGTCTTGGTCATCTGAAAAGCTCTTTTATTTTGTTCAATATTGCGAAAAATCAATGATGAATCGATAATATTTGCTAAATTATACACGAAAATAGCATTTTTTTCGATAAAAGATGTACTTAAAATGTTATTCTGTAATTCTGTTCGATTGAAATTTTTGAAAACAAAAATATCCCCGGACTCTTCTTAAAATACTGTTTCTAATGCTATTTTATCCATTGTGATATCACAAACAAATGAGAAATCGATGATTAAATTTTGCCAAATTACGAAAAATGTGTATTTCGTAGCTTCAAGTTTCAATAAATTTGTATTTCTCTAATTGTAAGTAAGTTCTGTTACATATCCGCTTACAAAATGCGACAACAAAGATAAAGAAATAGAAATAGAAGTTCGTAATATTGTTATTTTAAATCTTGAAGTTTTATAAGAAATTTCATCGAAAACAGGGAATCAATTGTAGAAACAAATTTTAGACTTCTATTAGAAAAAAATGATCTATTTTTGAATGACTGAATCATCAAGTACATGAACATTTCGTATCCGTGTCAATTTTTTGCGAGTTTTTTTTTCTCGAATAATTGCCACAATTTAAATTGGGGGACCTTGTCTCGATGTACGTTTCGGGGTCTCGATTTCCGTCCTCTACAACACAACACTCAATTACAGTTCTAATCATGACAAAACAAAGCCTTGTGGCAGTCTAGCAATTGGTTGTTGTTGTTGTTGCACCTCAAAAAGGGTACAATTTCCTGTACGATTTACTTTAAGAACTTTGATTGTTGAACAACGACGGCATCTAGACGGGACGTTTTGACGCCATTATTATTTTAAAATGCAATTTAATTTTTCCATCACGTATTGTCTTTTAAATAAAGAGAAAATACAGTAAAATTATCGAACGATTCAATTCCGGAAATATTTCAACATTTTCAACTGATCCCCATCGACTAAAAAAGTTGGACAAAAAATTAATGAATCCAATAATTAAATGTCTATTATTGTCTATTTCTCGTTTAATTGACTAACCCATCTTCGGTTCGGTGGTAGAATGGTCGATTTCTTTATGGTGCTAATAGTGGTGGAGCCTCATTTCAGGCGCCAGTTGTATCAACTTTTGGCCAGTTCTGTACACGTACAAGAAGAAGACGACGAAGAAGTGGGCTTCTACCTGATAATCGTTGAAATTTATACTGTAATACGTATGTATAAAACGAAGATAGATAGAGTTTAAACTGTGAAAAGATGAGACTGAATTCTCTCTCCATAAAAAGAATCTGAACCAGGCGACTACAAGTCAGTTGGCCACTAGAAACGTTCGAGTTGTTTTCATATTAACGCGTTATAGTTTGCAAGTTCAGTTTAATTTCAATTTATCATAAATTAATGATGAATTTTTGACCATTCTACTAGTTTATCATCATCATGTATATCTATGAAGACGATTGGTGTAAGTTTTAACAACTTAAAATATCGCTTTATTTCTATTCTAAACATTCAAATACATTCATAATAGTTGGAATTGGAACGAAAAATTTAGTAACTCTACAATGTTGAGATAATTTATCCGACAATGTCCGGGTGTGTGTATAAATGTTGGCATAAAAATCAGACCGAACCCATAAGCAATCAAAAAACACCCACGGTGTTTTGTTATGGCCTTGGACTGGATGGTCGACTTATGTACACCTCGTACATGTGTATGTTAATTGATAATTAAAGATACACATTGAGATTATGTTCGATATATTTTTTTCTACAACAATAATCTTAAAATTATTGTTAAAAGACAACAGAATGGAATTTTATTATTAGAGTAGATTTACATTTAAAACTAGGTCTGTTATTGTTAAGTAATATTAATACAAGAGAAATTGCGTGGGTGTAATTTTATATATTTTACTCTATTATAGCTTGCATCATCTCCATCTGGAAGATTAGCAAAAGAACCAATCAACTGTAAAATTTCAGTCGTTTAAACCCAGTAGCGTCACTATAAATGTGTTTTTCTACGGATTAATTGCTCTCTATTTCTGTTCTATTTTCGTTAAAGTAAATTTTTAAAATCTGTTTCCGTTATGGCACTTTTATCTCTAATTGTCGTTATTTGGCGAGATATTCGAAAACTATTTTGGGAATTTACCGGAGAGTTTCAGGAGATCATTTCAGCAAAAATTAGAGCTCTTACAAGGAAAAGGACACAACTGTCCCTCTCCGATTTTGATAAAATTCGTTATACAGGTAGAGCTTCAAAAAATAGTCGATGCATATTTTTTGGCTGTCCATATTGACTTTAAGGGGGTGAAATTGCCGCTTAAAGTTAATTTTCAAAAACTGAAATACTATTTTTATTTTTATCCTCCAATACACAATTCTAAAAATTCTTCATGATATTGACTAATGATCATTATAAACAATTTTGTAGCTTTTGATTAGTCCTGATACGAAAATACTAGGTACTAATAATTCAATTTGGACGTTATAATATATTAGGGATTGCAACCCTTAAATAGGGGATGAATCGAAAAGCCAAAAACAGGTAACTTTAGTTTTTCTATAAAGTTTATGATTACGAGGAGAAAAACTTGAATTTCATAAAATTGTGATCAGGGGGAGCAAAAGAGTACTAATCCACACACATTTCTCACCCCCCACAAACGGGAGGGCTGTTGTCTGCTGGGTCATAATATAATATTGGTTGTGTAGAATATTTCAGTTTTTGAATGAATTCGATATCTTGTTTCGTTCTCGAAATATGGCTTAAAATGTGTTTTTGGGGTTGATTTTAAGGGGCAATTTCACCCCCTTAAAGTGAATATGGGTAGCCAAAAAAAATGCATCGACTATTTCTTTGAAGCTCTACCTGTATACCAAATTTTATCAAAATCGCAGAGGGACAGTTGTGTCCCTTTCCTTGTTCATTTGAAAGTTAATCAAAAGGCGATATCGCGATTTTCTACGCACATCAAATAACTTACAAGTAGAATAGCTTGAGGGTGCTCTTCTAGTATTGATTTTTTTCGTTCTTCTCCATTTTATTCCGGAATGCGATGGGGAAATCAAAAAAAAAACTAGAGAAGATCCTTGGGCAATTTTTAGTCTGTTTGGGTGCATATTTTATTTTGGACAACTTCACGATAAACTACAAGGTTCAAGTTTACCTAAAATTATCATCAGGGACCCTTTTATTAATCCTTGAAGTATTTTTCGAACGATATTTCTCCTCGTTTGTTGGTAATGCCGATTACAGAGTTGAAATAAGAAGCCGACCTACATTCACAAGTTTAGGGTGTAGTAACGCCACTGTTTAAACCGCCTAAAATCTACTGTTGCCTTTCAATAATGAGTATTAATAAAATTGTTGTCATTACGAAATTGCTCCGATTTATTTCATTTCTCTTTGTTATGGTTCGTTTGTTACATATCTTGAGTTGTATTTTAAATTAATGCAAAAAAAACTAGCAACTAGTGTCTTAAAAGGGCAAATTTTTGATTGTTTTTTCCAGTGAGAAAATGCTACTGTGAAGGACATTGTCCGAACGGCCAGACGAATGGAACATGCGAATTGAAGCCTGGCGGTTTATGTTTTACATCAGTTGAAGCTTTAATTGATGAAGATGGCAATGAGTTTCCATTCAGAACGTACGGATGTCTTCCATCAGATGAACGGGGATTGATGCAGGTATTCTATGATTTATTTGGTTTGAATTAATTGATTTTTAATTGTTGATTGTTGTAGTGTAAGGGTCATCTAGTGCCGCACGCTGATCGCAAATCAATCAAATGTTGTGACGATTCCGATTATTGTAACAAAGATTTGAAGCCAATGTATCAAGAACGTCCAACACCTGACCTACCAAATTATGGACCATTCGACAATCCAACTTATATAGTTTTATTAACATCAATAGTATTCTGTTTAACAATTTGTTTAATAATAATAGCAATTGTATATTTACGTTATCGTCGTAAACAAATCTATCATAAAGACTATTTAGATAAATATCCATCATCGTCGACATCATCATCAATGAAAATCCATCGTCATCATTTAATTGATGAGAAATCGAGTAGTGGTAGTGGTAGTGGTATGCCAACATTAGTACAAAGAACAATCTCAAAACAAATCCATATGGTACGTTCAATTGGCCGTGGCCGATATGGTGAAGTATGGTTAGCCAAATGGCGAGATGAATGTGTTGCTGTTAAAGTATTTTTTACAACTGAAGAACAAAGTTGGTTTAGAGAAACCGAAATCTATCAAACTGTATTGATGCGACATGACAACATATTAGGCTTCATTGCGGCCGATATTAAAGGTACCGGCTCCTGGACACAAATGTTATTAATCACCGATTATCACGAGAAAGGATCATTATACGATTATTTACAAAATAACGTATTATCGAAGAATTCATTGATAATAATGGCAACAAGTATAGCTAGTGGTTTATCACATTTACATACAGAAATCTTCGGTACTAAAGGTAAACCGGCAATTGCCCATTGTGATATCAAAAGTAAGAATATTCTAGTGAAGAATAACGGTGAATGTTGTATTGCCGATTTCGGTTTAGCTATCAAATATTGTAGCGATACTAACGAAATTGATGAGGCTAAAAATAATATCCGTAGCGGGACTAGGCGATATATGGCGCCGGAAATTTTGACCGGTAGTATCAATGTGAGAAATTTCGAGGCGCATAAAATGGCCGATATGTACGCTTTCGGTTTAGTATTATGGGAATTGACGAGACGTTGTACGTATAGTGGTAATGATAAGACAATGTTGATTGTCGATGATTATCAAGTACCATATTATGATTGTGTACCGAATGATCCAAGTATTGACGATATGTTACAAGTGGTAGTGATTAAGAATATCCGACCGAAAATACCGTTACGTTGGGACAATGATGATGTGTTAAAGACATTTGCGAAAATCATGCAAGAATGTTGGCATTCGAATCCAGCTGTACGTTTGACGGCGTTACGTGTTAAAAAGACATTGAGTAAATTTAATGTTGATACATATGCAAAAATCGTATAGTGTTTAATTTTTCTAATGTACGAATGTTTATTGAATGAATGGCTGGGTGATTTTCAAACAAAAAAAAAACAAAAATATTGGACAAATCTACAATTTGTATAATGACAATACTTTTGAAATTGAATCGAGCTCAAAATTGTAGTCTCCTAGCAATAGTGCCATTTCTCCATTAGATCGATCTATGGGGATTCAAGTGCTCGATGATTAAAATTTGTGTACATTGAAATAATCACTTGTTAAAATTGCACGATTCCGTTATAATTTCTTTAATTGTATTCGTTTCAATGATAATTCAAAGAAAATTGCTCAATCCCTCAAAACCGATTAGTTTCAATCATAAAACAATAGTGCAATGTTTGTTAAAAAAGATCTGTTATGTATTTTTGTTTTGTTCTTTTCTACATATGTACATATAAATTTAGCCATGTTAATTAAAATAATATTAATAATAACGATAAATTTGTTTATTTTACATTTAATTTCTGTTTGTTCTTTCAATTAATTGATTAATTACGAATTAATTTCATTTTTTGGAACAATATAATAGGCCGTGTGACTGTAGTATTGTGCATTTACAATATTTGTAAATAATTCTGTTTAATTTCGTTTTCTATTCTCCCCAACCCGTGTCTCACTCGTTTATTTGTTGTAATTATTGTGGAAATTCTTGAATGTGGAGTACTTTTGAAAGACTGATTATTGAATGTGTAAAAAATACAATGTGTAATAATAAAATAGTTTATAGAAAAATACACGTTTCAATTATAGGATCCTAATAAAACTATAATTCTAAAAAACTATTGTTTAAGAATATTCTCCAATAATTCCTCGCTTTTAACCGAGATCTTCTTGTGTATCTGATAACTCTCATCTAAATCGTCCATTAATTCCGCGCAACGCTTCAAATCGCGATCCAACCGTTGGCAATACTGTTTATCATTGAACAATTTCGATTTCTGTTTAATTTCATCGAATTTCAACAAACTCGAAGCGAGATCACCCCCATCTAAACTACAATTCCTCCCGTTTTGTTGTTTCAATTGTTGTCTCTCCAACTCTAACAATTCTCGAATTTTGTTCTTAATTAACGGATGATTAATATAAAACCAATCGGTTAGATTATAATCGATTAATTTCTTTAAATCGTACACGATAACGAATCGATTATAGACGGAATTGTTAACGAATCCCGTCCCGTAGAGGCTGAAATCGACTTGTTTCAACTTTTGCAAAATCAAAAATTGCACCAAATCGATCCAAATAACCTCCCCGATTTTATCGAAATTATCGTTAATTTGGCGCAATATCAAACTTAACAGTTTCAAATAGATTTGTTGATGGTTTGTTTTGAAATTCGTCCGGCAATAGTGGCGCAATTTTCGATTTAAATCATCGAAATCGTTCGGCGGCCAATCGTCGACGAATTTCGCCAATTTAATCCGATTGAAAATCATCAATAAATCTTTACAATAGTCGGGATTGTTCCAAAAATTTGGAAAATATTGATAAGTCGACGGCAAGATTAGATTTTCGTAATTTAGAAATTGTTTAAAACAATCGGCAAATCTCTGTATCCGCCGCTCATTATCATCGAAATTCAAACAAATCTCTCGTAAATTATCCAAATGTTCGTTAAATAAATAAATTAACAAATTCGGTTGTTTAAATAACTGCAAATAATTGTAATTCCATCTGGTGAAACTGTGCAATCTACACCAGAAATTTTCGAATTGCTTCACTAGAAATTCGTGTAAATCGTCTAATTGTAATGGTGGTAACGGTTGGAGATTTTCCGATAGAAACAACAATGCTTTTTCCAGATTTTTCAACAAATTCGCTCTTGTAAACTGATTGATTAAAATACAATAATTCGTTATTATTTTGCGGTTAATTAAACAATTCAAATCGTCGTGTAATTGCGTTAAATTATCGCAATTCTCCAACAATAAAACTATCGGTAAACGGAGCGCTACCTTCGATATTCGTTCATATAATTGTCGATTGAAACAATTATCGATAAATATACAACCGTTAAGATCATTCTTTATATTCAGATCTTTAACGATCGAATAATAGAGAATCGGTTGATTGGTTTTTACAAATTTACCAACAATTTCTCGATTAACAATACCGAAATAACGATCTAAAACCGGCTCAATAATCCGTCGACAAATCGACGATAAACTCACTGAAATCTTCCAAAATAACTCTTTGATTATATGCGATTGATAATTGAACGAATTCCGAATTAAATTCGTGTAAATTGGCGACAAATCCAATTTCGGTATATTATCTCTACTATCATCCAAAAGAATATCGTCGATTTGCCCCAATTTATAACATTTACGATTCAATAAATCGGTAAAACTGTAAGAATCTTCGATCAATTCATTGACGGTTTTCGTTAGAATAATCGGTTGGAAATCGATAGCTTTACGTTTACGTTTCTTTAAACAATAATTACGCCATTTATCGACGAATTTCCGCAATTTAAATTCGTTGATTTTCACCGAAATTTCATTCAATCTCTCTTCGATTAGATTGATTTCGATTTGTTTTATTAAACCGTTGATTGTTTCAACAACATCATTGTGGATTTGTTTTTGTTTCTCTGCTAATTTTCTTAATTGTTGTTCCTGTTGTTGTTGTTGTAAAAACTCCAATTCTCGACGTTTACGTTCTTGTTGTTCTAATTGTTGTTGACGTAGAAATTCAGCCCGTTTCAATTCTTCTAAACGTCTCCTCTCCAACAACAAACGTTGTTGTTCTAATTGGCGTTGTTTCTCCTCGAATTGCCGTTGAATTTCCTCCTGTTTTCGACGCTCTTCTTCTTGTTCTAATCGTTGTTGTTCTAATAATTGTAGTTGCAACAATTCTTCATCGATTTTGGGCGATTCTTCGATTTTCTGCGGCGATGGCGCTTGTTCTTCCTGTTCCATCTCTTCTTCTTGTTGCTGTGCTACACCATCGATTTCTTCAATTTGTTCAACGATTTCTCTCTTATTATCGTTATCATCATTGAAGAGATACCGTTTCAATTCGTAATCAAGCGACAGATAACCGTTATCATCGAAACTATTTTGTGGTTGGTGTTGTTCATAGGTCTTCTCTGGTAGTTGTCGTCCACAAACAATCTCACCGATTGTTAAATTGTCACGTTTCGATTCAATTAAATTAATCGAACGATCTAAACAATACGGTAATTCGGGTAGATAGAATTTCGTTTTATCTAAAATGATATTCGTCCGATCTGTATTCGTTGATAGACCGTAATATTGTAAGAAATCGATAGTTTGTTGATTATTTTCAAAGCCTAATAAATCTTTTAAATATTCCACTGATAAAATAATCGAATTCATTCTTGACGAAGTGTACGATTTTAATAGAATCTTGATGGCTTTTAAACGAACTTGTATGAAATATCGCATCAATAAACAACTATTTAATAAAGTTGTAGATTTGATTAATTTAAAGAATCGTACGTAATTATTTTTATCGATTGTCGAATAGATTTCTAAAGCGAATTGGATCTCTTTCGATTGTTGTATTCGACGATTCAATTGTTGTACTTCCCACATAAAATTACCATCGTTGAGATTCAATAAAATTATATAACAACGAAATTCGGATTCGTTCTCACATTCGATACCATTTAAACGTAAATCATTGTACATATATTTTAATGTTTGTAAACATTTCGTTAGATTTTCAGTGTTGATTTTCTGATCGAAAACACTCGGATCTTCATTAATTAAACGTGCCGAACAATAAATATGGAAACGTGCACATTGTTCGACTAATTCCACCGATTTTCGACAACACAATTCTTGTTGTGTTATATCTTTGCGGATGCCACGTGTACGATCCCATAAGAAATGGTACCATTCGCTGATATTAATATCGTTATTATCGCACAAATCCATAATCGAATGCATCAAATAACTCATCGTCATTTGTAGCACATCAACCGGCCGTAATTCCTGGGGTAGTGGAGTTTCTTGATCGGCGCTACTACGAGAATATTGTTTGATCGCCAATTTCGCATCTAATTTCTTATCAACATTCTGTTCGTAGATAGAGACTTGGTGTTGTATCTCGCGTAATAATCGCTCCTTCTCCGGACACATATCCGGACAGGTACCAACCGTCGGTCCGGTTTTCTTATTCAACTCCCAATTCTTCTTCAAATAGATCCGTAATAGTTTATCGCGTGCGTCCAATATTTTAAATTTCTCATCAATTGTCTGTACTGGTTTTATGATAATCTCAATCAATTCGGATTGTTCATCGTTTGTTACAGTTTTATGTTGTTCTTGTTGTTGTAATTTGATTGTTGGTTTCTTTAATTTTTGTTTTATTTGCAATTTATCGGCGGCTGTTAGAAAACCGCCACCCATCGCCTCCAATTCGGATCGTATTTCCGGATCGTCAGGCCAATTTGGATTCGGTTTCTTCAACCGGATCTTCTTACGATTTACATCACTAACTGTCGGTGGATTATAACGAACAATCGTGAAGATTTTCCCATTGTATTCACCACCAATTTCGACGGCATTCAATACGCTCTCGATATTCGTATATTCAACCAGACATATCTGTTGTTTTGTTTTAAATGCAATTGTTTTTATTCTACCGAAACGGCGGAAATATTTCTTGGCTATGTTGCGATCACTGAAGAACTCCGGGGGTACTTGACTACATCTACAAAACCATTTAATAATTTAATAGAAACGAATTAAATAATCGTTAAATCTTACTTTATAATAAACGAGGATGATTTTCGATTGATTGGTGATTTTTTTGAGCCAATTTCCATCACTTTTTCGTTTACAAACACAAATTCAAAACAAACAGCCGAAATACTACATAACCTCAAACATTTGACACATTGCAGTGTTGTCAAATTTGGAAACAAACAGTTTTAATTACCAATTTTTCATAAAATTCGTCACGAAAATTCCCATCTGACTACAATATTGACCATTATACGTTTAATTTCAATAAATGGTAGTTTTTAGATTATTTCTAACATATTTTCCAATTCGTAAATCTAAAGAAAGAAAATTTGGCATTGTTGTGTCAAATTTTATCAATATCATCGCGGTGGATAATTGCAGCTCCAATCCAAATATTATCTTTAAATATTGTGGATAAAAACGGAAAAAAAACTAAAAATAGCAAAACGAAACAAATTAACTTCAACTGGATTTATAAGAGTCTAAAGAATTTCTAATAAAAGACAAATGTGAATATTAAAAACGCCCTTGGGCTATATTTAGCGGTATTTGTCAAAATTCTGACAGGTGAACCTAACCTCTTTCGCTGCCATTTTTTTTTTAATAATCCAATTTCAAATAAAAACCCAACATTATTGGAGTTGGAATCACCAATTCTGGCACGAATTCAACAAACTATTCGTCTGTAACGTGTTCAATTTTCATTGGTATAAATTCATAAACAACACCGACCACGTAATCAGGACCAGTCTAATTTCGAGCACCATTAAAGGATGTTGTAATTTTTCCAAAAGAATAACAAAAATAATGGAAATCCCGTACGGTAAAATCGCAATTTATTTCCTAACATTCATGGGCTACATCTACTCAGGTTATGGTAGTGGTTTATTGGGAAATTTACGCGATGCAGTTCTATCCGCTGAGACGATCTTTGGGACGGTTTTAACGAATATCGTCAATGTTGCCAATAAATTCCGCAATTTGAATGATGTATTCGATGCGGCTGTTGAGGAGAATTGTTATTTTAAATGCAAAAATGGTAAATATGCCCAATTTTGATTCGTATTTCGTCCGAAAATACAGTTTATAAAATTTCCAGATGCTATACCAGTACCCAACCGTGACCATATCCCGAAAGCCGACGGTTGTGGTTCGTTGGGTTTGAAAATACCACACGAATACTTGCCGATAAGTGAAATGACCAAATGTTGTGACCAACACGATATTTGTTACGATACTTGTAATAATGATAAAGAAGTTTGTGATATGAATTTTAAACGGTGTTTGTATCGTTATTGTGATAGTTACGAGAGTAGTATCGGTGGTACAACAATGGTGAAAGCGTGCAAAACAGCCGCTAAAATGCTATTTACTGGCACTCTAACATTGGGTTGTAAATCGTATTTAAACGCCCAAGAGAAGGCTTGTTTCTGTCCATCGTACGGTTGGAAAGATAAGAATTATAAGCGAGATAAGAAGTATACACGTGGCGATGAATTATAAGTAAAATCTCAACTTTAAGTAAACTTTAATTTTATCTCATTATTAAATACAGCTATACTTGTTAACTGTTTAAAGGTATTTCTGTAATTTACCATTATCGAGTAGATTCTTCACATCCGAACCGCCACCTAAACATTCACCTTTTACAAAAACTCTAGGCACCTGAAACAACAGTTAGAATTGTATTTGAACTAAAATCAAAAACGAATATTCGTACAGTTTTGGCACCGGTCATTTCACCTAAAACAGCCTGGATTTCATCACCATCATCGCGCTCGTCCAATTCAATCGTTGTAAATTGTTCTTTAACTTTCTCAAACACCTCTTTGGCCAATTTACAATATGGACAGTACGTTTTCGAAAAGATCACAACTTTGTTGCTTTTAATCAAATCAGCGACTAGCTCTTTTTTTGCATCGGTCATGGTGATGGCTGGACGACCTCCTATCGAACTGAAAACACCACCCATTATACGTAAAATATAACCAGCTAGATTTACAATTGGCCAATATAAAGCCGTTAATAAACCCATCACTGTATTTACGGATAGACTGACAGAAAGACAGCTAAATTTAATGGAAATTCGCTTACATTTACAAAGAAGTTGACAAGGTGAATCACTGGGTTGAAAGTCCAAGAAAGAATGTCAATTTTGACAGTTTGGAAAATTTATATATAGTAGGTTAGTTTTACAGTCCAGTGGCGTGCGTTGTAACAAATTAAATCTGTAATTATTCCGCCGTAATGCTTATATTATTAACTAATAATTGCAAAAACAAATCAAAATTAATCAAACTTCTAATATCTTGCACTACTTGAATATTTGAGATTGTAACAAATTTTTAAATTGAATCTAATTATTACGGAACACCACTGTATCATCTAACCATCCTAGTAACTTTCATTCCGTCATGTTGACCTAATGTAGCCCAAATTATATTTAATAATTTATAATATATCGAACGAATAATCCACAAAAATAGCCCCATATTTTTAATTGTCATAATTTTTAACACTTTTACTGTAAATTCTATAATTAATTTTTATAGATTAAAATATTGCAGGTGCGCTACAATTAGTTTCTGTCTTGTTTATCATTTGTTCTTTGGGTCTGATGGCAGTCAGCTGAACCAAGCCGTAAGTTTTTTCTCAAGTCGTTCGTGTTTATTTTGTGAAATTTTCATAAAATTCAAGAAAATTTCCGAATAAAACACACAATTTTGTGTTAATTCAGGTGAATTTTCTTTATTTTTATTAATGGAAATTGCAGAAAACTATATTGCCGACGTTCAGATTTCCTTAGTATGAAAATAAAATTTTACTTATATTTCCTATAATTAATCGTAAAAAAGTATATAAATTGGTTATAATCCGCTAATTGTGCGTCTTTTTAAATGATATTTGTGCAATTTTTCGATTTTAGTTTTGGGTGTAATTTTGTTAAGGAAGAGGGGGAAGTCCCGAATTAGTTTCTAGTGTTCGAATACGTGTCCTATAATTATCTTATCAGTAGATGAATTTGATTTAAAAACGATAAAATGGCTGAAATGGATGAAGAATTGGTAGCGCATGAAGAATTGGTAGCGCGCAATTATCAAGTTGACTTGATGACAATTGCTTTAGAACAAAATACAATAATTTATCTGCCAACAGGTAGTGGGAAGACTTTTATCGCAATCTTGGTACTGAGAACAATGAGCGAAAGTTTATCGAAGTTCGATTCTTTTAAAATTAATCACGATTTAATTTCTAAATAATCCATTTTGTAGACCGTATAACGAAGGTGGTAAATTATCGGTAATTCTGGTAAATACCGTCGCTTTAGTTGACCAACATGTCGGTTATTTAAGAGCCCATACAGTATTGAAAATTGCCGGTTATTCTGGTGAAATGAAGTTGGATCATTGGAAAAAAAACGAATGGTTGAGACAATTCAATGAGAATCAAGTTCTAGTAATGACGAGTCAAATTTTTTTAAATCTAATCGTATCGAATTATATCGGTAGATGATTTTTAATTAATTAATTTTTTATTAACAATTAAAACGTTTTATTTTCAAAGATTTAACACAAGTAAATTTGCTAATTTTCGATGAATGCCACCATGCTGTTGACGATCATCCAATGCGGCAAATTATGAAAACATTTCAAACGTACCCATCCGAACAACTACCGCGCATTTTGGGCTTGACGGCAACTTTATTGAATCGCAATTGTAAAATTGAGGATATCGAACAAGAGGTGAAGACTTTAGAAACGACGTGTCATAGTCAAGTTGCAACATTAGAGGAATTTGAGGGGCTTGTTGGGTAAACTTGAATCGAATATTTCTAGTTTGTAATAATGATTGAACATTGCAGATATCGAACGAATCCACGCGAGATTTTGGAGACTTATAAGCCGTCAATAATCGATAAAAATCAAGAATTTGCTATCAATTTAATCACTCAAGCAATAACGCATTTAAGTTGTGTGAAACTCGATGATGATATTGTAACCGATTATCCATTCGATGACAGTGTTGAGCCTTTAGAAACCAAAGATATTCTAAAACAATTAAAGAATTTGTTGAAAGATTTTATAATTCATATTAAAGTGTTTGGTATTTATGGCGGTATGAAAACATCGATAGCTTTCACAATAAAAGTCGAACGTTTACGCATCCATTGCACTCATATAACATTAAACACGATATTGAATTATGTTTTGACACTGTTCGGTGTTATTCGACAAAGTTTCGATAATATCATCAATCAATACCCGAATAATTGCGATAAAATTTATAAATTATCATCGTTCAAGTTGTTGAAATTGATTACAATATTGGAGAATTTCAAAACGAATTCCGAGGAAGAATTGTGTTGTATTATTTTTGTACAGCGTAGATCGACAGCGAAAATATTGCACCATATTTTGGATGATTTACGCCAATTCAACCCGAGATTGAATTATTTAAAATCGAATTTTATAGTCGGTGCTTCCAATAATCCATATAAAACAACAAGAGAATCGATGTATTTAACCAAAAAGAATCGTGAAGTAATCCAGGATTTTGCGAATAGCGAAATAAATACAATCGTCAGTTCTAATGTCTTAGAAGAGGGTGTCGATATCAAAAAATGTACGTTAGTTATCAAATTTGATAAATCTGAAGATTATCGTTCTTATATTCAATCAAAAGGACGCGCCAGACATGCGTCGAGTCTTTACTATACTATGGTTGAAGAAACTGATTATTTTAAATATAAACAAAAATATTATCAATTCCAAAAGATCGAAGAGCAATTAAATTCGGTAAATTTACAACAATTCCAATTAAAATAAATTAATTCGATTTTATTTCAGTATTTACTCGGTAAAAATCTGGAACGTAGTCCGCCGAAATCTACAGAAATTACACAAATGTACAATGAAGATATTTTACCGCCGTATTATGTTAACGGTCCAGGTACAGCCCAAGTGAACGTCCTAACAGCTATCTCGTTATTATCACGATATTGTCTAAGTTTACCGCGCGATCAATATACAGTCTATTCACCGGAATGGTATCGAAAAGTTATGATAATTAACGGCAAGAAAAAGATTAAAGTTATTATTAAATTGCCAGTAATTTGTCCGATACAAGAACCGATAGAGGTATAATTTTCTCCATTATTGTATTGTTTGATTAATTTTCGTATTGTAGAGTTCGTTTATGACGAACAAGAAGGATGCCAAACGTGCTGCAGCTTTGAAAGCTTGTATTTTGTTACACAAATGTGGTGAATTAAGTGATGATTTATTACCGGTGGTTAAAACAATTAGAGATGAAGATGTATCGTTTTTGTTTAAACATTGGCCTAAAGATTATCAAAAGACCGATGGTAATGCTAGGAAGAAACGTTTACACGATAAACAATTAGTTGAGGATTTAAAATTTGTAGTTAAATCAAATCAAGCTAGTTATTTGCATGTTATTACAATTGAACCGTTATATAATTATGATGATTTTAATATAAAAACCGTACAAGATTTGTATAGAGCCAATTTAAAATATGGTTTTTTAACTAGTAAACCATTACCGAATTTGTGTAGATTTCCAGTATACGATACGTACGGTGAGATTTTAATACAAATAGAAAATAATCGGAAAATCGTTGAATTAACCGATGCACAAATTAATGAAATCAAAGATTTTCATTATTTAATTTTCAATAATGTCTTGGATATTTTGAAAATATTTTTACAATATGATAATAATGGTGATAATACTGAACATTTATTATTAATACCGATTATTGTTGATGGTGATAATATCGAAATTGATTTTGATACAATTTATAAGAATAAAAATTTGGAAGAAATAACACAACCATCGGCATTAGCACGGAAAAATATCGAAGTCAACGAAGACGATTATTTGCACGCTATTGTATCACCGTGGTATCGAAACCAAATGTCTGTAAGTAAATTTTCTAAATAACTATGACAGTCTAGTTTGTGGGGGATATTTTGAGAATTTGTATGGAAGATTTGAAGCTCGTAGTTCATCAGGAATGCTGGTTTTGATCAATATCCCGATTACCAATCATATTGTAAAGTTATGCTTTACAATAAAATTCTGCCCAAAAAAGGAATTTGATCAATTTTCCAATGAGCTACGGGGTCCGGCTTTTGCTAAAATATTCCCTGAAGACCACTATAGATCCACAAAATATTGCTCGAATAGCTCACAATTAATAAACGCCTGTTTCATTCAAATAAATAATAAATCTAGATTTACATTCGAAAATCTAAAATGAACCTAAAATTCGATTGAATTTCAGCGATTTGATGTCCAGAATAGCCGGAATTTTTGCCTGCGAAGTCATTATTCCAGTCCTGATAGCAGTTATAGTAATAGCGCCATCTTTTGAGCTAATGACACATTGTAAATTGTTGGTTTTCATTTGAATTTTCTCAATTTTCAGAGTTATTACGTGGTGACACGTGTTTGTTTGGATAAAACACCGTTAAGTGAATTTCCCAACGCCGATTATCAAAGTTTCCAAAAATATTATGAAGATAAACATTCATTAGAAATTTACAATTACGAACAACCATTATTATTAGTAAAAGGTCTATCGAAGAATTTGAATTTAGTTAAACCAACATCACATATTAATACTGATGATCGAAAAGAATTGAAACGGAAACGTGAAAAACGCTATGATGAAATTGATGAAATGTTAATACCGGAATTGGTTGTAAAACAGAATTTCCCATCCAGTTTATGGATACAAGCTCGTTTATTACCGACAATAATCAATCGTTTATTATTTCTATTGAAATTGTATCGTTTACAACAAGATATTGGTAAATCGTTGAATTTGAAGGTTGTGGAACATGAGGACGATTTAAAAATCGATATATTAACACTTAATAATAGTGATAGTGAAGATGATAATGATAAACAACCGGAACAAATACAACAATTTAGTGGTAATTTGAATGATTTAAATCAAGGTTTATTACAAATCGAATTAACAACAACAATACGTGGTTTTTATAATAAAGATTATTCGATGAAACGTCTACAAGCGGAATATCCATGGCGTAATTTAGACGAACCCAAAGATATAGAACGCGATATTGACGTCAATCTGATGGATATTGAATATTACGAAAAATTCATATCACAGCCGTTAAAACAACCAACGAAAATCAATCAAAATAAAAGTCCAATTAAACAATTACCGGCTATCACATACAACAAAGATTTCGTCGATATTGATTTGAAATTATTACAGAATTTCTATAGTGATAAAAATCCGAAATTGTACAATTTCTATCAAGCTCTAACAACGATACAATCACGCGATATTGTCAATTTGGAACGTTTGGAAACTTTAGGTGATTCATTTTTGAAACTAATATCATCACTCTATTGTCTTTTACGATTTCCGAAATTCAATGAGGGCCAATTGACAATGTTGAAAAGTCGATTGGTGAGTAATCGGAATTTATTTTATTTGGGCCAACGGATTAATATTGGCGGTATATTGAAAGTGCGCCAATTTGAACCGAAACACGAATGGTTACCGCCCTCTTTTATTATACCGAAACAAATCCAGAATTTAATCAATCAGAAAAAATACTCGATCAATTCGTTGTTTAATTTAAAATTAAAACAACACGAACAAAAATCGGGCGTTCTAACCAAAACGACATTGAATGATTATTTGAATACTATCGATGATAATAATAAGATTATTGATGATATTGATAATAATAACGATGAGGATAGTGATGAATTGAACTCGTACGTTACAATGGGGCAATTTATGAATAAACAGTTGATTAAAGATAAAAATATAGCCGATTGTATCGAAGCATTATTGGGGGTATATTTTTTAAATAACGGTCTATACGGTGGTGTACGTTTCCTACAATGGTTACAATTATTACCGAACGATGAGAATTTGGAGGGTTTATTCAATATAATCGATTTAAATCCGATTGTTAATCCAAAATTGAACGTCGATGATTATATCAAGTGGTATATACCGCAATGTGATGAATTCGAACGGATTATCGGCTATAAATTCAATAATCGTACATATTTATTACAAGCCTTAACGCACACTTCTTTTATACCGAATCGCTTGACATTATCGTATCAACGTTTAGAATTCATCGGTGATGCTATATTGGATTTTTTGATAACCATCTATATTTACGAGAATTGCGGTGATTTAAATCCTGGCGAGATCACCGACTTACGTTCAGCTCTAGTTAATAATAATATATTCGCTTGTTTATTAGTCCGTAATAGTTTACATAAATTCCTATTGTTGATCAGTCAACAATTACAGAATCTGATCGATAAATTCGTCAAATTGATGGAGATGAAAGACTATCAGATCGACGATGAAATCCTCATTCTCTTAGACGAGAACGATTTAAATATTAGCGAATGCATCGATATACCGAAGATTCTCGGTGATATTTTCGAAGCGATAGCCGGTGCAATTTATTTAGATTGTGGCAAAGATCTACAAATAGTTTGGAAGATTTTCTATCGTTTAATGTGGCATGAAATCGATATGTTCAGCAAGAAGGTACCGAAGAATGTGATTCGGCGTTTATATGAATGTCCAGCGGCGTATCCGGTGTTTAGTGCATCGGAGAAACTGGACAATGATCAAATTATGGTGGCTTTAGAGTTTATGTGTGAGGGGCGCAAGAAGCGCGTCTATGGTGTTGGTAGTAATCAGGTGACGGCGAAACGGGCCGCTGCAAAGATCGCCTTGAGGGCCTTGAAATTATAATTTTCTATTTTTAAAGAGGCAGAACGTTATTTTATTTCAACTGTATTGTATTTCCAATAATTCTTTAATGATAGTGTTTGTTAAGTTTTTCATCCTATTTGCATTCTTTTTTAAGTTTCTTATGATTCAGAATAAATTTTTATTGTGAGTAATTGAATTTTAATTCGTAAATTACAACGAATTAACCAATGAATTCATTTAATTAATTCATTTTTTGAATTATTGGGTGTGTGAATATGACTCCGATTTCATCAATTGATTAGCTAGTATATCTGGTTACGCGCATACATCTACCTGCCAATATTTATATTTGAAAGTACTTGGAATCAGCTATTGAAAACAGTGTAAGACATACGATTGAAGGTTAAGCATCAAATAATTTTAGCGCATTGAAAATGTCGAGTTTTATCCCAAATAAACAACATGTGCGGGAAGTTTTATTGCACTATTTTGTTGCAAAAAAAAACTGCAGCACAAACCTATCGTTTGCTTTTGGATATTAACGGTGATCATGCTCCATCAAATACAACTTGCAAGGAATGCTTTCAACGGTTTAAAAATGGTGATTTTGGCATTAAAGACAAAAAATTTGAAGAGTGGAAGAATTACTGGCTGAAGATTGTTGTCAAACACAATCAGAATTGGCAGCATCATTAAATGTCGATCGATCAACTGTTGCAAAACGTTTACAAGCAATGGGAGTGGTTCAAAAAGTCTGTTGCTGGGTTCCACATAAATTGAAAGACAGAGACATCGAACGTCGGAAAACCATCTAAGAAATGCTGCTTCAAAGACAGAAAAGAATAGGTTTTTTGCATCGAATAATCACTGGGGATGAAAAATGGATATATTATGTGAATCCAAAACGCAAAAAATCTTGGGTGAAACCAGGTGAAGCCGACCCATCGCAGCCAAAGAAAAATATCCATTGTGCCAAGGTTATGCTCTGCATTTGGTGGGACCAGAAAGGTATCATGAGTTGCTGAAACCATCTGAAACTATCACTGGAGATGTTTACCGGTGATAACCAATGCGTTTGAGGGTAGCAATAGAAGAAAAACGACCAGAATGGGCGGAAAGGCACAACAAAATAATTTTACAACATAACAACGCCAAACCCCATACTGCAAATGTTGTGAAAACATATTTAAATGGACAGAACTGGGAAGTGCTACCCCACCGGCCATATTCGCCAGACATAGCTCCTTCGGATTACCACTTATTCCGGACGATGCAGTCAGATCTGACGGGAGAGCGATTTAACTCTCACGAAGATATCAAAATTTGGCTAGACACTTGGATTGCCTCAAAAGACCGGGACTTTTTCGAGCGAGAAATCCGTAAATTGCCTGAAAGATGGGCGAAGGTTGTAGCTTCAATTGATTAAACAATTCTTTTATTTCTTAAACAAACCACTGTGTTTTATTTTCACAAAAAAAGTCGGAGTTATATTCACACACCCAATAGTAAGCTATTTTTCCATGAAAATGAGCAAGTTTTTCACATAACAATAACTTTAAAATCCATACAAATTGAAAGAACTGGTGCAAAATAATTATATTTAATAGGTGAAAATGGCTCCTAATTTTCCCGATTTTCCCCAAATTTTCGAAAAATTGATGTATTGTCCATACCAGGACAATTCCCCATGTATAGTTTTCCGAAAATGTAATTCTCTGTTTGGAATTGTGCAAGAAAACTCTCAACAAACTTTTACCATTTTTCTCAATTTGCCGGAAAACTACCGAGTCGATTGGAAAAATTCTTGCATATTTGGAAAGCTTGTTTAATTTTCTACCGTTTAAATCCATATCCATTCGGATAAATTGATATTAGTTGAGATATGAGGGAAATTTTAGAAAACAAGTCTAGATTTTCATCTATAACTCAAATTTTCCATATTTTTCAAAACTATAGACTTTTAATAAGGTGGAAATGGCCGTTCAAACAGGCCCAAAAACTTGAATTTTCATTGAAAAATGAACCACAAATCGTTTATCAAAATTTAGTCTTTTTTGTCGACTTCGAGTCCTGCGTTTTCGATCGACGAATTTCAATAAAAAATAGTTTGAATTGAATTTGCCGCTATTTTTACCTAACCAAGTGTACCAGTCTTGTAATTTCTAAATTACTAAACGAATAAGTTGGCAATGACGCAATTTCGGTATTTTTCAATAAAGGTTTCTCCTTTGTTGTCAAAAATAGTGGAATCTCGAGTAGCCATCAGGGATTGGGACCGTATATGAAAAACAGACTGATAATAGAAAATACATACATTGATATACCAGGTGACCGTTTTTTTTTAAATGTATATTACATATGTCCTAAGCTAACATATGACTCGTAGTGCATAAAAATGTAATAAATGCATGAACGGAAAATAGAAAGGGCGGGTAATCGCGGTTTCAGTGTAGTTTTATCTATAGAACTAATCAGTTGATTCATTTATTGTTTCATTAGTTACAGGACAAGTTGTCGACTTCAATTCGGGCTCCTAACAATTATTGTTTGGAATAAAAACAGGTAAAACATTAAAATTTTCTTTTTTGATTTACTAAAATTTTGGGTAAATGCGTAGTTTACGGGTTTTTGCCAATACTTATCCAATTGTTATAAGATTTCACATACAACATCAAAATCACTCATAGAATTCAATTCTGAGTGCGCCTAGTCGAAATTTTGGCCGTAAAGTCCCCAAAAAGGACCTTTCGTCCTGGCCAATTACAGCCCGTAGATTCGCAATTTGACAGTGTTGCCACACAATGTATCAACCTGCTCACTGATTATGAAATCTCACTCGCAACGAAGTGGCTGTCATTTTGTCAAAATATAAGTTAGGTTCGCTCGAGTCGAAGGAAAGTGGAAGCGTATAGTCGAAGTGAGCACCCCGCTGAGCTATTGTTGCGAGGGTAATTGAGGGTAAAAATGATATTCCTCTTCAAAGTTACTAGGCATCAAGCGAAATTTCCCATCGTACTTCTCGAAGGAATAGCTCACGGTCTAAATGAATTGCGAGCTGGGTCTCTCGATCGTTCTATCTCCTTCTATGTTATAATAAATTTGTATGCGCTTCCTTTTTTAATTATGAATTATGGAAATAAACTTTAAGTTACAATTTTTTTTCAAGGACTATACAAAATTTGATCAAAAGTAACTTTACATTACAGAGAAAACATTTATAGAAACTGTAATTGAATAATTTTTCTATTACAAATTTTCTTAGGAAAATTTACAATTTTGAAAATTATCTGTGCTGGAATCTTTATTTTCATTAATTGTTCTAATTGAAGACAAAATAATGTTAAAACTACATAAAAATAATACAAAATTTGAAAAATACGAATAATAGATGCAAATTATTCAAATTTAGCCGCGCACTCTTAAAATGTGTGCATTTCTTCGAAAATCGCTTTCAATATCTCAAATTTTGGCGAACATAGCCGACAGAAGATTTATTTAAGCTCCGTCCAGTTCGAAGGGTCTTGTGAGAAGGTCCCATGGAGTAAACGCAACGTACAAATACAAAAAATTCCAAGTACGCAAATCTGACAGCAAGAAAACAGCGCGATTTTAAAAAATTTTTACGCAATAAACAATCTTATCTATTTTGATTTACTTTTATAGTTAATATTAATTAATCATAATTAATTTAATAATGTTGGTAATATTCATTATGGACAGAAATAAAATTTGATATTTAACAATAATCAATTGGTAGTTTATTACTTAATTTTTCTGATAAAAATAAAATGAGTGTCTAAAAAAATTCTTATTATTAGTTCGAGAAGTACGATGGGAAATTTCGCTTGATGCCTAGTAACTTCGAAGAGGAATGTCGTTTTTATACTCAATTACCCTCGCAACAATAGCTCAGCGGGGTGCTCACTTCGACTATACGCTTCCAGTTTCCTTCGACTCGAGCGAACCTAACTTATATTTTGACGAAATAACAGTCACTTCGTTGCGAGTGAGATTTCATAATCAGGGGGCCGGAAATGGTACAGTCAACCCAACATAAACAATATACTTTGAAATATAATTAAGTTGATGTTTTTTTTTTGTTTTATGTATAAAGAATGAAGCCCATATGCCCATTTTCACAGTGTAAACGTGAATTTCTAAATAATACTTCTATCCGAGAACATTTTCAGAAGGCACACCAAAGTGAGAGATTCACAGATAAATTTACAGTCTCTAAAGAACATACCAGAAAAACATGTCGTCGATTTTCTGTTATAAATGATCAAATAGTGTATGTGGAAACAACTGGATGGCTTTCTAAATATTTGATAACTCTAACATTTTTAACACAATGTGATCAACATTTCCCTTGTACCGTGAAGATCACATCTGAAAATGGAAAACTTCTATTGTATGAAGCAACAAGAGTTTGTACATATCAACAATATCAAGATTATGGAAACCTATCTAAATTTGCTGTAATTTTCAATATTCTTGATAATGAAAATTTTAATGTTGAAATAAAGCAAACTGTTAAAACATTTTCAAATTCCCGAGTGCAACCAATAGGGAATTCTTCACGTGATGAACCAAAGGTAATGTATCCAAAACTAGGAGAACTATCAAAGTTCAAAAGCCAATCGAAAAATGAGTCTTCAACATGGTCCACAAGTAAGTCTAATACAATAAAATAATCACTACCGGAATTTGAAAAAAATGTAATATTGCAGTTAGTGACGTACAATGTAAACTAACAACACCTCATCACTGGATTCAGTGTTTTAAATTCAATAATCAAACGTTCAATTTATGTATTCAGTCTTCGGTCAATGAAGTTAAATTCGAAATTAATTCAACTATGCCAGGTTCTGATCAAGTTGAAATTAAATTGTCCTGTCTTGACCTGAATAAAGAAGGCGAAATGAATACATTTGAATACGGTACTTTAGGTCCACAAAGAAGACTATCTCTTCCCATGGGTTTCTTAAGGAAGTTAGCTAAGGATGACATTGTGATATTTAGAAAATCAGCATTGCCTAATTATTCTTAGACAAATTTCTTAAATTCAAGATAGGTGAATCCATCGCCGGGAAATAATATCAACAAATATTAATAAAACAATTAAGCAGTTCTATTACCAGCGTCTTTTTATTAAAAAATGTGGAACCAGTTTCGGCTGTTACGCCATCATCAGCCACACACCTACAAGTTGTTATAAATTATTAAAATTACATCAAAATTATAGTTACAAACTTACTGAAATGTAAATCGTCACAATTCTTACATTTTAACTTATATACTCCACTATAATTCGTTGTTAAAGTTAATCATAAATGCGATAATTCATTTAATTTTGTAATTGGTCTTATTGATTTGATGTGTGCACTTTTCGTTCGCTGATTTCAGTAAGTTTATAACTATAATTATATTTCGATGTAATTTTAATAATTTATAACAACTTGTAGGTGTCTGGCTGATGATGGTGTAACAGCCCAAACTGGTTCCACATTTTTTAATCAAAATACGCTGGTAATAGAACTGATTAATTGTTTTATTAATATTCGTTGAAATTTATTAAATGTTAGGCCAATTAACTTTAAAATTCTACTTAATATTTTTAACCGCTTGCCTTATGAAAGCTTTTCTCATGCATCGTAACCAGCAGCAGTTTTATCACAGGCTACATTGTGAGCAATCCAGTGGACATTAATAAAACTGTTTTTACTATTTAATCAAACTACAGAATTTGATAATTATATTTCATTGCATTTTTATTTAAAAAAATGTATTAATGTTTTTATTTCATATAATATTATTTTTATGTTTTTGGTTATACCTATAACAGAATTGTAGAATCTGTAGAATTTATTGCTTGAATAACCTATATGAAGAATGTAGAATATTAGTAAAAAAAATTGTTTAAAGGGGTATTGTTTTATTACAAACATTTTAAACCAATGACAGGAAATTAAAAATTTTCCAGTGTGTGATATTTCTCGAAACAATCTGGAACATGTAGCGCAACTATACACTTTTTGCATTCCCACGTTGTTTCACTGCGCTTCTTATGCTTTGCGCAAACTTTACAAGTCCTAGCTGGTTTTTGTTTTGATAATGTTGGATCAATATGTTTTGGAAAATGTCCCCAATTTCGTCCTTGCAGTCTCTCTGGCGTATCTCCAATGGGTATCTGTTCTGTCCTGTTATAGTTTGATTGTGCAGTTTTCAGTAATAATTCGGCTATGCCTACTCTATACTCAGCATAAGTTAGTTTTTCTTTATGAATTTTCTTGTACAAAATGTTAGTGTTATAAAGTGCCATATCGAATATGTAAAAAAAAAATTTCCTGTATTCTTTCATGTGTTTCCTCATAATGGGGAAACAAGCTAACATTTGATCTTGGCGATCAACGCCAATCATGCCCTTATTATAATCAATTATACATTTGGGTTTTAAAATATCAGGTTTTCTTTCTTCAGCCATTTCTATTTTATCATGTTTGGTGGACAAGACATGAACATCTCGCTTATCTTTCCAGTTTAAGGCGAATATGCCATTACTAGATCTCATTTCGCATTCACCCTTTTTAAGTTTTTTTTTCATTAAATCAATGGGCATATTTTTTCTATTAGAACCTACTCTTCCTATTGCATTCGTTTTATTTTTAATTAATCGTAAAAATAATTTTGGCGAAGAAAACCGGTTGTCTAGGTATAGAGTGTGTCCTTTATGTAATACTGAGCTGATTAATTCCATGACAACATTTTCAGATGCGCTATCGTCATGATTTATTGTACCGTTTCCGGTATATATTTTAAAATGATAACAATACCCCGATGCCGATTCACACAATTTATAAAACTTTATGCCAAATCTGGCTCTTTTAGACGGATTATTCTGTTTATATGATAAACGTCCCTTAAATTTCATAAGGGATTCATCGATAGAGATATCCTCTTCCATAATATACACTTCTTTGAATTTTTGATTGAAAAAAGTTGCAACAGGATCTATTTTACTTATTTGATCATAATTATCGGTTGTATTATTATTTGCAAATTGCAAAAACCTAGTAATTTGTAAAAATCTGGTGTAGGGCATAGTCTTCCGGAATATCGGTGTTTCAATAATCGCTCTTTTAGTCCAATTCATTTGAATATTTGGTTTCCTAACTTGTGTCATTATAATACACAAGGCAAAGTACACTTTCATCTCATCACAATTTACAGGCAGCCAAGTCTCGTCGATTTTTCTTTTTCTTCTTTCATCGCTTATACATTGCTCTGCATAGCAATTTGTTTCTGTTACAACAATTTCCCAAAACTTTTTGTCAAATATTGCATAAAAAAAGTCTAACTTTCCACTGTTATCATTTAAGTCACATGTAGACGTTACTTTTATGCCAGGTGTTTCTGTATACTTCCACATCTTCGGTTGATTATTTTTTGTTTGCCAAATCCATTGTTCTGATAACTGATTCCTGATATTTTCTTCGTCGTTAGTATCGCTTTCATCACTAACTAACTTTTGCACACGTTTTTTTACAGGACAAATTACACTGCTATCTTCAAATATATCTAAATCGGGATCTGTTTCAGTTTCTGAGGTGTAATCAGGACACTTACCAGCACCCTTATTAGTATCAATTTTCCTTTTTGCCATTAGGTTAATTTTTTAGATTTTTTTTTAAAGAATTTTTAAGCACCAACAGTTAATTATTCGACGACACTATTGCATCTTTAATAAACGAACAACTCTTATATTGCAACAATAACAAACAATAACGCAAAAATAAAAACATCGCGTAAACACAATCACGTGTCTGATACGTGCTTTTCACTTGTAGCCAGAAACAATTATCACGTGTGTGATACGAGGTTCTCATTTTAGGCACAGCAGTATGATCACGTCTCCCATACGTTGTTTTAAGACAAAGGGAGATTCAGAAATGTGGATCAATAAATAATAAAAAGCTACAATTAGGCTTCGATTCAAATCTGACACTTGACTTGCGTAGAAATTACTAGCGGCAATATTTAAAATTGTTTGTCATCAATAACAACATTTACCAAAAGAAATATGTCTATTTAGGCATACAACGAGTTCATACCAAAAATTATTGCATTATTGTAGTTTTTCTTTGAAAACGGATACAATAAATTATCCAATTTATAAAGTTTAACCACTTATCTAATGTTGTAATAATTTTTTTTATTACTATAATTATAACAAATTTTATTGGTACAATAAAGCGTTTTTTATCATACATTTTTGTTCGTTATCAAATATCCTGCAAATTTTTCATTATTGTTGTATAAAAATAATAATATCCGATCAATTTTGTCGGGTATTTTTCCATAATCGACTTACGAGTATGTCTAAGAACGCGATACGCATTCCGATTGATTAAAAATTTCAAATTTCTATTGTCGAAATGATAGGAGACATTCAAGGTTGTGACGCGCAAGTCCTATTTTATAATCGTCCGACTCCTATTTGACTCTTTTTCTTCTCTCCTCTCCTGGAACGGTCTTTCCTCCCGACTCTCTTCCAGTCGTCATAACGATTCTATACTGTGTGTATGTAAAATTTATACGTGTGGTGCTTAAATCTATCTGTGATCAACCCAAATTTCCACCTTTTCATCAATTCCACACGAATTCTTCAATTAATCGACCATCCCCTAGAATCATTCCCATTCTGTATCACCCCCTTCAATAGACAAACTATCGAATTACTTATCAGTTAATTAAATAATTACGCACAAAAAAACGCTACAATGGGATATTTAAAGTGTGTTTTCGGTGGTTTATTATTAGTACATTTCATGTATATTAAAACTAGTAAGTTTCAAGCCAATTCTATGGATAATTCTCAATTGATTTGTTTAGAAAATTGGTCGATTATCGAAGAAATTAACGAATTTTGTGCCAATTTTGCAAAAAAAAACAAAATTAGCTAATTATCAGTGGTAAAAAGGGCATAACGCATGCGTAAATCAACCGTACCAATGGGCCTAAGATCAATATAGAACTAGCGCTAAGATCATAATTTCGGAGTAGAATCGAATAAACACCAAATCCTTGATAATTCTATAAATGTCTTAATATAACACAAATGTTATCAGAGGGTCGAGTTAATTTTAGAATCCACTCAATTTGAATGAATACATATAAAACATTGTTAAAATCGGCGCATCCACCAATTTTCGTTAGTATTCAAATTACGCGCCGATTATTTGTCGCGTTGTCATGACAATCAAGCAAAGTCGAACGCGCGAATTTCGAATTACTCCCCAATTACAAACGATTGCAACGAATTGACCTACATCCGGTCAATTATTGTAATTTAAAACGATGGAGATGGAGTTTAATTTCCGGTAACAATTGTTATAATCGTAACGGCAATTTCCTCGTTATAAATATTTAGAATTCGAAATGGAACACTTAATTTGGGAGTTTTAAAATTACAGGTGATGCAATTCAGTGTTATGAATGCAACAGTTACACAGATAAACGTTGTTTAGGCGATGAGAACAATAAATTAGACGATGAATTATTGAAGAAATGTCCGGAGACTACAGCCGATGGGAAACCGTACAAATTGTGCCGGAAAATTAAGCAAGTCATCGATTTTGAAGTGAACGGATGTACGTTCTATCTTCCCTTTAAAATTTATTATTCTGTTATTTAACAATATCAATTACAGTACAACCGGAGAGTCGTATAATTCGCACATGCGGCTGGGACGATTCCTCGTACAAGAAGCGCTGTTATCAACGGTCCGGTTTCGGTGGCCGTCAAGAGGTTTGTGCTTGTGAAGAGGATAAATGCAACCACAGTAATATGCTGAAAACAGCACAAATTCCGTTATTATTAACATTATTGATTGTTTTAAAACAATTTATTAATTATTAAGAGAGGATTTTTTGTTACTATTACGCTCATTATGATGGTGTGTTTCTTGTTAATTTTCTATTCATCAAGGGTATTTATGTTATGTAAAATTAGAGCAGTTGTGCAAGTTTAGAAGAATGAATTTTAAGGGTTAATTATATTAATAATAATATTAATAATACGTCTCTCCAATGCACAATACTCATAAAATTTCAATTTAATCAAAGAGTAAAAACCATGTCTTGAACGAGCCGTAGTTGATTGTTAACAAATAGAATGTTTTTATTTCTTATCAAATTGTTGTTGTTCCGCCATTTTATTGTAGATAATTACTATTAATAATAATAATAATAAAAATGATAGTTTATATAGATAGATAGTGAGAGATTTACGATGGAAAATTTGAAAAAGTTTGCTTTGTAAAAACGAATTTGTTTTCTTGATTGTAAATAATTTACTGCCAATCAATAATTAAATCAAAAGAAATTGTTAATTTTAAATAATAATACTAATAATAATAACAATAGAGACAAAATTTAAACTGGATTTTCAATTCATCCCCGATTTCGACCACAAAAGAGCCGATTTTCCAATTATTCTAAGGGATAAGACTTAATTTTGAAATTCGATTCAGTTTTCCTCTTGATTCAATTTAAATTCAAATTATCTCTAATAGTTAAAATTGGATAGAAAACTGTCACTGATGATCAAATCAATGGAGATATTTGAAGAAGTTTGGCGTTAATTTCTTTGAAATTTAATTCCGGATCATCTCCATATGGTTTTCAAGAAGTATTGCCAAGAATAATGCGGAAAAAGTGATTTTTAAGAGGATTACACCGGCGCATCCACCATTTATACACTTCAATCTTGAAAATAGTTTCAATTATTGATCAGTTTTTAACCAATTTGACTACTAAATTCAATATTGGAAACGATTTTTTCGTTTTCCTGTTGGAAAAATTGCATAATTCTCGGAATTAGCGGAATTCGTTTGCAGTTCAACTTCCGCCCTAGTTTTCCTGTTATTTCAACTACAAGAAAAGTGCGCCCTTAAAGCAGAAAATTTCTACTAAATAACCTTTAAAACCGAACATATTTCTTAGATTTTCGATAGTCTGAAATAAAGTTGATAGATTTGCAGATAATTGGGAAATCGATGAGAAACTGCCATGTATTTATCGAATCAATACAGCTAATTCGGTAAATCTCATGTTGATTTATTCGAAATTTAATCGTCAACCATCCCCGTGTTATTTCCGATAAGTAATGAAAAGAATAAAGGCAAGAAATGTTAATTTAGCAATGTTCACACCCGGCGCATCCACCATTTTTATACGCATGGAGTTTTACTATAATACTTTCATGCATCAATCAGTTTTTCACGAATTTTGCTACTAAACGGCGCATTGAAGAAGATTTTTTATTTCAATATAACATGAAATTCTCGTCCATTAAATTCGTTAAATCGACGAGTAAATTATTTTGACAATTATGGTTTACAAAGATGAAACTGCTGATTGATCGTAAATGCCAAGACGGCCATCAAAGATTTTATTCTACATTAAAATTTATTTGTTTTGCAAACAAGAAAAAATTTGAAGAATATAAAAACAAACAGCCTGTTCTGTTATTTTGTAGAAGATCGAACTTTTAAGAAAGCGAAATTTTATACTTTCACTACTGAATTATTCAGAATTGAGGGCATTCCAATACACTCATTGTCAATAAATAAAACGACGAAAACAATCATTTGCTGAATTATTTTCGGGTGTTTTGTCACCCCTTGTGGTGTTTCTCAATCGATGACATTTTCATACAATTGTTGGAAGACAAAATTGTAAAGAAGTTCCTGTAAAATGGATGAAATCCATGTTTTCTTTCATTCGACGTTTAAGTTGTCGCCTTTTTTGTTATCTCGATGATTAACATTTTAATAAAAAAAATCTACAATGCAGGCTTCTCAAAATGTCTGTTAGAAATAAAACGAGAAATTCGTATTCGTCGAAATTATCGGAGAAAATATTCTTTTTAACGTTCGTTTCCAGTTCACCGTCTTTTTGTAAGCTATCAAAGCATTAAAAATATCAGACATACGAAACTGGAATTCTAATTTTGTTTCTTATTAAAATATAAGTCTACTCTTTGAAAATTTTCCAACCTATTTCATTTTCATTTGAACAATAAAATGAAATGTCGGTGCATTTCTACAAAATAGAAAGATTTATGAACAAATGTAACTCAAGTTACTATAATAGAAAAATTGGAATTCTCTCGCTTTTCTATTCTGACAAACTACAATTTTCTAACATTATTACAAATTGTGTCAGATTCTAATCAACACCTGTTCTGTCAACAACATCACGGTAATTTCGAAGGAAATTCGTCTATTTGATAGTTTATCAATTTTTGTTTATTTAGAATCAATCAATTTCGAAAAAAATGTGGAAATATTCAATTTTCTTCAATATATCCATCATTTTTCTTAACGTGAATTATTCAAAATTTGTTTTTTTTTCTTAGCTAGCGTCTTCCACTTGGTATTCAAATTGAATCTGTATTTTTTCGAAATCATCATCCCCACATTTATGAATGGTAAAATTATTCTCATATAGAATATTTGCGCATCTGCTTTAGTATCCTGACAACGGAAATCCTCACCGATTTCGAATAGATGCGAAACAGTAGCGTCGCGACGTCCAACATCTTCACACAACTTTTATCGATTCTTTATCGCTAGAGAAACTTCAGAGTTAAGAAAATTAATCAATCACGTAAGTTATGATGGATTTGTGTGTTTTTTTTTATGAGTTTAAGGACAAGCAAACAATTTCCAATCATTTCCGTACCGCAAATATAAACCAAACTTTAATTAGAATTGTTTGTGTTGTCGTCTTGTGGGAAAGCGATTTGTTGATTGGATTTTTTTTTATTTAGTCCAATATGATAGTTGGGAGGAAATTGTTTTTTTTCTTTCTTCAAGTCTATCCCCTAGTGATCAGTAATCTATGAAGTTTTATAAACTGTCTTTAACGATTAAACTATTCGCGATCGGTCGATAAGTTTATATCTAATTTGCATATTTTCGTTTAAATCAACAAAACTTAATTAAATTAAATTTCAACAATCTTACAACGAAATAAATCTAGATTTGAACAACAAAAAACCGTAACACAAAGGTCCAGAATTTAATTGAAATCTATGGCAAATTTTCTGTTGTATTGTATTAATTACAGAAAAAAAAACTATTCAATAATCGCCAACAGGCTCCAAAATCACTCGCTTACAACGAAAAATGATGGAAGCTTTTAAAATAATTTAATTACAACCCCAATAACACCCGTCTGGCCTACAGCAAAATATAATTCCACATACGATATACGGAATATTTGTTAAGATTACAGAAATTTCGGTAATACGATTTTCCACAAAACAAGACACGTTTAATGATTGTAACATTATTGGATAAACTAGTTGCTATACGATAAAATCAACCCTTATTTGATTTTACAACAACTATTTGGTAATAGTAGTGATATAAAGCAAGTAAGGGGGAAAAATCGAGACAATTCAATGTATTAAACCGTAAAGATCGATAAATGTACGTGTTTAAAGTTCTAATTTAGTTGTTTCTATTGTGATTCAATTAAGCTTTTAGATTTTTTTATAACGTTATTGTTGTAGGTGTACGTATAAATAATGGATATTGTTGATAATACAACAATCTCAACTACAACAACATTGAATTCAACACATCTCTCATCGAATATTCAAAGCAATATAACGGGCGATGATGATAATAACAATAACACGTTAACTTTTATTGTCGGTTTTGGTATATTAATATTGTTCGTATTGTTAGGAATACTAGCTAGTGCTTTTTTATGTGTTACATTAAAGAAGGATCCGTATTTGTGGGAGGTTGAACGGGAACAACAATTACAAGAAAAATTACCCGAAATCAATGTGAATAATATCGATGATGATGATGCTGATGATGAACAACATGAAGAAACAACACAAATATGAAAATTAACAAATTTCAAACAATAAAGCCGCAGTTATAAGTGAATGATTGATGTCTTTGTTGGGCGCCTATATTGTTATAAAACGATAAAGTGGAAGCTATTAAACGACAATTTCAATAATTAATTAAAAGAACATTGATGTATTTTAATATAAAAGAGAAAGTAACGTTAATAAATTGTATTAAAATTTAATTAATACTTATTTATTTAGAATTTTAGAATCTTTCTATATACGCGAAAATTATTATACGAATCAATTCCTATTAGTTATACAAACATCATCATTTCATCTTTAATCTACCGACTTTTTCACAACGTTTACCGTAAATCTGTGTAAAATCACAACTTGAGAAATATTCATTCAAATAATTTTCAAATTTGATCGAAAACAAACCAACACCAATCACACAATTCTAGCAAGAAAACTTCAATTATCGAATTTATAAAATTTCTAAAAAACTCACCTGCAATTGGCGATCGATATTACCAACAGTTTGGCGTAGATCACGTACAACTTCATTAACATAACGGTAATAATTACGATTTATTTTCTTTTGAATTAAATCGAAATTCGGTCGTTCCTGTAAATTGTTTTAATTACTCAATAATTAATTATTAAGAACAATTATAATGAATAATTACCAAATTTTCGTGATTGATTAAACGGTACAAATCGGATTGTTTCAAATCAATTATAATACGTTCAAATATACCTTTGCTACGTCTAGTTAAACCACCACCATTCTTATTTTCATAAATTTTATAATTACGATGGTATTGTTGTAAATTATTTGAATAATCCGATATTGATGTTAATTGTGATGATGATGATGTTGTTGTTATTGTTGTTAAATTACTTGAACAATCATCGTAATCAGAAAAATTACAATTATTTAACCATTCATTAACTTTGTTGTTGAAATTCAACTTATTTTAACAAATAATAAAAACAAAACGCGAAACAAAGAGAGAACACGAAAAAAAAATTATTGTTAAATAAATTTGTTTAAATTATTTTACTCAGATGACCACCAATCAACCTCTGTATTATTATCAGTGTTGCTAATTAATTCATCATCCCTTGTTGTTGTTCCTGTTGTTGCTGCTGTTGTTATTGTTGGTGCTGTTGTTGTTGTTGCTGTTGTTGTTGTCAACGTTGTCATTTCTGATATCTTTTTAATCACTGATGACTCCAATTTTATCCAATATTTATCATTCATTGCTTCTATACCTTTATTAATATTTTGTGCTGTTTCTAAAAATTCTATAACACAAGGATTTGTTGTTGCTGTTGATGCTAATGTTGTTGTTGTTGGTGTTGTAGTTGATATATTTGTTGTATCAATATTTTTACAATTTTTTGATGGAATATAATAACTACCAGGTTTCATATACATTTTTAAATTATTATCAATTAATTCTTTATCAAAATCAAATAAATTTGTTTGATTTGCTTGATCAACAGTCTCTACTGTTGTTGTTGTTGTTGTAGTTGTTGCCGTTCTAAATTCAGCCAAATCACATTGATTCTTATTATCATCTGTTGTTTCATTTGTTGCATTTTTCATATCTACTAAAGTTGTTGTATTTGTTGCCTTTAAAAATTGGAAATTTTGAAAAAAAATACAAGTTCAACGCATAAAATTCCCACAAACTGACAATAAAATTTAATTTCTTTGTAATTTAATTGAACAAAATGATTTCTAAATTGTACTCTTGATGGTCTAATTGACGAATTGTACAATTATAGGAATCTTTTGATAATATGTTAGTAAACCACCAAGCAACAATAATCGATACTACCCTTCTCAAAGAAACCCCAGTAAAATAAATAACATTCTTTAGAACAACCTATTGTAATAAACGTCAACAAATTCAAGAGGGTTAAATTGATTTAAGACTATAAACGGATGTTTAAGTATTTAATCATTCCATTATTCCTGGAAATTGTACGATACACCCTTGAAAATACTGATAATCTCAGAACACTATTAACTTCATTATACATAATTGACAATTGAACTAGAAACCAACTAAAACGATTAAATTGCATTCAAATTGTTTGAAGTTCGACTGCCGGAAGGATAGTTTGTAGAATTTTATGCGTTTTTCTATTCACAATTTATCATTTACCTTAATTTGTTCCGTATTACTATTATTATTATTGTTATTATTACTATTATTATTGTTATTATTATTACTACTATTACCATTATAATTGTTTTGATTGAAATCTAAATTGAAAAAAATCCTAGTTAATTCAGTAGCTAATTGGCATGTCTCACGTTCCCAACGTATATAACATAATTTAAATGTTTCAGTTAATTGTTTTTCAATTTTATTTAAATTAATTAAATTACGATTCTCCCAATATCCTTTCAATATATGCCAACAATTTATTAAACGTATAAATGCATAAATGAAATCCTTCGTTGCCCATGGTATACCTTGTGAATGTATATTAGCAATAGTTGTACGTGGTTTTAAAATTTCTGTACGTGTGCGTATACATAAATTTTGTATATTACGAAAACATGGACGTGTACGATTTTTATATGCAATCTGTTCAGCGATCAGACAACTGCGTTCTAGAAATTTTATAAAATTATCAGTATGCATCTCCATCTCATCAACATTATTCTTAAACACAATGAGAAAACAATTAATAATTCAAATTAGTAAAATTCGAGAATACCATCACGAAAAATTCATTCAATGGTGGTATAGTTAGGCCAAATTCAAATTCCGGTAATGGGGGCGGTGGCGGTGGTGGTTGTTGTTGTTGTTCTTGTTGTACACGATCCACTATATTCTCCTCTTGACTATCACCACGTTCACCACGATTATTACCACCACGTGTCTGTGTCAACATTACCACCTCACCACTAGGATAACTCGATAATTGTGCCATTGGTAGATTATATTGATTACCAACATTATATTGTGTATATTGATAATGTTGTAGATATGGTCGTGTAGTTGTTGGTGTTGTTGTTGTCGATGTTGTTGCTGATGCTGTTGTTGTTGTTACTAATGGTGGTAATTGTACAGTTTGTGGTGTTATTGTTGGTGTTGTTGTATAAGAAATTAACGATGGTGTACGATAATTTATTGGTGGATAATACGTTGATGGATAGAAATTTTGGCAGGCACAAACGTGATGCATATGCAAATGGACATTTTGCTGTGGATTATTCGATAGATCCGGCCGACTTGGCTCCATTTTTTCTAGTTTGTTCTTTCTATACGGATCTAACCTCGAAAATTCACCAATAATCCAACAATTCTAAAACACAAATTAAATTAATCAATAATTTAATTCAATTAAATTAAACAATTAATACCAATTTGTTGTAATTATTTGATATGTTTTGGAAAATTTGCGCGACATTTTTTCAAAAAAAACCAATCCAATATGAAACTTGTTTGTTACTAAAGTTACCATAGCAACCGTAAATTTGATTCAAAATTTCCCCTAAAAATTACCGAAAATCACTAAAAATTTGAACACAATCCACTAATTATCGACAATTTGATCAATTTAAACGATAATCGTACTTTATTTGGTTAATAATTCAAAAAACGATTGGAATCGGGACTGTACTCGGTTAGTTATAATGACAAACCTATAAAAGTTAAAATCACTAAAATAATCGATTAATATTGTTAATTTGTATAACTTATAATTCTAATTATTGTAAAATGTACAACTACATACAATTTAAGTTATTTGAAACTGAGTTTTAGTTAAAACAATGCGAATTAATTTTAAAACTTAACACCAGTGATACATTTAGGGAAAATGAGGTTACCAACATACTCGTTTGACAGACAGTACCTGTGCACAATCAATGCAAAGTTGCCAAATTTCGTTATGCTCAAATTATGGATAATAATCATGCAATAAGTCATAATTTGAATAAATAAACGTATAATAAACGATAAATGATAATTCTTTTTGGAAATATTGCGTTACTTTTTGCAGACATACACAATTTTTATATATAAATTGTCGAATATTGAGTTGATTCGGTTTGACAACGCTGTGTCTAATGTTAGTTTAAGGCGCAATTTCCCTAGATCTATTTGACAGAATTTTGACAGAATTTTTTTGGTGAAAATGCGGAAATAATTTTCTTAGAAAAAAATACCTGTTATCATATAATTATTTGTTATTTCCTCGTATTAATTTCGTACAATTTCACATAGTCATTTATTCATCGTTAGAATGGCAGAGAATGCATTTAATCGTACCGAAATTATTGGTTTAGTTGTTCGATTAACATTAGTATCGGCTGTAACGTTTTTCAGTATAAAATGGTTAATGAATCAAATTGATCCGACGAATAAAAGCAAGAAGAAGGCACGGAAAAAGGCACAAGAACAACTGAAAAGGTAATCGTATTATTTTAATTAAAATAAACTTACGTAATCAATTCTTGGTTGTCTTTAAAAAAATAGGTTAGCTGGAAGTGGAAATGAGCCCTTAATTATCGACAATTTAACCGATTATGAGATGGTGATAGCTGCACATTTGGTACATCCACAAGATATTAATGTAACATGGGCGAATATAGCCGGTTTAGATAATTTAATACAAGAATTACGTGAAACTGTAATATTACCAATACAACGTAAAGATTTATTTACGGACTCCCAATTGACAACACCACCTAAAGGTGTCTTATTACATGGTCCACCTGGTTGTGGCAAAACTTTAATCGCTAAAGCTACCGCCCATGAAGCTGGTACGCGTTTCATCAATTTAGATTTATCGATATTGACTGATAAATGGTATGGTGAGAGTCAAAAATTAGCATCGGCTGTCTTTACGTTAGCTATCAAATTACAACCTTGTATTATATTTATTGATGAAATCGATTCGTTTTTACGTGTCCGTAATCAACAAGATCATGAAGCAACAGCAATGATGAAAGCCCAATTTATGTCACTATGGGATGGTTTAGTCACCGATATGAATAATACGGTGATTATAATGGGTGCAACGAATCGTCCACAAGATTTAGATCGGGCTATATTAAGACGTATGCCTGCCTCATTCCATATACCAATGCCGAATCGTATACAACGGGAGAAAATTTTAAAATTAACGTTAGAAAATGAACCAGTCTCTGAGGATATCAATTTAGAACGTTTATCGATGATTACTGAAGGTTTCTCTGGTTCCGATCTACGTGAATTATGCCGGAATGCGTCCGTTTATCGTGTACGAGATTATATGAAGAATCAACCAACTTCGAATAGTACAATTAATGATGATGATAATGATGAATTCCATGATACTTTAAGACCGATAACAATGGACGATTTATTGTTGTCGTTTAATAAAATGAAAGAATCTAAATTACATTGTGGTATATTACCAACAATGACAACTAGAATTGATTTAGACTAACAGAGAATTTTAAATATAATTAGCAATATTGATAGTATTACGGAACGATTCAATCAATTTTCCAATACATTTCAATTGTGTTGTAGAGGAAATCGATCAAAATGAGAAGTATTGAGGTGAAATTTCCATTATTTATCCATTCAATTTATTATCTACGTCATCATTATTATCATTATTTTGAATTTGAACGAATCAGGAACTAGATCATACCAAAACTATTGATAATAACCGCTTAGTAACAATAGTTGGAAAAAAAGATTTGAATAAATGCTTGACTTTAAATAGAGTTATTATAACCAAATTTTGTGATTTTATCATGAGAATTCCTCTAATTTATTTTACATAATGTGTGTATAGATAGGGTATTGTTATTTGTTACCAAGCTGTCTAAGATAACACGTTATCAGGTGAATTATTGTAAATATTTGATTTATTATCGTTTGTAACTGTAGAACTATGAGTGTAATTCGAAGAAATTGTTGGGAAATTCCGGTTATACTTGATAACAATAAAAACTGTTATTATTACTATTATTCTAATCAGTATGATAACACCTAGAATTGGCGGCGGAATTTGAACGAATTTAGTAATTTTCGATTAGTTTGATTGTAGAACGTGTGAGATCCATCAATATTGCCAATAGTTGAAAATTAAAAATCACTAGATTTGTGTATGTGGTTGAGAGAAAGACAAAGACAATTTGACAGTAGTGTTTTTTTTTTCTTGGGGAAAATTCGATGAATTTTCTTTAATGACCATCAATGCCGGATGAGAGTCTTTAGTGAATTTTCGGAAAACTCAATTATCAATTTGATTTCGTTTTATTTGTAAACAATTCAAAATTAATAGCGTTACAATGATGTTTTAGTGAAATGTCGCCTGATTGGGTGACGATAAAACGCATGTGTTTTAATTATAAAGTGATTTGTGTGCACTTATCTATATGTAGGTAATTACCTATATATACAATTTTAAAATTTATTTTACGAAATAATTAATGGAATTAAGACGATTTTAATTAAAAATCTATGTGCCAATTTGCAGTGTTGCAAATTCTCTGAAAAAAGGAACTGATCGCCGTGCGATCTAGTTGACTGTGATTTCGATTTTAAAGTGTTTCCTGTTTCCTTTTATTTTCTTCCAATTCTTCTCTTTAATTCATAGTAAAATTTGTGTTGATTTTAAAATAAAATCGTCCAAAATTTTCGGATTATAAATCTGATTATTACACGAAATTTCCATCTCTATTTTGTAATAATTCGCGTATTCTAACAAAAAGTTGTTTAACATAAAGTGTGCAATTGTTTCAATGTTACCAACATTGTTAATTATAAGAAAACAACAACAAATTGAAAATTTTCGAAATTTCGTTAAAAAATTGTGTTTATGGGTCTGTGTCTTAGTTGTGGAAAATCAAAAGACCGTCTTAAAGGTTAGTTCCATTTAATTATAACCAATAGCCTCCACTACACACTGCTACTACCATAATAATTAACAATAATTAAGAATTGGTAATCATAATAATGATAGTAGTAGCAGTAGTAGCACAAGAAGAAAAGGTTACGCCCCCTCGTTGTATTTCCATTAATTAAACCGTCATTTTTCCACTGTTGTTTTTCCACAGTTCACTTTCCATCAAAAAAATTTGTATTAGAAAAAATGAGGTTATGTACGGTTTTTTTTGGTTGTCGTTATCGTCTAATTTAAAACAATTGTAATAGAAATTAACAGTTAATTAACCAAAATTATTTATTGTAAATTTTGTAGGTTTCTTATTGGTTAAAATAATTGGATGTTTTTTGAGTTTTTTTCTCCTATTGTTGGTTTCATAAAAAAAAAATGTAACTTTGAGACATGCATAAGTACAAAAAAAAATGGCCCAGCAACTAGGTATTTGACCTTGGACCACTAACCCTTCAAGGTTAACTGTTACCCTACCTTTTTTTATTACCACTACTATTATTATTATTATTTGAATTTGTAAAATTCTAGAGGGTTATATCGATGATATTACCAACAATTTATCGAGTTTTATTTAGTTGAAAAGACGATTAATTAGAATTTGATTTGGTTGTTTAATCATACAACAAATTTTAAATGTGATAAAAGCAATAATAATAATAGAAAAGGGATGATGAAAGTGAAATTTATTATATTACGCGATATTGTATAATGTACTGTAATCTTTTTGTGTTATTAGTATTATTATTACTATTATTACTAAATTGGTAATATTTTATTAATTTTATAGATAAAGGAACAAAAATATGTGGTCATATACATTCAGCTGTTACACCATTACATTTGGTACATGAAACGAATACTAATGGAACTACAACGATTGGTAATAATTTAAATGGTAGATATTATTATCAAAACACTATAGAAGATAATAATCAACAACAACAAATAGTAATAACAACTACACCACAGTCACCTACAACTGAAAGAACAAGAAAGAAACGACGACGAAAACGAAAATCGAATAGTATTACTAACAATAATAATAATAACAATAGTAATTATAGTAATAATAATTGTAATAATACTGATAATAATATGGCTACATCGTTTCCTAATATGAATATAACGAATCCTATTAGAGGTTTGGTTAGTAAGAATAGGAATCGATATAAACAGGATGGATTTAATCTTGATTTGACTTGTATCCTTTTTTTGTTGATTTACCACCGATTTTAATTGGGATTAATGGACGATATTCGGGATTTTTAGTTTTTTTTTTATTGTTAATTTGTGAACAAATCAGTAAATTCAATTTGTTTCCTCTTTTAGAATTTAGATTTATTTATTTTGCAGTAGAGTATGTGTAATTTAAAGAATTATTAGTCCAAATTTGGTTTTTTATTTGTGAAATTTTTTCATCATTGAAAGCTGAGTAAAGCAGTAAAATATGTGAGATTTCCTCTATTGTTTTATAAACAATTCTATTTCTTATCGCTTTTGAAGTTTTTAGGGCTTAGATTGGTTTATTTCTCAATTGATTATGTGTAATTTAAAGAACTATGTTTCAGCTTGTTTTTTTTAATGTGATTTAAATGAATTTTCCTTAATTTTTCTTGTGATTAGATATCAAATCAAATATAATAGCAATGGGTTATCCGGCATCAAATATCGAAGGTGTCTATCGTAATCATATAGATGAAGTTGTGAAATTTCTCGATCGTAAACATTATAATCATTATTTTATTTATAATTTATGTTCAGAACGTTGTTACGATAAATCGAAATTTCATGATCGTGTACAAAGTTTCCCATTTGATGATCATAATCCACCAAAAATTGAATTAATTAAACCATTTTGTGAGAGTGTACATAAATGGTTAATGGATAATCCAGACAATGTTGCTGTTGTCCATTGTAAAGCTGGTAAAGGTCGTACAGGTACAATGATATGTTGTTATTTATTATATAGTGGTGTATTTGATACAGCTGATGATGCATTGAATTATTATGGACAAACACGTACACAAGATCGCAAAGGTGTAACAATACCAAGTCAAGTACGCTATGTACGTTATTATGAGAAATTAATAAAAAATAATTGGGATTATATACCAATACCAATGAATTTAAAAGAGATTATATTGAAACCAATACCGAATTTTCCTGGTGGACAAGGACATGTTTGTTATCTAATCTCAGAACAACGTTTAGAAACAGACAATACAACACAAATTAATAATAGTAATAGTAGTAATAATCAAACTAATAATAGTAGTGGAGGTGGTAATAATAGTGATCAACAACAATCAATTATAACAAATAAACAGACTTGTGTTAAATTAATTAAAAGTAGTTTATATGAATTAAAAAAAGGTGTATCGAATTTTGTATTTGATTTAGATTTTTGTAAAGTTTTAAGTGGTGATATTAAAGTAGAATTTTATCATAAATCGAAGATTGGACGTAAAGAACGTGTATTTCAATTTTGGTTTAATACATTTTTTGTTGTTAAACAACAAGAACAACAACAACAACAAATTAACGGGTATATTGAACAAAATGGTAGTCATACAATAATAAATAAAGATAATTATGGTTCATCAACATCAACAACATCATCATCAACAACATCATCGTCAATATCATCAACAACAACAACAACATGTGATCAAACCTATTATCTATCATTAAAAAAAGATGAATTAGATATTGTTAGTAAGAAAGATAAACAGAATAGGGTGTTTAGTGCCGATTTTCAGGTATTTCTACAAATTTTTATCAATAAATTATTAAATTAATTGAATTATAGGTGATTTTATTATTGCAACGAGTACCGGCGAATAGTAATCAAACTGTACAATGGCATCATAATATACGCCGTTTACCACCACAACAGGATACACCAAGTGAAAGTTCGGAAGCCGAATCCTCCGAAGCTGATTCCAATGAGGAAGGCTGGGAGAGTGGTGAGTGTCGTCCATTAATTAACAATACATTAATACCACTTACAACAACAACAACAACAACAACAAGCACGTCAACAACAACAACAGCAACGTCGACTGCAACAGCAGCAGCAACAACAACACAATCAACTAATTGTAGTAGTTGTAGTACAAGTATTGATGCCTTATCTTTATCTTAAATACTATTATTTTCTTATTTGTTTGATTTTTTTTAATTTAATTTAATTTCATGTATTGTTTGTTTTTTAGAAGAAAATAGATATTTTTAAAAAAAATAATTAGAGAGGGAGTGGTTTGTAATGATTAATCGTTAATTTTAATCTACCTCTAATTAAAAATATTGAAAATTACAATTTCGAAAATCGCAATTGAAATTCATTTTCGAATTGAATGATTGAATTTTGAAATAAAAACATTAAATTTGTAGTTATGCAAAAATATTTCAATTAAAACTCTTAATTTAATTGTTGAATTTTCTATTAAATTTCAATAAATCCTTGTAGATTTTTGCATAACAATTTCATTTAGCATGCATTAATCATCTATTTTGCTTGATTCTATTCTTTGTTACTTTTATGATGGATTTTTAGTGGTGGATGGTGGTGGCAATACGGTTGACGGTGGTGGTGGTCAAACAATAATGGATCCACGCGGTGTCGGTTATCGTATTTTATCCGAATGTGAAATTTCATTGGACCACGAAGAAGAACAAGAAGATCAACAACAAACTGAATTATTAACAGTGTGATCTGCTTATTTCTTTCACCCTCTTTCTGTTCGTTTTGTTCTCTTAATTTTCCTTACAATATTTGTATAAATAGTCAGTATTGTTAAATGTATATAACTATAGTGTAATATTTTAGTTAAGTCTGTAAATAATCTCTTCTAATAATCCTTCACGATTTCCAAATTCAATTGCGATACAGTCAAAAAACAGAATCGTTCGGGAAACAGTACAAAGATTCGTTTTCTTTTCGTTAATTTCAACCGAAATCAGCATAATAAAAGTGAATTCTACCTCAGATTTTCGTAACGACAATCATTTTTCCAATTTTAATTTTCTTTGAGTTATTAAAATTACAGGTAAATATTTGGCGTGTTTATGGTTTTCAATATTTTTTTAACCGCTATTTCTATTAACTCATCTCGAAATCTATATGCTTTTTCTAATTTGGCTCTCTTTTATTTTATTTTATTATGATTTATTTTTTAATTTTTAATTATAAACGGGTTTTATTTTTGTAATTTTAATTTCCAGGGGAGTCCACGTACCTGTGAATATTTAACAAATACACACAAAAATTAATTAATTAATTAATAGAAGTGATGAAGTGAGGGGTAATTATTGTAAATATTTGCATGTGTTCGTGTGTATGTGTGCGTGAGTGTGGTGGGTGTAAATAAAATCGAAATTATTTTTTTAATTTTTTAAATTATTTGGGATAACTACAACAACAACACGGCTGCGCAACATCAACATCAATCACCAAATATCATCATCATCATGCTTGCTTTCATTTTTAATTTTCCAATTCAAAATTCTATCAAGAAATATTGTAGACTATCGATTTTGTTTCGATTGATTTGCTAGTTTAGAAATTAGAGAAGTGACGAAGAAGAAAAAAGGAGAATTATAGTACAAATCGATGCTTTTTCTGATCTCAATTTTATTAATTATTGTTGTTAATTGAATGTTATTTTGATTAATTAAAAACGATAATCTTGCCAATATTTGTTTGGTTACCGATCTTTAACTATAATTGCCATTATTATTAATTATATTTTAATTAGTGAATTGAGGAAAATCATGTTTGTTTTAAATCAAGACTGTTATTGTTTGTTTGTTTGAAAATAGTATACGATTTTGTTTGATAATGAAATTTTCCTCATTTTGAATCGTTTTAATGGAAAGCAGTCGATTTTTTGCAGTTTTTCTACAGTTTTCACTCTCTCTCGATCATTGATTTCAATTAAATTTGTATGTAAAAGGCTGTTTTTTTTTTACAATTTCTTTTATGTTTTAAGTAACCAAGATCTTTGAAAAATGTTTTATATTATTTAGGCTTAAGTCTTACGTGTCAGTGTATTTGTTCTTTATGTTTCTTAATTATTATTTTGTACTTACAGATGCCAAATTTTTATTTATTTTGTGTACGTTCAAAGTATTCCCAGTGAATTTTCCTTAATTTAATGTTTGATTTGTTCTATTTTATTAATTATTATCGTTAATAATAATAATTAAAATTGATATGAAATGTTCAAAAATTTGTATAAACTAAGATTTAGTTATTTACAATTAAAAAAACAAAAAACAAATTATTTAAAAAGGAAACGCGAGGAGGAAATTAGATCCAAATTAGATTAGTTATTTTAGGACAAACTTGATGTATTACAAATTAATTATCGATAATTAATTCTTATTAATCTTATTACAAAATAGTTGCAAAACAGTAAATGTGATTAATTATTTTTTTTATATATACAATTGTTTTCGTTTTTTGGGTGAATTAATTTTTTTCTTTTTTAATTTAGAAGAATCATAGAAATTTTAATATATTTACAACAAATTAGAAAAGAATACTTGTAAGTTCACACACTATTTTTATATAATTATATATACATTATTATTATTAATATTACTATTATTAATACATATATATTACATAAAAAATATATGTAGATTGTATAGTTTTTATAATATTGAAGAAGCTATCGTTGTATAGCTTTTCTTTCTTATCAATCAAAATAAAATAAAAACAAATGGAGATCAACAGATACTACAATTGGCCGTATTGTAAAATATCTAATATAGTATATATAGAAACAATAATTTGTTCTGTTAATTAATTAATTAATCGTTCAATTGATGAATTAAATAGATCTGAAGCACTGCTGAATTACTTAATGAATTTCGTTTCATTCTCCAAATTGTCTCATCCTTTGTTCAAACGAATTGTACCAATACGACGTGCGTCTGAGCTTTATTCAACTATTTGAAAATACACAAGTAGGAAGCTACCACAATAATTAACGTAAAACAACATTGTATACCTGAAATTGAAAATATTTTAATATTTTGATAAAAAAAACACCCAAATTAGACAAAAATTGCAATTATATTAATTTTCAAAAACAATTTAGGGACTTTTATTTTAATTTAGGGTAATTAACCGATAGCGGTGACATCTATTCACAATTCACTGGTACTAAAATGACAGTTAAGTGACAAGTGTTGATTGAAAAAAAGTTGTTTGTTGTATTTATTAATAAAAAATCGTTTTATTTTAGCGCAATTTTAATTGTAAATAATTCATTTTAATTGATTTTAAATGTGTCTAACTGAAAAAATTGATAAAATATGCGACAATTCACCGTATGGATAAATTTGTTATTATTGATAATAACACAAGTTTTAAGTAGTGATGAAATTACAACGCATGATGTAAACCAATTAAATAATAATAATTGTCTATAATTATTTGATAATTTTAGCGAATAACTGATACTGCATTGGCGCACGAGAACGATGACCGTCTCCTAATTTTCGCCACTTTGGACGGTAATCTGTTCGGTGTGGAGAAAGAAATCGGCCGTATCCGATGGAAAATCGAAGATAGTAAACCGATTTATCAATTCCCAGATAACAGTATTGATAATTATCGAATTTTAGAGCCAATCGTTCAAGTACCACTCGATACAAAAGATGCAATCGTTCCGATTTTCCTGCCGGATCCACGCGATGGCTCCTTATATTTATTGGGCGGTAATAAGGAGCCGATAAAAAAATTACCGTTTACTATACCGCAACTGGTGGCATCGTCACCTTGTCGTAGTAGCGATGGAATTCTATATACCGGTAATAATTAGTTTGATAATTATCAATATTGTTGAATAATTTCAATTTTAGGTAAAAAGAAAGATAGTTGGTTTAAATTGGATCCGAATACCGGCATGAAACAACAAATCTTAGGCTGGGATACTAGTTCAACGTGTCCAATTGATCCTACAAGTACTACAATTTTTATCGGTCGTACTAAATACGATATAATGATGGTCGATAGTCACAATTCTTATAAAAAATGGAATGTTACATTCTATGATTATACAACAACTCAAATGAGTAAAGATGAATTGAATAATTATGGTATTTCAATATAAAATCCAAATATTTTTTCTAATCGATGAATTTTAGAATTTGTACATTTCGCATCGAGTAGTACCGGACATTTAGTAACAATGGACCGGCGTCGTGGTAATCTACTATGGGAATTAGACTTGAACAGTCCAATTGTTGCCGCATATCTCTTAGATAATGACGGTTTATTAATTGCACCGTTTACAAGTCTATCTAATCACACGTTAAATTATCTAACCAATGAATTAATCACTAATAGTGATTTTTTAAACGAACAACAACCCTACCGTATGAAACTCTAGTATATTATTGTTTAAATTTGCTTTATTTCTTATTAATTTATAATTTTTTCAAGTCCAACTTTATATGTTGGTGATCACCGTTATGGTCTTTATGCTTTACCATCACTGGTTGATCAGAATGTTGTAACAATAACAGCATCCGATGTTGGTCCTTTATTATTAGGTGGTCCAAATGGACCAACTGATCTACCACGTTTATATCGTGAATATCCACTATCTGGTTATAATTATCGTTTACCTGATGATTTCTTCATGCAAGATAATTCAATTTATTTTCAAAGTATACCAAAATTAGGTGATCATTTGGTTATATTTATCGGACATTATAATGTACCGAAATTTAGTAATGTGAAATTTTTATTGAATAATAATCAAAGATCACAAGTATTCTTAATCACTGATGCTAATATTGATAATAATGATGATAATAGAGGAGTCGTTAAAAAATCAATAGGGATACAAACTGATGGTGATCCTGTGAAGAAGGAAGAAATTTTAAAAGAAACTAAAGAGTCTTATTTTAATATTGTAAAGTTCTTAAGTAAGTCGTATCACACCTCAAAACTTTGGATAAATCAACAAGAAAATAAAGGTTTAAAATTGATGTTAATTATATTAGTTGGTTGTGTGATTGCAATGTTTTGGTATTTACAAATACAAGTACGTGAATTTCAGAATTTATCACAAAATAGTTCGAAGACTAGTTTAAATCAACAATTAAACAATAATCATACAACACAACAAATAACAGCATTTAGTGAAGAATTACCAGATGGTATTGTACGTGTTGGTAAAATACAATTTCGTCCAAAAGAATTATTAGGGAAAGGTTGTGAGGGTACTTTTGTCTATCGGTAATACAATAATTTTTAACTCATAACTCGAAATATTCGATTTTGATGATTTTTATGTCCATAAACAAGTATTAATGTATTAAAAATCATCAAAATCTAATTTCGAATGGTTTATTTATAAATGATTATTTTTAAATCGTTTAATTGTCGGTTGTAGTGGTGAATTTGATAAGCGTCAAGTTGCAGTAAAACGTCTACTACCTGAATGTTTTACATTTGCCGATCGTGAAGTTGCCTTATTACGTGAAAGTGATACACATCCGCATGTTATACGTTATTATTGTATGGAACAGGATCGTTTATTTTGTTATATTGCATTAGAATTATGTCAGGCTACATTAAATGATTATATTAATGGGAAATGTGATCGTAATCTAATACAACCGTTGGAAATTTTGAAACAAGCAACATCCGGCTTAGCACATTTACATTCGTTAGATATTGGTATTTAATTAATTCTTTGGTTGTATTCTGTAACTTTTTGTAGATCCGTTACCATGACAACAATCTTGTATAGATTACAGTGATATTCTTTCAATTTTTGGCAATTCGTTACTATAACAACGCTGGAAATCGACAATTTCTTTATATTTCCATCTTTTATAGAATGTTTGTTTCTTTTCATTTATACAAATGATAGGATTATAAACAGAAAGATAAAAGAAACTCGATCTCTAGCGTTGTTATAGTGACGAATTGCCAGAGAGTTAGAGAATACGACTGTCAATCTTCTTAGTAATGAACTTAGAGAGACTGATTTATTCAAGGAGATTGTTGATCTACAATATTGTCATAGTAACAGATCTATATAAAGTTACAGAATACGACTAATAATTTTGTTTTTAATTAATTTAATAATAAATTTGCAGTACATCGTGATATTAAGCCACACAATGTACTGTTATCAATGCCAAATAATCAAGGATACGTGAAAGCAATGATATCAGATTTTGGTTTGTGTAAGAAATTACAAGTTGGAAAAGGTATCATTTTCACGAAGATCCGGTGTTACCGGTACTGATGGTTGGATAGCGCCGGAAATGTTGAATAGTAACGAACGAACTGTTAGTTTTTCCACTTATTAATTAATTTTTTAAAATTATTTATTACAATTTTAATTACAGACATGTGCTGTTGATCTATTCTCATTGGGTTGTCTATATTATTACGTTCTTTCAAATGGTTATCATCCATTCGGTGATGCTTTGCGTCGTCAAGCGAATATTCTAATCGGTGATTATAATTTAGATTGTTTAGATCGTGATGATAATAATGAATGGGAAGTTTATTTACAAAAATTGTTGATCGTTTCATTGATATCATCAGAACCAAATGAACGACCATCTTGTTTAACAATTTTACAACATCCAATATTTTGGGATAAACAGAGGATTTTAACGTTTTTCCAAGATGTTAGTGATCGTATTGAAAAATCCGATAATAGAAATGATGATTTTGTTATAAAAAATTTAGAACGTAATAATTCAATTATTGTTGGTAGAGATTGGCGTTATCATATACATAATGAGGTTGCTAACGATATTAAAAAATATCGTTCATATCGTGGCGATTCTGTACGTGATCTTTTACGTGCCTTACGCAATAAAGTAAGTTTAAAACTGTCGTATTCTGTAACTTTTTGATAATTCGTTACCGTAGTAACGAATGGCTAAAATTTTAGATAATTTTAATTTTTATTTAATTTTTTTAGAAACACCACTTTAGGGAATTATCGAAAGAAGCCCAAGATTATCTCGGTGAAATTCCGATAGATTTCACCAATTATTGGCTAATAAGATTCCCATTATTATTGATACATACATGGTTAACAATGCAATATTGTTCGAATGAGACAACATTCCAACATTATTACGATAACAATTATTGTTATCCATTGGATTATTTCAATGAAATTATAATTAGCGAGTATTACGATAAGAATTTTGAGAAATTCTCAAAATTAAAATATGAACAATCATCACCGAATCGATATTTCAATAATAATAATAATAATAACGGATCGAAATCACCGATGAAAAATGTCGGTCTATATCGGAATTTAGATGAGAATTTCGATATTAGAAAAGCGAATTGGCGCACGTCGAGTATGAGAAAGAAACGATCAACTGCAACAAAACGTGATGAACCGTTAGTATGGTCAATTAAAGATTAAAGTACAATTTTTAAGTATATACAAAGCGTTACTGTTGGTGTCAAATGAAATGGAACACTATTTTTATACACTGTGATAATTTAGGCACGTTAGAAACTTGTAATTTTAAGCCTTCATTACTTAATAATAAGTTTTAATCGTTATCGTCTTGTAAAGCAAAAGTCGCCCTCTTTTGTCCAACATTCTTCAAATTCAATTGAATTATCTTCGCTTTTTTATAATAGCATTTCCGTTGATTTTGTAAATTTTTCATTTTTTCGCGTAGACCTCGATATTGATTATCGATAGTACGGTAATCTCTTTGGCATTTTTGTATGGATTCATCTAGAACTACCGATTTTTTCGCGTTTATGCGCCAATTTTTGTAAAGTATCGGTGCATTGTTGACGGATCCGCATTAAATCGTCCTCAACGTGCTGTAATCGGTCTAATAATGTCCGATTGTACGTTTGTAATTGTTCGAATTTATAGAAATTCCCGTATGCTTTCAATTCGTTATCTTTCTCTTTGATTCGGTTTTGTAATTTGATCGATTTTAAGCGGATTTCCGTTAGATTTTTTATTTGTTGTCGTTGTTGTCGTAATAAACGATCTAATTTCGGTTTGGATAACAGATTCGTGCCGATTTCGTTCAGTACAGCTTCGTAACTTTCGAAGATTTCATTGAATTCTTGGAATTTCTGATCGAATTCCTCGTTTAATTTCGCAATTTCTTCATTCTTTATTGTTCGTTGTTCTATATAGAAATCTTGTATTGTCCCCAATTCGTCTAATTTATTCTCATATCTTTGTTGCTTTTCGGCTAGAATTTGTTTATCGATTTGTGGTTGTTGTAAAACATAAAATAACTGTTTTTGTTTGTAATATGCAACCATTTTCATTTCTAAAAATTTATTTTTAATCCTCTCCCGATCCAATTCGTCCACTAATATATCGTAAGTCTGATAAAATTCCAGTCGATTAACCGAATCTTCTAGCTTTTCTTCATGTGCGTCATCTTCGACAAGACTACCTTCAACTATTCCGCCTCAAATTAGATTATGATTAGGAAATTAAACGAAAACATCTTACACGAATCGAGATCAATAGCCGACATTCCGAATTCGGCCAGCAACTCTTTAAACTCATTATTTAATCGATTTATGATCAATTTTGATGTTAGAAAGGCGCTTCTATTCTTTGCATTGCTACCATATTGATTAATTTTATCGGAACTATCACTAGAGGATGTTTCTTCTTCACTCATGGTAATTGATATTTTCTTGAATTTGCTCGATTTTGAAAAATTCTTCAAATACAAATTCCGACTTGATAAACTATAATAAAATTTCAAAATGACATTTCAAAATTTCATCCAACCTAATATTTAAAAAGCCACTAGAACATGGTAGCTGTAAATTGCAAGAGAAAGAGATAGGGTGATATTTTCCGTTGGTATACCCGGTTCGCTCATTGTTTATATTTTGTTCTCTAATTGAAATTTCGCACAAAAAAGGAAGATTTAGTTGAATAATCTGTTCTTGGTGACTAATTATTTCCAAAAATATTCGATAAGTATTATTATTATTATTAAAAAAAAAAATCAGCAATTGGAGAAAAAGTGTGGCAACAGCGCCCGTTAAATCCAACAATGACGTAATTGCTGACACCATTGTTATTGTTATTTCTTGTGTAGAGTAGGCCGTGGTAGATTTTTCCAACTAAAGTTTCCGGTAAGTGGAAAATTTCTAACGAAAATTTTCGTGAAAATCGTTCTTTAATAAAAATGTTACGCCAACGTATATTCGGACGTTACGAAAATTTTAATAACGATAATACAACACCGCAACGTTTACGATACATACCTAACCTCAAAAACGACCAACCGATTTTAAGTGAATGGAGAATTGCGTTCAGTGCATTAATTTTGTCGTTAATCATAATCTTATTCAAAATCTATTCGATATACAGTAAGTATAAATGGATTAATTTACGAAAATTGGAATCGGTAATTAAATCGACGATTTACAGGTGATTATCTATATGAGATTATCTTCGAACGGAAATTGATCGAATATGAAGTGTTGACCGAACGTGGGGACGTTATGATGAAGTACATGTGGACAACAACATTGAAATATAGCCAGTTTTGGTTGCCGTTATTTTGTGGCTTTCTAACCACGTACTTTACATGGCTGATGGTCTATTTGGATTCCAGTCAGCCTGGTGTACAACCACCTAGTCCATTCTCACCCACAAAATACAAGTATTTTCGCTTAATTTATCCGTTACAACAATTATTAAGGGTTGTATTGTCGAATTTTAGGGCCAGATCCGGACATTCGTTCCATTTAAACTACATTTTCGCCGTTTTAATTGGGATTTTAGTCACCTCTTATATGTATTGGAGGGGGATTTCTATCTAGAAATCACAAACATCTGACTGACACTGTTGTTTTTTTTAGTTTTATTAAAAAAATTGTATTTATTTAGAATTACACTAATTTTATTGTATTTTTAGGCTATACAATAGAAATCTACTAATCAGAAACTAGTATACTTCCTCGCCACCCTCCATCTATCCGCCAAATTTTAACATTTTTTATCATCTAATTATTTTTCAGATGGACATTTTGAAAATTTTCGACGAGAAATTCCATAAAATCATCGATAATCGGATCGAGAAAATCATCGTTGAATCCAATGATATTGGTGATAAGACAGTTTCAGAATCGACACAACCGAAAAGTGATAATTTGAGTTGTTCATATTGTCGTATTGTCTTCTCCGATTTCAATCAACAACGCGAACATTACAAATTAGATTGGCATCGGTACAATTTAAAACAATCATTACTAACGAAAAAACCGATTAGTGAAGACGAATTTATCGAATTAACAAATAGAGACGATTTATCGAGCATTTCCGGTAGTGATACGGAAGATAACGATGATTCTGATGATTATTTAACAGCCCAAGGAAGAATTTATCTACAAAACGAACAGAAACAAACATTCTCATTGTATTCTTGTCTACTTTATGATAAAAAAGATGATATTAATAATGAGATTCTATTGGAACGTTTGAAGAATTGTTGTAAAGTCAACCAGAAATGGACGATATTGATGCTGGGCGGTGGTCATTTTGCTGGTGCTATATTCGATAATACAACGCCGATATTGCATAAAACATTCCATTGTTATACAGTGCGTTCCGGACAGGGTGGACAACAATCGAGTCGTGATAACAAAACTGGGGGTTCTCACCCGAAAAGTGCCGGTGCTAGTTTGAGGCGCTACAATGAACAGTCTTTAATTCAAGTAATGTACAATTCTTGTTTATACTACCCTGGTTATTAATAATTAATTTTAGCATGTTAGAAATATCGTCGATTTATGGCGTACAGATATCGACGATAGTAGTTTGATATTCTACCGTGCTACCGGTCCTTATAACCGTTCGGTTCTATTCAGTGGTTCTGCTGCTTTATTGAGCAAGAACGATTTAAGATTACGGACGATACCATTCTCTACAAGACGTGCCACATTTGCTGAAGTTAAACGTGTACATTCGTTATTGATACAGGCGCAAATTTACGGTACAAATTAGCTAAATTACAACTGCAATTATATTAGAATTCGTTTTGTAGAATCAATCGAGACAGCTTTAGGGCATTATAGCCGTCGGAAATTGCCCGAACAACCGAAATCGAAGAATATCCGTCAGAATCGCAGTAAATCCCGCGAGATTCCCGATCGATCATTGGAAATTCAACCGGATTCGAGCGGTAGTAGCGGTGAAGATTGCGATATTATTGTCGATAATGGTGAAATTATCGATTTGGAAGAATTCCGGGATAGTTTGACGGTGGAAGAACGGAAGATTGGCCAACAACAACGGAAGAAACGTAAAGTGAAGAAGAGTAAAACGCAAAAATTGAAAGAACAAACCGAGAAACGCCGTAAAGAGATTGTAGAGATTCTAATAACTGGCGATATTGCGAAATTAGAAGAATTCTATAATAAACAACAAAATGGTCAAGATGATTATTTCGACGAAATTCTCGATGATGATGGTAATACTTTCCTACATATAGTTGCGTTAAATGAACATCAAGAATTATTGACATTTCTATTGGAGAACGGCGCTAATCCGTGTTGTAAAAACAACAAACAACAAACTCCATACACGTGTACGAATAGCCGGGAAATTCGCGAAACTTTAAAACAATTCGCCAGAGATAATCCGGAGAGATACAATTACAATAAAGTAGTTTTAAATTCGATTAATTTTTTTGGTTAATTTTGGTAAATTGTAGGCACAGATCCCGATCAATGCTCTAACACCAGAGGAATTAGCCGAGAAACGTAAGGCACAACGAAAAATTAAACGAGAAAAGGAGAAAATCAAAAAGCATGAGAATGCAATCAAGCGACAGGAAGATATGGAGAAGGAGCGCTTCTTGAAATTGAGCGACCGTGAAAAGGTAATTCTAATTTAATGATAAATTCGTGTTTAATAATTTTTTATAGAGAGCTCTAGCGGCCGAACGTCGAATTCTTCAGAATCAATCCGGCAATATAACTTCACGTTGTTTCAATTGTGCTACCGATATTGCCGGTAAAGTACCATTTGAATATTCCGGCAATCGATTTTGTTCAATTGATTGTTTAAAAGCACACCGTTTCACGCATCCGGCTCCTCTATCGTAGAACTAAAAGGTTGGTTATACACAACATGATTTATTCAATTTCTAAAATATAACTAGTTGAAATAAAATATTGTCATTAGCTTCTTTCCATTATCACCAACATCGACTACCAATAAATTTCACATTTTTGGTCCTTTTTTTGGTATAAACAATAGAAAAATAATAAGGAAGATCACAATGAATTGGAACAAACAAGCAGTGTGGACTAGAAATTTCAAAGAAATGCTTGATTTTAATGGACTACCCTCGGTGTCATTTCAGGTATTGTCAAATCTTCCATATTCGGTAACACTAATACTTTCTAAAAATTTTTAAAAATCAATTAATTCGACAAAATAGAAATTGTAGTATACCTGGAATTCTTGTAGTAATTTCCTTTCAATCCATCCAGTGATTCGCATGAATGTTATATTGGTTTCGCCAACAATCGGTTGTGCTTTCATTGAAATTGTCGGCAACGGTTTAAAACCGATCCATAAACGATCACTAGGCGGTGATGGTATATTTAAAACTAATGTACCATTTAATTGTTTTAATTCACAACGTAAACTTAAATCAGTATTAGAGACATTCTCCATTGCTCTCTTTATTAAACGATTCTCAGAAGCCGCCTGGAATATCTTCGATTCGGCTATTTTATCAACCATACGCATAAATTTCTTACTATTACTAGCCGTATTAGTTGAAATATTGTTTGTATTCTCTAATAATTGTTGATGTTCGGTCATAGTTGATAGATTATCGTCGCTACTACTTTCAGCCGAATCGTCCAAATCCGAATTGAATATCGCCAGTTTTTCATCGATAATTGCCTTTTCTACAATTAAGAAATTAATTGAAGAATTAAAAAAAATGATAAACTAACCGGTTGGTGGTTGTTTAAGTTTCATTAAATTCAATTTTGTATGTAGAATTAATACAACTAAACCTTCATAAGTTATATCAAGATCGATCCATAAGCCACGTTCATCAATTACCGGTTTTTCGGCACTGTGTATAACTGGCGGCGTATGTCCTAATGATAATTCACTAATTGATATCTCTTCGATAAAATATGGTAATTTAATTGTTGCTAATTTTCTTTGGATTCGTTCTTTGATTTTTTGTGTAAAATTCATATTATTATATAAAAGATCATACAATACACGACCTAATAACGTATTTACCCATAATATATTATTTAAACAATATTCTTCCAATAGTTTATTTGTTGTTGTATTGTCTTTGATTGAATCATCTTTAATTTTATCAAAATCATGATCGGTTTGGAGATTTTTATCGAAATATTGCATAAATTTCAAATAATCTGTTTGATTATTTGTATGGTGTAGTGTTGCTGCTAATTTTAATCGACGAAACCATTCTTCCTTCTCACGGTCCGTACGGCCGAAAATGTACAATTTCGTCTTGTGGTGAGATTCCTACAAAACGATAATTTTACAATTTATTTTGCATCGAGCAATAATCCCGAGATTTGATTCATTAACTTCTTCGGGACTTGAATCAAAATTTTCTATTTGGCGAACGATTTTAAAATTATTTAAAACATATGGTGGTGATTTTACCAGAATTTAAACCACTTAGCTAATCGGTAAGTTGATTTAAAACGCTCGATTTAAGTAGTTGTGATTTTAAGAAACGAATTAAGCATCCTCGATATATTTGATTAGTCTTTAAAATTGCTCGATTTTCGGTTAAATTCCCCCAAAATTCGCTTAAATTTACCTCGATTATCGGCCACGATTCTAACGGATCAACATCCACATTATCATCATCATCCTCATCATGTTCTAAATCGTTCTTTAATTCTTCCTAGAATTCGATTAATTTAATTGTTAATTAATTAAAGAATATAAATTACATTAATATCGGATGATGTAGATGGTGGTGTATTTCCACGTGAATTTTCTAAATTATCGTCATCGGCTGCTAATTTACTAAATTGTTGATTAAATAAGAATCTCCTCTTATTACATTTTAACATATAACTCTCACTATCCTCTTGTGATTGTTGCTGTGGTGGTGGTGGTGGTGGTGGTACAGGAGGAGCTTCAATTTTAAATTGCTCCACAGCATTTGATAAAACAATACAAATTGGATACTTCTTGCTCCAATTCCGTTTCTTTGCCAAACCTTTCGGTAGCAATTGGATTTTTGCATTTAATAAATTATAAATTCGATGGTGTGTAAAAATCGGTTTAATTTTCGCTTCATTCCATAAAGCCCGTTTCGGTATCTTTACACGTGTATGACTGACACGCAATAAATTGCCTTGTAAACGTAAATAAGCCGATTGTGTTTGATTTATGTGATAAGTATGAGGATTATAAGTTTCCGGTAATTCGTTCACCCAACCTTCGTACTTTTTCAAAGGGTGAAATTCTTTAACTGCTTCGATTTCAATGATATTCTTCAATACTTGTGCTTGTTGTTGTTGTTGGTGCTGTTGTAGAGTTTCTATCCGATCTGGATATAATAACGATTTTATTGTTAAAAATAAGTGTGTTGTTATAATACCGAATAGTACACCTGACCAATACGTTGAATAATAATAAAATATTATATAAAATATAAAAAATGCTATAATTTTAATTAAATTAATTTTCAATCGTTTGTTTGTTGTGATAGTTTGCGTACTAGATGTCCGCATATCAACATGACCAGTCGGCGCGAATACTGTAGTTTTTTCAAGTTTCTTCAAATCTTTCCCACGAACTGCATGGATTTTTATCACATCATCATCGGTAATTGTAATATTATCATAACTATCATTAATTGTCGTTATAATTCTGTGATCATAATCATCTTCTATCGCTTCAATTGCATCTTCAACATCATCAACATCTATATTATGATTATTATCCTCCAACGCTTGCTCTATCCGATCCGCATTTATATCATACAATTTACTTAACGTACTGATTGTTACCTGTTGATTATTAGTTTTATTCGATTTCATCGATGATTTTAACAATTTGAATCGTTGTCGGAGATTCTTCAATTTCTTCTTCGATTTCTCATCGTTGTTCGTATCGTTATCATCGTGATTATCATCATCATCCGTCGACATTTCCACACCTTCTGTCGTTGATACCGCACCACAAGTCTTCGATATACTACTCTCGGATATTTCCTCCGAATCCGATAGACTACTCGACGTATCTTTTAATTGTTTCGATGGTGAATTTTCGTCACAATTACGCGATTTAATTTCGGTTATTTTATCTTCGACACTCTTCGTAATTTTACCCTATAAACAAACATAATTTACCTGAATTTGTAACAATTCTATTAATATTTACTTTAATATCGGAGAAGAATCGCCATGGATCTGATGGTGGTGATGAATTGTCAGTTTGTTGTTTCGTTACTGGCGTTATATCGATACTAGTTGATCGTTTGACAAAACGTGGGAATAATTTTAATGGACTTTTGTCAGATTCGTTTGATATTGTCGTTGTTGTTGTTGTTATTGTTGTGGTAACATCGGTTGTTGTTGTTGTTGTTGTTGATTCTTCATCGCTCATTGTAAATAATTCTTCCAATTGTTCGGCATTTGCGTGGAATTTTATTGTAATCGACGGTACAGACGTTGCGACAGGTTTACCTGAATTTCAACAACAATCTCAATATTTTATACATTTATTAATTTCAATTATCTGCATGCAAATCTTGTTAGAGCTATTTCTGTGGTGATTGAAAAAAATTGCGCAATAACAACCAACAATGATGCAGCTAATTTTATCGAAAATTCCCGTCAATTTGTTAAAACTGCGGAAAATAAATAAAAAATATTTGTCCGTACTAAAGTACAACAATAAGCCAAACAATAACAGACACAAATACGACATATACCTTTTTTTACCTTTTAACATTCCTAAGGTAATTTTACCCTCTTTCTTTTTGTTCATTTTCCCTGATTTTATGTGCGTTATATTAAAGGTTTATTTGCAATTCGTACAAAAGGACCTTAATTTTGGTTAATTTGTTAGTCAAGGACTGGAAATTGTTAATTATCCACATGAAAAGCGTACAATTAAAAACAACAAACAAGACGGTATAAAATCAAATCAAAACAAAATTCACCTCGATTGGGGTCCATTTAAAACAAAATGATTCTTATCGAAATTGTATTAATTTAAATCTGCAAACATTCAATTATCAAATAAACTAATTATTTTTTAATTTTATTGTTTGAATTTAATTAAAAAAAACGAGACAAATCAACACAGATTTATTTATTAATCGACTTTTGTTCAGTCACTCTTGACAAATAAACCGAAAAAAAACAGTGTTGCCAATCAGGTGTTGGGAAAATAATCAATTAAATCCAAGTGCACCTAAGGCTGTCATCACACCAGTAACGCAATTTAATAATTAACCGCAACATATTAATAATTTTACAAATTTTAACGCATATTCTACTAGGTTTTATTTGATATTTCATCTTTTATTGTAAATTAACAGTGTATTAGCCATTTTAAAAAAATAATAACGCATGCGGGCGTACCCTTAGACTGTATCCATGACTACCCACTTGTCAGTACACATGCACTTAAATATTAACCAATATTGTCATTGTGATATGTTGAATAAACAATTCGAAGAATTTGAATAAATATTTGTAATTATTGATAGGTTTCTAGATAACAATTAAACTAACTGTCAATTTACGATAAGATTTGAAACAATAAAGTTGTTTATATTTTGGTAATATGGCTCAATTTAAATTTTGCCGTTTTTATTAGAACGAATTTTACAGCGGTGCCATACTTATTGAATTTTCTGTAGATTCAAATACTGGGAAATTTGGATTGTATTTCGATTTATTTTACAAATTAAGTCAATTATTTCGGTTTGACAAGAATCAAGTGAGGGAAAATTGTCGAGAGACAGTTCTAGATTTAATTTACAACTCTTCTTTCGTTTTCTTATTATTTTTGGCGAGTTTTTTGCCGATTTCACCCTTTATTTGTTCGTACAAACACTGAGTATCCATGCCTTTCAATGCCCGTTCCTCGCACAAATACTTCTTCAAACTCAAATTGCCCTGATGCTTGAAATACCAGTCTTCAATAGCGTTCTCGAACTGTTCCAATAGACTTTCACATTGGGTCTTCATGTTGGTAATTTCCACACTCGGTTTATCCCACAGTTCGTACGGTATGCCCAATTCGACTTTCACACCCTTATCGACGAGACCGTGTAACGTTTGGAATGTTTGACTCATGCCTTTAGCAAATCGCGTACTATCATCGCGTTCTTTATGGATGTTGTATTGGAGGATTCGTTCGCAGACACCATCCAACGATTCAACTAACCGCAATTCGGATTTTTTGTATTCCTTCTTCTTTTTCGGCTTGACATCGTCGACTTCGTAGCCAGTTTCGATGATATCGTACGTCTTGCCGGTCTCTTCTAATCGTCCCTCCAATTCAGTCGCCAGAATTTTACAAACTGTAAAAATATAACCTCACTTTTCGTTTTTTTGGGGGAAGTAAACAAATACCTTCGCAACGATTCGCGTATTTTACACCCTCATCCTCTTCAGTAACCGATAGGCTCAAATTGATAAAATTTATTAAAATAATCGCACTTATAAGTCGCATTTTTATCAATGCAAATCAAAGAAAATATAACCTAAAATTCGGCCTAACTAACCTATCTTTATCGGCAATGATAATAAATTGATGATTCTATTAATTAACAACAATAAAAAAGATACCATTATTTATTATGAAAGCAAAATCAAGTGAAATGAAAGCCAATACAAATCTTCCACTAATAATAATAATATTTCTTCTTAAACCGATACTTTTCGAAAAAATTATGTAAAATCAGTAAAGTCTTCTACGATATCTTTCTCATCACTAAAACCAGTCTGAGCGTCTTTCTGTCGTTTAATCTCATCGATCACCTTCTCGCGGATATTCTTCAATTTCCTCAGTCTCTCCAACCAATTTGAAGCGTACGGATCGGTTGCATGGCTTCTTAACGAATTCAATACCGTTGCAGCTAACTAAAATAATACAAAAAATGATTTCAATTTCTAAATTCAATTGTTGATAGTTGAATTACGTCTGCATGTATGGCTAATTGTCGTACAAATATCGAAACACTCTCATCAGTCACAACGATCGATTCTTTTGTACCGATAATCTTCAATAGATCTGATTTAACTTTAACTTCAACTTTATGGCAATTATAATCTAAAGGCTCAACAATAATATAAGCTAACGTCACTTGACTCTGCAACAATATCGGATTTTATTACAATTTATTCGAGATAATTTGGTAATTATTACTGTATTCTATACCTTTTCTGATTCGTTACCATGACAACACTCTCCAATTCTACATATAATGGAGCCGTAAAGAGTGAGAAGTTCTATTCAGTGATTGTTAATCTCTACTATTGTCATGGTAACGAATTAAAGTTGTAGAATACGATTGACTTACTTTAAATGTATTTATATCGTATTCTTCTCCACTATTATTATAAACAATAACAACATTATCATTACCAATGTGTGCTTTTTTGTGATTAGCTTGCGGATCAGTCTCTCGATTTGGCATCAATGTACCAACATGAAAAGCCAACATCACTAAATCATCTTGATGCATATACATATATTTCCCATCATTACCATCTTGTTGTAAACCACCTAAGAAAACATTTTTCGGATCAATATCCGACAAACGTACTATTGTTCCTAATTTCTTTAAAAATTCCATATAACGTAATGAACCATTTGTATTCTTCAATATGTCAATTTCATTATTATGTTGACCATAATTGATATATAAAACACCAATTTTATGCACCTCATATGGGTACATACAATCTAACATTTTTATTGCACGTTCAATTATTGATGTCTGATGTACCAATAATGGTATTTCATTGGTATTATTACCGAAAAATGATGAATGATACAATTGTAAGAAGACGAAACTTGGATTCAAACCACTCTTCAAGATCTCTTTCGGTATTTTCTTATTATTCGATTGATTCGTTGTTGTATTATTACCGTTATTATTATTATTGTTATTATTATTATTATTATTATTACGTTGGGTACTCATTACTGATATTGTATGTAAACGATCACGTTTTTCGATTAATAAACGCGAATCGAATTGTTGCGAACGCATCAATTTCAATTTACCCTTTTCGACTTTCGATGACGAAGAACTCTTCTGTATTGGTAGAGCTACAATTCGATTGATTAAACAATAAATAAAATAAAGGGTGAGCCAAGAGGATCGCCTATTGAAAGAAAATATTTTCTAGGGTTAATTACCACCCTCTTGACTCACCCCGTATACGAAATAAATCGAAAAACTACCATCAGTTGAATGTCGCGGTAACCGCGGCGATGTCTGTGTCGGACTCTGTGGCGGTTTACCACTTAACGGTTGTAAATTCGTCAAATTCGGCAAATTATTCGGACGATCCATGATTTTCTCGCCAATATTATTATTATTGATCGGAAAATTCGGTTGATTTATCTGTTCAGTTGTCGGTAAATTCGGCGATGTTGGTACAGTTTTATACGGTTTCGGTTCAATACCCGGTGGCGATGAACCAGGGTAACTGTGACAACTCAACAATGATGGATGTTGTTGTTCGGTTAGATTTTGTTGATTTGATATTTCTTCAGGTATTGCCTCACAACTGACTTTCTTCTTTTTGTTGATATCATCTTCGAATACGTCATCTTGTTGTTGTTGTTGTTGTTGTAATTGTTGTTGTTGGGGTTGATGCGCGAATGGATTCTTCCAATTGGCCATTTCCGGACTGGAATTCGAACGTCTAACCGGATTCCTCGCCCGTATCCGATTCTCATCATTTTCATTATTGTTATAATAATAATCATCATCATATTCAAAATCACTATCATGTGAACTTTGTCGTGATAACCGTTTCCGTATTGGTGAATTTGGTACAACATTATCGTTGATTTCCGGTTCGTCTGTTTTTTCATCGATTAATCGATTATCATTGGGGTTAGTTTTTTGTAAACTAATTTCAGGCATGTAAAGATCCGAGATTTCGTTTAATGGAAAATCGAAAATTAATTGTTTAAATGATATCGAATTTTGTATTTTCATTATCCATGAGATATTACCGGTAGGGCGGCGTATAAAAATTTCGGCCCATCCTTGACACCAACACGGACACAATTGTTGTTTCTTATTATCAATTTCTAATAATTTCATTAAATTATCATTACCACCACTACCACTACTACTACTATTATTTGTATTTGTATTTGTATCATCGGAACTTTGTCGATTCAATTTCTCATTATCATTTTCATTACTATTACTACGTGAATATTTCATTGTTTGATTATTACCACATAAATTCCAACATTTATCACAAACACCATGTTTGGAAACTTTCTCCGTACAACCACTAGTTGTTATTGTTATCAATTTATTACCCAACATCCACGATTTTGTTGTACCACCATTCAATAGAAATTCAACTACAGTTGAACGTGTCGGTAATGGACTACATGGTGAATACGTATAACGTGCCATTAAATCAATACAAGTTTCATTCAATTCTTCATAGAAATTCAATCGAGTTTTATCGCGTGTCTTTTGCATAAAATTCGTATTACCCGATTTTGTTGGATTATTTTGTTTTGTTACAGTATTACCAACATTAACACCACTATTACCACTATTAGTTTGATTATTTGTTGAATTATCACGTTTAATTGAACGACTACGTGAACTCTGTTCAGTTAAACTACTACTACGTTTTCTATCCGAACTATCTTGATTTAATTGATTCAAATTAACCGTTTTGAATTGGCTTAAATCTTGAATTGGTCCTAATACGTTCGTTTGTAAACCCTAAAATCAATCGAAATAAAAATCCGATATAATATACAATCGTATTCTATAACTAGATGTAGATCAGTTACCATAACAACGTTGTAGATCAACAATACCCTTGAATAAATTAGTCTAATTTGATCTACAACATTGTCACGGTGACGGGACTGCAAAAAATTACAAAATACAACTGTATTTTTGATATTTACGCTAATAATAAATTTAACAAAATCCTTCCTGAATGGTAGACGACATTTTAAAAACCATACAGAAATTACGTGATACGCCAATGAAACAACGTAATTATCGTATTTGAATGGATTCGTATATGGTAGAGCTATCGCAAATACGGCCATATATTGATCACTAACGAAATTCGCATAAACTGTAGGTAATTGTGATAGAGCTACAATTATTATCAATTTAATAAAATCAACTATTCTAAATCAAATAGTCGTATTCTATAACTTTTTATAATTCCGTTGCCATAACAATGTTGTAGATCAACAATCTCCCTGAATAGATCAATATGTTGTTATGGTAACAGATCTATAAAAATTACAGAATACAACCGGCAGACTTACTCGATAAAAATTCTAATATGGGCATGGCAATATAGATAGAAGCTGAGATTTTTGATAAATGTAGTAAAACTTCTGGTAATAATTTCATCATTGTATCCCTCATATCAACCATACATATTGTTAATGAATTGATAGATTGTCGTGAACATCTTGGATCAATACCAACACAACGCCTCAATGTATTTATTAATAATTGTTGATGATATTGATCTAAATTTGTATTATATGATGTGAAACTAACTAAAGCATTTACAACAACTGTTTGATATTCAATACGTGGTACTTTTGTTGTTAAACCATCTAAAATTGTTTTATCATGAAGCTACAATTAGACATTTATTATTATTATTACCAATAAAATAAAAAGAATATTACCATTGAACATAAGATACCAACGAATCGGTTTAAATCACCGTTACCATATTGGGCAAGTATGATTGGTTTATTAGCTAGAAATTGTGGTAATTTCTCCAATACCAATTTCAAAACATCCCAATCTTTCTCCTGTTTCAACACCTTCATTATTATACGAAATTGTACTTCTAGATTGAGATGAGTAATTTTATTTGTATGTTGAATTGTCGGTGAAGAAGGCGGTTGTTGTTGTTGTTGCTGCTGTTGTTGTTGTTGTTGTTGTTGTTGTAATTGTTGTGGTTGTTGTTGATACGTTACAATAATATACGAACTATATTGAATTTTATTATTATCAGGATAACCTAAACGATTCTCAGAATTTGCACGCATTTTTAAGAAACAACCCATTACCTAAAAGATCATTGAAAAACGTTAAAACTGTCAGTCGTATTCTGTAACTTTTTATACATTCGTTGCCGTGACAACAATCCTCTTAAATAGATTAGCAACGGTACAAAATTCCAGCTGACTAAATTAATAGAAATAATGGATCTATTCAAAGTGATTGTTGATCTATAACGTTGTCATGGTAGCGGATTTACAAAAAGTCACGGAATACCACTGATATTTCCTAACTCGCAGACTGTTTTATAATTGTCCCTTTTCAATTACACATATAGGGTGATTCGAAAGAAGCGCATAATGCAAATAACTTCTTTATTTATCAAAATTGCGAAAAACACTGAGACAGGTAAGTTTTTATTTTTTAATTGTCCCTTTCTGACAAGGTCAAAACGACTCTACCAGTTACCATCGCGAAGAAATGGCGTCATCATCAACTTTTTTAAATTAGAAACCCCATTTTGATTTTTTTTTCTGGAAGAGCATATTTTTCTGCGTCCAGACGTGTAAAAATTGTAAGAAAATTTTTGAGAAAAAAATTGTTAGTTTCCAAGATTTTCAGTCATCGCAATTGCCATGCATCAGCATAGTAAGTGTAAAACACAATACCTCTGAAAAAACATTACAAGGATTGTATTACTAATGGATCAAATAGGCATAGATTGAATATTTGACATAATTGCTGACAAACATGGCGGATGTAATTGTCAAAAATAAAAATGAGAAATTTGAATGATTGTTAGCAATGGAGATGATACAAGCCATTAAAGAGGTCAAATACACTTCAATTTTATTTCGCCCTTCATCTCCATTGCTAGAAATCATCCACATTCCTCATTTAATTTTTGACAATTTAATCCGCCATGTTGGTCTATAATTATGTCAAATTTTCAACCGATGCCTACTTGATCCTTTAATAAATCAATGCTTGCAATACTTATTCAGAGGTATTGTGTTTTGTGTATGCCATGCTGATGCAAAGATATTGCGATGACAGGAAATCTTGCGAAATTCAACAATTTTTTTTCCAAAATTTTCTTGTGTAACCCCCTACAATTTTTACACGTCTGGACGCAGAAAAATATGCTCGTCCAAAACAAAAATTCAAAAATAGGGGTTCTAATTAAAAAAAATTGATGATATTTCTTCGCAATGGTAACTAGTAGATTCGTTCTGACCCAGCCGCAAAAAAATAATTAAAAAATAAAAAGTTACCTGTCTTGGCGTTTTTCGAAATTTTGATAAATAAAGAAGTTATTTGCATTATTCGCTTCTTTTGAATCACATGATGTAAAGAGTGAAATTGATGCTCTGCCGATTTCCAGCGTTGTTATGGTAACAAATCATTAAAAAGTCAGAGAATACGATCGTATTTACCTCAAGCCGGCCACTGTTGTAATTCCGGAAAACTCCGGGTTTATTAAAATGCATCTCCATAAAATTAATCAACATATTATGAATTAAAATCGCATGAATTGATGGCAAACGATGGATTTTCTTCGAAAACATCTCAATCATTCCAGGTATTAAAACTTTAATATCAATAAAATCATTCTCTGTGGTCGATATTGGAATATCTTGGAATTTCTCAAATGGACGTACTAATAACTAGAATTTTAACAATTAAATCAACGTATAGAAAATTTAATTCCATATACCTTCTCTAAAATCTCTAAAAGATCTTTACAGATATTACTATTATAGATCGTACACCAATTGATTAATAATTGGGCAACTTCAGCCCTGACAATGATATTATCATCATTGGCGATATTTTGGAAATGTGGCACAACGATACGATCCATCAGTTCCTCCTCGTATTCTCTAAAAATTCAACAAAAATTAACGAATTTATAATTTTGTATTGGAAAATTACCCATAAAGTTGTACGATATTCGAGAGAACATTCAAAACTTTCAAACGAATATTGGTGCGATGTTCAAATTTGAAATAATTGGTCAATAAATTGTAGAGATTTTGTAACCAACCGTGTTCAGTCGGACATATATTCTCTGATAGGTAATTAATCAATTTTATCACACTAATTTCAGGTCGTTGTTTCGAATATTCGTGGATTAAATTGAAGAATTGCCTCTTCGAACCGTGAAATGTACCGGCAATTATCCAATTTTCAACGGTATTCAATACTTCATGTAATGGATTTGAGATTAAATTTGTTGGAATTTCATCAGAATTGCGATCTAACAACAAATAAAAAGGAATATAATAAACAGTAATTAAATTAATTATACCGATTTGTTTTATGATATAGTAGAGAATCTCTAAAATTATATTCCATGACGGTTCCCACAAATCTACACCGTGTTTATTTATTAATTTTTGTATTGTTAGAATCACCTCGTAATCAACGGTTGAATGGTTACATTTCACCGCCTAAAATCAACGAATTTTATTCAATTCAACTTTAATTTAATTTCAATTACAAGTAGAATTGATGGTAGAATTGCATTCGGCGGACAACAAATATTTTGAAATGTGAATTGATCGAAAAGCGCCATTTTGATGAAAAATACGGAACCACGCAACAAATCTGGATCATTTTTTAGAGTTGGCTCCTCTAAGAAGTGACACATTGTAAATAATGCTGAGTGGCCCATATGGGTTCCTAACAAATTCTTCATCGTCTATCAAATAAAATACGATTATTTATTAGAAAAATACAGGGTAAGTCAAGGAGATTGCCTATTAAAATAATAAGTTCTTGTCGGAAAATTGTCTTATTTTAAACAGAATTTACAGCGTTTGTTTGAAAAATTCATATATTTAAAATTTCTAATATTTTAATAGGCTCACCCTATATAAATACGTACCTTCCAACTTAACGGACAATAACAACGCAAATTTACCGTCCGGCAAAGTGTGCCGACGAATTGTGGTAAACAAGTCGGTGGTAAAATACTGTAAGCAACAATTGTACCTAGAATTTGTAAACTAGCAATGACTGTATTGTAATTATTTGAAGTACAACACATCATTGTTAGGTGCCTGTATTTAAAAGAGAAAAAAAAACCCTAATTATGTTTTGTTAATTTTGAAATATGCTGTAACTAAACTGGATACTTGAGGCATACACGACTGTAATCATGTAGAAATAATTCAGTTTTATGGTTGCCTCTAGTTGGCAGTTTTTTAGTTATAGCATTGTTGTAATGTTGCAAATTCACCGAACATATCCAGTCATGATGATTTCGTCTAAATGCGGCGAATTGAATTTGATTATATTTTCTAAAATTGCCAAATACTCCGGCATTTTACCAACACGATTAACCTCACTTATCCACGTTAATAGAAACGGACCAATCTATAATCAATTGTACGATTAATTATTAAAATATTTTACGATTAATTCTATACTTCTTCTTCAAAATGTTCAACTTCTTTCCCATTATTCGTTAGTGTACTCAATAATTCAACCCTTTGGGCTAAATCCAATGGATTATCGTGGTGTTTAATGAAACGAAAGAATTGTGCGCGCATTATATCAATTTTCTCGAATTGTCCCCGAATTATGCACTGTAGAAATTGGAAAGCTGCATGTCGATTCTCTATATTGTTATCGAGGAATAGATCTTGTATTGTACTCCATAATTTCTCAACACCATTCTATAAACAATCAACAATTATTAATTTTGTTTGTTAATTGATAAATTAATTACAGTTTCCAATTTATTATTCAATATGTGTTCGCTTAATTCCTTCATTGTTTTCAAACGTATCGAAATTGCAGCATCCTTCCTTAGATCACGCAAAATTTCATCGCTCAATACAAATTCACGATTCGGTGTTATGTTTGCTTGATGGAAAGAAAACAAAATCAATAAAAATCAATGTTATCAACAAAATTTAGAGCTTTGAGGCTCTATCTACCCCCAAAATCACCCTTCTACTAGTTTCCAGTTGATTGTTGAAATTTTTACGTTTTTAACAAGATTGAAAGGTGCCAACTCACTTGAGAGGTGATCTTGGGGGTTGATTCCTTCGATTCGTTACTCCACCAATGGACAATTTATCGAATTTACGATACTCGAAACTACTAGTCTTATTACAACAGTTTTGTATGATTGTGAAAGTTACCTGGGTTGTTTTTATTGATTTTAAAGATTTGTTTCAATTTCTCTTGAATACTTTTATTCTCTTTATCACGATTCATTTTCAATTATTTTTAATTTACAAAATACCAAATAGAAAACTAAATCAACTTTTATGGAAAATTCCTACGTTTAGAACAATTTTTAAGGCATTTCTAATCGAAAAAAAGGCAAAATTTTTGTTATTCTATTAAAATTTCAATGGAAACGTCTAATGCCAAGACAAACCAAAAATTAACCTCTCCGTTGGCTAGATTGACAGCTGTCATTTCGTTCGGGTCACTAAATGTAGCTCCCTATATTACTTTTTAATTAATTATCAATTTAAATACAATACTAATTAATTTAAATACATTAAATTCTATAGTGGAATTTGTTGAATTTATTGTGATAATTTTGTGGAGTAAAATTATTCCGTATTATTATTTTCCAGGATCGTACTTGTAGTTTTCGCTGCCCAGTAACCGTTTTGTTTGTTAAATCAAAATTTTTCGCCAATTTTCAAAATTGCACAAAAATGGCTTCGCCTAATTTTGGAGAAATATCCGAATTACAAAATGAAATAACCTCCGGTCAAAATTATCGTTTATTATTGTCGCAGAGGAAAACGATACGTGGTTTACCACAGAGGAAAATCACTTCATTACGCAGGAAACAATGGAGATACCGTAAGAGTATCAAATGCAAAAAGAAGAAGAAATCGAAATTGACTCTAGTCGAAAGACATGCTTTAACTCAAAAAGAGTATATGAGAATATTGGCGCAACCGAAGAAGGTTTTCACCGATGAAACAGTACGGAAACCGAAGAGAATCAAGAGAATCAAGAAGAAGAAGGATGTGTTGAAATATTTCACATGTCCGCCGCATATCAAACAATTAGCCCTGCCGAAAAAACGCTTCGTTTTGGAGACTTGGAAACAATTCCAAGATTTATTACCACCGGAAGTTCTAATACGTTTCAATGAAATTCTACATTACGATATCCATCGATTAGAAATAGAGGAAGCTAGTTATTATTTCAAACAATTAAAACGCAAAAAATATAAAAAACGACGGCGTAAGCATCGTAAACGACAAATGCTAACGGAAGGCCTTCGAAGAGATATTCGTTATATGGCAGTGCTTCTTTGTGATTTTTTCAAACAACAAGTGGCAAGCATTTTAGATCCTAAACAACTTTTAATGTCGGATGCAATTTTGAATTTCCTAGTTGATAAGAAGGTGATTAAAACGAAACCTGAACGCACTACGAAGAATACGTGCAAGAAGACAATTATTGAAATTTGTAATAAATTATCGTTGTGGTTTGACGATATTGCTCAGACTGCTTTATTGAAACCGTTCGATGAAGATTTGGTGATAATAACCAGCGAACTCAGTTCAGTTGAAGAGTTAGAAGAAGAAGGCGAAGAAGAAGAGGAAGAAGAGGGCGAAGAAGAAGAAGTAGAAGAAGAAGAGGATGAATTGCTTGATAATTTGTTTGTACACGAAATAGAAGAATCCGAATCGGAATTAGAATTCGATTACGACGAGGAAGAAGGATTTGATTTCTTCGATGAAGATATTTTAGAGAAATTGATAAGAATCCTAGGAAGTTCATCCGATGATTATCTGAATGCGTTTCTCGACCAAAATATATGGCCAACAGCCACAAATCGTGATGTTTTAACTAAATTAATCGAAATACGTGATGGATTATTGGATCTTAGAGGTGGACGTACGACTCGTTTAGAAGATTTAATGACAAATTGGGCCAGACGTAATGAACCCCAAGAGGTTGATGATCGTCTTCTTGATAAAATTCAAGTTACATCACGTATAATTGCTGATTTATTAAATGGACATAAACCAAAAACTACAAGATCATCATCTAGTGAAAGTACAGATGAAGAAGAAAGGGAGAGACGACGCCGAGAAGAAGAAGAACGTCGACGTCGAGAAGAGGAAGAACGTCGTCGTCGAGAAGAAGAAGAAGCAGCCAGACGTAAAACTTTAGAATTCTATCCGGAACCGGAAGTTACAGAAGGTGATGAATTATCGATGATACGCGCCCATGATCCACCAGTAACTTATCCACATTCGCCCGATAAGATTTGTTGTTTATCGTTGAAAATCTGGTCGATTTGGTTGATGCAAATCACCCAGAATCTACACAAATGGACGAAATGGCTGATTTGTATCATTAAACAAATCCGCGATTATGCCGCTATTGTACGTGATCCACAAAAGCAATTGTACAAAAGCGAATGGCGACAATTCTGTAAAGATACAGACGAGAAAATCGTATCGTGGCGGCAATATTCGCAACATGTCCAACAATTATCTGATGAGATTATTGCGAATTTCTCCGGCAAGAAAGTCATCTGTTGTCCGGCATGTTTGTACAATCATAAAATCCCTAATGTTGTACAAGCCCATGAGACAATTCGAGCGTTAGTTGAAGCTATCGATTGTGCCGCCTATTGGCATCGTTGTCTCGATAAAATCGTCGAACAGGCGAGTACAGTTTGTGATGTTGATTTAGAAGAAACCGTAGTAGCTGAATCATCAACAACAACATCATCGACAACTGGAACGATTGAAATTGTTGAAACAAGAGTCGAACCTAGCGAAGAATCAGTTTATGAAATTGAAGAGATACCAGTTAATAAATAGACTTTTAATTAACTAATTCTAAAATATTACAACAAGAATTAATCATCTTTTATTTTCATTTGTTCTAATTCTTGTAAACGTTCAATTATATCACGAGTATCACCACCATGTACTTCATTGTATTTCAACGATTGTTTCAATTGAAACTCCTCTAAACCATCAATCCGACTGTACAACGAACGATTCAATTCTTCGTCTATATCGTTCTCTTCCCGCAATATCGTGAAATACACCATGAAAATGAACAAACTTATCAAAATGACATGGGGTTCATACCATAGGCGTCTACTAACCGGACCGCGAACACTCAAACTAGCTTTATATCGACTAGCCGGACTCGAACTGTACTTTATCGGCCGGTCCAAATCAATATCGTCGTCATTTTTTTGTTGTTGAGTTGTTGTAGAAAAGGGACGAAATCGCTGACATAACCTAAAAAATACTACAATAATTTTCAATTCCAAACAAAAACTCTGTTATTTTTAATCATTTCTAGTTATAAAATTTACCGAATTTCTCGTCGAATACCACGAGAATACCACCGAATTGGCAATAGAACGTTACGAAACATCATTATATTGCCGGATCAGTTTTTTGAGGTTAAATCCGACTTGCTCTAAAATCACTCTATTAACATCCGACAAAAAGACAATCACATTAATTTTGAAACATTATCTATGCTTATTATTAACCCATTTGATAATTTTTGCTATAAAACAAGTTATATAATTGATTTTTATTTAATTAGATTTGAATTTGGCGCGCAACTTAGCACCACCTAGTGTTAATTTGCTGTAAGTATTTGTAAGTATAAAAAGCAGCGTTGACAAGCAAATCGGCCATTTTGATACGTGCCCACCATGGTGAGTGTTGTCTTTTATCAATTTTCCATTATTTTTATCAAAATCTTGAATTATCGTACAATTAATTGATCATCCATCCAATATTTTGTTCAATATTGCTATAAAAAAGGCTCGATTATACAATAATCCAAGTATTTTTCGTTAATATGATGATTTAGAACAAAAGTTTTATCGTTTATGGCTTTGCCTGAATTTACCCATGTGGATATGTTCTAGGGCGGTCTGATTTTATTTAATTTAGCTTAAAATATATTTCTTCATCAAATATTGATGTTTAATTGTAGGATTTTTTTAATTTTGTAGTCTCATCGTAAATTCAGTGCCCCCCGTCACGGTTCTATGGGATTCTATCCCAAAAAACGTTCCCAACGTCATCGTGGTAAAGTAAAGGCATTCCCAAAGGATGATCCATCAAAACCGGTACATTTAACCGCTTTCATTGGTTATAAAGCCGGTATGACCCATGTGGTACGTGAAGCTGATCGTCCTGGATCCAGTATGTTTATTTTTCATCCTTCGATTGAATTTATTGATTAATTTTTGTTTTAACTTTGTAGAAATCAATAAGAAAGAAATCGTTGAAGCTGTAACGATTCTAGAAACACCACCAATGATGATTGTTGGTGTTGTTGGTTATATTGAAACACCACATGGTTTACGTGCTTTAGCAACAATCTGGGCTGAACATTTATCAGAAGATTGTCGCCGTCGATTCTATAAGAATTGGTGAGTCTTTTAAACAAATTAAAATTAATTTATACTAAAGTCAACGGTACTAAAGCTCTCCTATGTTTCAAGAGGGTTTTGATAAAGTTCCACAATTAATCCTCCATTACAAAATTGGAGATACAGTTAATGTGGGCAATAGGGTGATTTGTCTCCTCTAATTGAAAAAATTATGAGACTATCTCCTTTTTGTGTGGATTCTTTCAGGATAAATATTGAATTTGTTTTATAATCATCAATATAGGTACAAGAGCAAGAAGAAGGCTTTCACTAAAGCTTCAAAGAAATGGTCTGATGATTTGGGCAAGAAATCAATTGAACGTGATTTCAAGAAAATTATTAAATATTGCAAAGTTGTCCGTGTTATTGCCCATACTCAGGTAATTTATCGTTGATTTTTTGGATAAATTTATAGATTGACACGATCAGTTGAGGCTTACCCCTCATACTGGCGGCAATAAAAATTGTTTTCTTCTAACATACAATTTTTGCTGCAGTGTCATAGATTGAGTTTGCCCTTCGGGAGGCTCAGTGGGCATATCCATGGTCTGAATGTAGTCTTTTTGACAATGACATAGGGAAAAAACCATGCTCACTACATTTCTTCCATAATTTTAATACAATTTATAGAAAATTTCAATTGTTGAATTCTTTTAGATGAAATTATTGAAACAACGTCAAAAGAAGGCGCATATCATGGAAATTCAATTGAATGGTGGTACTGTTGCTGATAAGGTTGAATGGGCTAGGAAACATTTAGAACAACCGATTCCAGTAGCTCAAGTTTTTGCCCAAGATGAAATGATTGATGTTATTGGTGTTACCAAAGGAAAAGGCTACAAAGGTATATTTTTATTAATTTTAAATACATTTATCCCAAAAATTGAAGACAATGATGAATACGCATGTATTATCAGATCATACTGTGACGAAAAAAATGTTGCCTTCCTACTGAAGTTTCTTCAAAAGGCTTCATAGTCTTTAAAAGGAAAATAGAAGTCTAAATACTAATGAAAATATGTTTGCAGGTGTAACATCACGTTGGCACACCAAGAAATTGCCACGCAAAACACACAAAGGTTTACGTAAAGTCGCTTGTATTGGTGCCTGGCATCCGTCTCGTGTATCGTTCACTGTAGCCCGTGCTGGTCAAAAAGGCTACCACCACCGTACCGAAATGAACAAAAAGATCTACCGTATTGGTGTTGGAATCCACACTAAAGACGGCAAGGTTTGTAAAACTTCTATTTTAAATATTGAATTTGGACTTAATTTGAAGTGATGAAACTTTAGTAGCCAAAAGGATTCTGAAAAAAATCTATGATTATGAATGATAGGACTGAAATTTTATCATTTATATAATCAATTTGAAAATTTAAATTTCGGTTGACTTGTATTATTTTTTTTTTCTATTTAGGTCATCAAGAATAATGCATCAACTGAATATGATTTAACTGAAAAATCGATCACACCAATGGGTGGTTTCCCTCATTATGGTGAAGTTAATAATGATTTCATTATGCTCAAGGGTTGTTGTATGGGTCCGAAGAAACGTGTTATTACATTACGTAAATCATTATTGGTTCATACAAAACGTGTTGCATTAGAAAAGATCAATTTGAAATTCATCGATACATCATCCAAATTTGGCCATGGTAGATTCCAAACTGCTGCTGATAAGGCTGCATTTATGGGTCCATTGAAGAAGGATCGTATCAAAGAAGAGGAGAAAGCTGCAGCTGCTCCAACAGCCAGTTCGTAAGCTTCGAATTGTTCGTTTTAATTATACAGACGTATAATTAGTTAAATAAAACTATGAGTTTAATTAAAATTTTATTTTTGATACACATAATAGGTGATCATAAAATGAACACGTTCCTAGAATCCTTTCATTTTCACGATTTATAAATGACCAATCGGCACCGTAAGAAATATTCTTATGTTTATAATAACTATCAATAATATTCAATGATTGATCAACAATATGAACACCCCCCAACATACAAGCTGCTAATAATTTTTCATGTTCAAATGGGTCCCATTTTAAACGCCATAAAGTTCCTGGTAATTTATTAGAAATTGCGGGTATTTTTAAATTTCTAATATCCCACAATCGAATATATGAATCGTAACTGAAATATTAAAAAATTTTTTAAATGAAATTCCTTAAAATCAAAATTTGTAAACCTTCCAGTGGCCAGAAGAAATTCCTTTTTACAATTCGAATGCATTGAAGTGACTCCAGCTTCGTGACTACTGCGATTCTTGCCAATTGGTCCCTTTTGTAATCGTTTATCATATTTCAGAAACAGACAATCATCTCCACCTGAATAACAAACATTAAACTAGACTGAAAATGAATTTTCAGCTGCTAAGTTACCTGAAAAGTAGATATTGGGATCCCAATAATAGAAAGCGGTGATCCAAGCTTCGAATTCGTGCGCCTTGTACGAATCTTCCAAAATCAACTGATTGTTGGCGAATGTAAAGCGATGAATCGAGCCTCTAGAATCACTACAAATAATTTCCGGTTGAATTGAATGGAATTTATTACAAGACCAATCTAGGGATAGCAATAGAACTTCATCATCGGTATCCATCGAGTAACTCGCAATTAGTTCGAGTTGCCGACCCGTATTCAATCGATAGATTTGTAAAGTTTTCACAGCATTCACGACACCTAAAACTGGGTGATCATCAACCAAATTTGGACACCATTTCTGGTCTAAAATCGCTGCAGTTTCCAGTAATTGCGATCGTTTTAAACTGCTTTCATTGCATGAAAATAGCAGAATACGCCCCAGGCGTTTGTTTGGTTTTTCTGAAAGAAAATCATTGGATATTGAATTTGTGGAAATATATCGAGAAAATACCTGTTTGTTGCTCTAATTGGTAAGTACCACAAACAAAAAGGTTATGATAAGGTTCATGGGGGCACCATTCGATTGAATCGGCCGAATATTCGGTATCGTAACGGTGCAGTGTTGTTATTTTCTTCGATTTTGGCCAATCTTCGTCCATCTTACCATAAAGATTCAAAAAAGTGAGGTTAAGAGAAACACATGAAATTGACAGGCAGTGCAACCAACTATTTTACAGTCATCTTTGTTTAACTTATATTAAGTTTACAGAATAGAAAAAGATAGATTGTATGTGGTTTTTAAATTAATTATGCGACCAGTAAAACACAAAATTCGCGGTTTATTCAAAATATATCGATATACAGCTGCAAATTCAGACATTATCGTTATGACACAATATATAAATATAAACAGTCTTCTATAATTTCTAATCTTTAAAAATAAAAATGATAAAAATCTATTTAAAATAGAGTTTTAAAGCTAAATAAATTATTGCATAATTTTATACTTTTTCCATCTGATCAGTCTAGTATAGAATTTATAAATAAAAAATCTTAATCATCTCTTACTATTATGATTATTACTAATATCATCTTCAACTATACCTAATGCCTCCAATTCACGTACAATACGATTCAAATACGTATGATCGGGATAATATTGATAACCATTACCTGGTAATAATTCAGTTTTATGCGGTATATTCCATATCACAATATCCTCACAACCGGTAGTATTCGAACGATTTATTGTAAAAATCAATTTACGTTGCCATGCTATATTCAATAGACGTAGAATTTTACGGCCTTTTTTACAATCCGGCAAATAGGCATAACGCGGAAAACCAACAGCGTAATATTCATTACCGGGATTCGGGTGTTCTTTCGTCTGAATTCCCGACTGTATATTGTAAATAATTTGAATTGTACGATAATTCTGATAGCCCGGTAGACTTTGTTCAATTATCGTCCATTCCATTGTGCCAGGCGGTTGATTTCCATATTTTTCCCCATAAATACAACCACAAATATTACATTGAATATATAAACTACCACCGTTTTGTTGTTGGGATTGTTGTTCAATTAGAGATTCATTCAAACAATCCAAATGTAATAAATGATTGCACGGTAATTTAATGATAATGGTGCTGGATTTTAAAATTTGTCGACAATAAGGGCACGGTTGTCTCGGTGCCCATTCGTTCGGTTCGGCGATTTGTACAAATTTCGATATAATCGAACTAGCCGGATCTAGGCCAATAATTTTCGTATTATTATCATTAAAATTACCATCTTCACTACTACTGTTATAGTTAATCAATAATAAATCATTAGATTGATTTAAATCGCGACTCTCTTGACTTAAATACGTTGAAACTGTATCTAAACTCGGCCGTCGGCCCGATTTCGTACTGCTACTATCCACATCTAATAACGATTCTTTCCTATTATTACCATTATTACTAATATTATTACCACGTGATGTAGTCGGTGTTACAGTAGTGTTGTTATTATTATTCGATTTATTACCGAAAATATTTAAATTATTTAAAATAGCTCTAGCTAGATTTGTTGTAGTAGTCTCACTATTCTTTTTCTTTTTATTATCGTTTGCTTTATTTAAAACAATACTACTACCGATTTTTGGATTCTTCGCCTCATTTCTACGACCAGTTATTTGAGGTGTCGTTGTTGCTGTTATAACAGTAGTGGAAGGATTATTCGTTTCATCAACTTTTGGTATTTTAATTAACGGATATGGTGCCTGTTTCATCCGTCTAACACTCCTCACATAGCCGTTCGTTAACCATTTCTGAGTTAAATTATTGAAATTTATAATGTACGGATAGCCAAGTCGTGTTTTACTCATATCAATATTTTGATCGCCCTATAATTTTAATTAATGATTAAACATGAATGATCATTATAAGATGAATTACTCTAGCCCAGGATTCTTCAATCAAACACTGTATGTCCATATCGAATGGGTGCCATTCATTTACACCATTTTCGTTACAATCGATACATTCCCATTTCGCCCCTTTACCGGCTGGGGAGGATGGCGGATATAATCGTCGACGTACGCGCACTATTTCATCTAGAAAACAAAAAATTAATGAATTATAATAATTTGGAATTGATTGTTGAATACTTGAATCTTCTTTCTCTTGTGTTTGTGTACGTAAATTGATATAATAATTTAGCATAGTTGGATCAGCATCTGATAATATGACACGTGTTAATTGCTTCAAATTGGCACGTTCTAAATGTTGTGTAATTTCAGGACTGTACGGTTTCCAATAATTATGGCGCACTTCATATTCCCAAACAACAACAGCATGATTACTTGACATCATTATTCTTCTTCTTCTACTATTGTTAATACTTGTATTTCCAAAATTTATCACTCTTTTGAAATTCTTGTTAATTTGTTAATTTCCTATATATCACAAGCTATTATTGCCACTATTTCACATTATTGTTTTTCGTTTAATAATTAATCATAGTTCGTTAATTAATTAAACAAAAATTGATTTAAATTAATGTTAACAAGTGGTCAATGACATTTGTAACCTCCTAATTGGATTTTGACAGATAATGTAAATACCGCTAAATGTAGCCCAAAATTTTTAAAATTATTATTTCTATTGATACAAATTCAAGATGTTTCCACTTGCCATACTAATTAATTCAAATAATTAGCGAATTTTTACCTGTAAATTGCATTACAATTAATCTTTTTTAATTATATATAAATGATTTGAAATGATTGTAGACACATCCACGATTTCTGTCAATTTTGAACAATGTTGCCACATAATAGCTACTCAATTTTAGATTGCAAACAATTATTGCCAATTTGTAAGTTGATATATTTCTGTGATAAATTCAACAATTTTTATAAGTTTTATTAAAGTTTGCGTATATTTACTATTATTGTTAAAATTTCAAGTTAATGATGATAGCGCCATCTTGTAGATACATATATAAACATATACATAGCGTGGGTATATGTGGCAACGCGGGTGATACCTTAGACACATTCAAATCAATAATTATTGTCGTTTGCGTATGGTAATTTTCCAAAAATTTCTAAAAAGTGCTGTTTATCCAGCGATTCTTAACAAATTTTGTGCAAATTCCAGTAATTTTATATACAATTCTTAATTCTGTATTAATCTTACCTATACAATTAAGGAGAACTATTGATATAAGCAGCAGAAAGAAAAGTAAGGTTATAATCATCTCTTCTACATTGTTTATGATAAGCGTCAATTTATCAATAATTAAGCCTTTGAATAAGTTAATTTATCAATTTCATTCAATAATTAATGATAATTTTGTAATTTTCATCCAACGTTTGTATAAATTCAGTAAATACAATTAATTTAGTCGGCATGGTAGGTTTCCTGTATGGTTGTTATAATGTTTGTTAGATGGAGTGATTGTTGCTAGCGCGCGAATTTTCAAAAATTCCACTAACAATTTTGCGCAGTACTTATAGTATAGTAGTGGGGGTAGTTGTTATGTATTAGCGTCGCGACGCTTATAGATTCTTCCACTATACGAAAAAATTATCAGTGTGCGTCTGGTTTTCTATGTGGGTGGTTGTTTCCGTTGTTGGTTTCAGTGATAGCGACATCTCGTACACATATCGTTGAGTTATTTTATTATTCATTTGTTAGTTTTTTTTTTTTTTCTATTCGTAGCCCACTTAATTTTTTTGGATGGTATTTTGATGAATAATTTTTTGGAAAATTTTGCAAAATTATTTCGTTGATATTTATTGTTGATGAAGTAATTAATGGAAGTTTTCACTGAAATTAGAATTTCCAAGTTGTGATTAATTGTGGTAAGTTGTTATAATTAGATTTCAACTGTAAAAGGTCAGCGAAAAAAGTGTTGAAGTAGAATGGGGTTATATTTATTTTATTTAATTTTTGGGATTATTGTTGAATAAATAGTACAAGCATTATCATAGTTATCGTTTTTCGGTATTATTGTATTTCATATAATTAGGACGAATGAATGGATATTTCAGGATGAATGTTTAAGGGATGGTAAACAATTGAAATCCAAGGAAATCATCAATTGTTGCACAACTATTTAATATCTAGGAATCTACTAGGAAGTGAACAATAAGGATCTTCGCCTCGTTACTTTGCTTCCATTGATATCAATTCTCTTTTTATTATTTAAATAGAGCGATATTAAAACAAAACAAAAATTAATTCTGTCCTTATACGGGAGAATTTACAAATCATATTAAACAAGATTTGTTGTTTATTTGTATGTATGTGTGGATATGTAACCTACCTCAATCTGTAGGAGTAACTAAAGAAGAAAACATCAAAATGGGGGATTTTGGTTGGTGCAACCCGCATAATTAGCAGCAATGTTTGCGGCTATACAAGACACTATGACTTATGGTTTCTCATTTCGACTAGAACTGTACCGCTTCGTCTCCACCACCACCACCACTACGGCCGTCATCATCTTCGGATTCGACATCAACAGCAGGAACAACTTATCGATGGGTCTTTTGAAGAAATCGTAAACAACTCCGTGTAGAAATCGCCAAAAGAATTGATTTATTTCTATTCCTTTTATATTTTCGTTGTGTGCCTGTAAAGTATGAATGTTTCTATATTTAAGGGTGATTTCTATGTTGTATAACTGTATTTAGTTATGTTTTTACCATTTATTTTGAGTGAGAAAAAGACATCAATTACAATATTTTTTTAATTCCTAGTTTGTCAAAAATAAAATTTTGACTAAAATTGATAATCGGGGGAATAACAACAACAGGAATCTAAAGTCCGAAATATGTCAACGGAACAACAGAAGAATGAAGATGGTACAGTGGATGATCTACTATTAGGTGATGGTTTCTCCGTTGTGGACAGTACAAATGCGAAAAATGAAATCAAAAAAGAGGATGGTGGTAATAGTGAGACAACTAAGAAGACATCGGCAATAACAACCACAACAACAACAACAACAGTAAAAGAGAAGAAAAATGAAAATGGTACAATAAAGAAAGATGACGATAAAAAGAAAATTAAAAACGATGATGCTGATGATAATAAAAAAGAAAATGAAACAAAAACTAATATTGAAGATGATAATGAAAGTAAATTAAATGGTCAGAATGCTGATATAAAAAGTGATGCTTTATTGATAACAACTGAAGAAGATTTAGAATTGAGTGTTGCCGATAAAGAGAAGAAGCAAGAAGAAGAATCCGAAGATAAATTAACAATTGATGATGATAAAGAAGTAAAAAATATTGACAAAGAAGAAACCAAAGAGACAACAAAAAAAGATAATAATAACAGCAATAATAATAATAACAATAATAATGACGGTGATAATAGTAATAAAGAGAAAACTGAAAAAACAGGAAAATTAGAAAGGAAACGTAGTAATGACGTATGGGTATCAAATATAACAAGACATATAAAAGCGACTGATTTAAAAAAGCATTTCTCACGTTACGGTAAAGTAATGACAGCAAAAATTGTAACAAATGGTAAATCATTTTTTGGTTACATTCTAATGGAGAATAGTGAAGCGGCAAATAAATGTGTAAAACATCTACATGGTACCGTATTAGATGGTAGAAAATTGTCAGTGAGTCGCCAAAGACCTGATGCTAATCGTCGTGCAACAATAACAACAACAACAACAAATGAAAGAAAAACAACAGTAAAACAATCGAATATAACAACATCTGTTGTTACTTCATCACCATCACCATCTACAGTAACAACAACGAAAGACGATAAAAAGAAGGAGAAAGAACGTATAAAAGCACCAACAGATGAAAAGAAATCAACGGAAAAAGCATTATCGGCTAGGAGCAGTAGTAGTACGAAAAAAGATGATGAAATTAAACAATTAAGACGTAATGAAGAGAAATTACGCCGTGAAATCGATTATTTAAAACGCGAAACAATACGTTTGAAGCGATTCTTAAACGATGAACAACGTCAACGCCGTTTAGAACAGAATAAATCGCGTGTATTAGGTAAAGAATTACAAGAAACTGAACAGAAATTGAAAGATGAACGTAGAAAATTCGAACGTGAGCGTGAAATTTATGAAAAGAATATGCGTACAGATCGCAGTCGTTTAGATTTGGATCGTTCATTAATGAAGAAAGAATTGGAAGAAGTCAAGAAATTACGTGAATATCTAAAACGTAAATTCGATGAAGTTCAAGAAGCACCACCACATCACCACCATCATCATCACCATTCATCACGTGGTAGTTTGGAGCGTGATCGTCACCATAATCGACCAACATCACCCTATGGTAGTGGCGGTGGCGGTGGTGGTGGATATTCATCATCAACATCAACATCGAAACGTTTCCGTGAAGATGATAAACCATCGAAATATATGGATGATCGTACAAGAACACCACCATCACCACCGAAATTATCAAGAAAACGTTCACCACCATCCAGTAGTGGTTTTGGTGGTGGTAGTAGTAGTAATAATATGGATAAAGATCGTCGTCATTATGATATGAATGATGGTGGTATGGTATTACCACCGAAACCGGCAGCACCAGCACCACCACGCAATTTATGGCCATCAGCATTCCATCAAGAAGTATGGCGGATGCAACCGGGTGGTGGTAGTAGTAGTGGCGGTGGTAGTAGTTCAACTGGTCCTGGTGGTGGCAGTAGTGGTAATACTGGTGGTTTCCAATCATCAAGTCAATATCAACGACAAGATTATGGTCCACAATCGAATAAACCACCGAATTATTCACAGGGTGGCCGTGGCAGTGGAGATTTTAATAAACGCGACCATTATAGTAGTTCTGTTAGAAAGTATTGATTTATGTGTGTATGTGTGTGTTTTTATTTGTTTCCTTTATAATCATTGATAACAATATTAATCTAAATATTAATAAAAAGAAATCCCATAATTTTCATTTCAGGAATAAACTACGATCAAGTTGATAATAACAATAATCATAGTAATAGTAACGATAATAACAATAAATGCATTGTTTCTCAACTACTGACTTTTAAATTGTACAATATCAGGGTATAGAATGATAGCTGCAGGATATCTTTCACAACATACATCAGTTAACAAAACGAAATTTAATTAAAAACAATTCTACCAACTTGTAATTCGCAACAAAAATTCGATTATATCAATACGTTAAAAATGGCGACTGTCCATATTTCTCGAATATCATATCCCAAAATGCCATTGTCTTATCACGTGGATTATATTTTAATGATAATGGAATATTAATATCCAAATATATAAGTTGATTATTATCGTTGATAATGGGCCATTTAAAATCCGGATAAATCTTTGTTAGAATCGGCTGTTGATATTTGGCAAAATTCGTCCATAGATTCACCATTAAATCTCTAATGATTTGGTCAGTTTGATTAATTTGTGTCAAATCGGAACGTCCGAATAGATACCAGATATCTTCTGTATGCATAACACCATTGATTTTTTGGTTTTGATGGAAATTCATTGATTTCCGGCCTAAATAATAGCCTTCATAAGAGAACCGGTATAGATATGTTGGCGTATATTCGGCAAAGAATTTGGCACTTTTCAATATCGGCCGATAGAAATACACATCGCTGATGTACTGATAAAAAGTTAATAAACATCTAAAATTGGAATTGAATCAACTTACTTCGATATATTGGCGTGATTTCGGCTTATCGTTCATAAAATAGACTTGTTTGATTTGTTCACCGATGATACGTTTGCGGTTATTATCAACAATTAAACTCGGCGATACTAGAATATTTGGATCGGTATCGATCATTTGTAGAATCGATTCAACTGGCTCAAGAATCGGTTGTATTAAAGCTGATTCTTCCGAGTTGAAACCGATTATGTACGGTATACGAAGAAACTGACCTGTCTCCATTAGCTTATATGGTAATTCCGATAAGAAAGCGTCCCGGTGATTCGGCTCAATAGTCGGCCCAAATGGTAAACTATTCACTACATTTAACGAATTCTACAAACAATCCTATCAATAAGTTTATCGAAATTGAATCCGTTTCTAATACCATAATTGCTACTTTGATTGCAGCAGTTACCAAATCTTGTGTTGTAATATTGCGTAATTGTTCGATTAAATCGAACGTATTCCACGGTATTATACCGAGGACAATACCGACTTCGTTCGCTATCGTTCTAGGGCTCGTTTGTAAGGCCCATTGACAGAGTGCACTACCACTTTGCGATATAGCTTGGTGGAAGCGATTTTGATTTTTCATTGATAACAATTGCAATTGGACGGAAACACCACCAGCACTCTCGCCGAAAATCGTTACACCACTCGGATCACCACCGAAACGTTTAATATTCTTTTGTACCCAATCTAGGGCGAATTGTTGGTCTTTCAAGCCGTAATTACCCGGCGCTGCCATATCGCCAGTACTCAAAAAACCGAAGATATTCAAACGGTAATTGAAATGTACGACGATAACGTTCTGTTCGATGAGATAATCGGGCATGTAGTAGGAACTGGTGGCTTGTCCGGTTAGGAAAGCACCACCATAAATCCAGACCATCACCGGTAGAAGATTTGAAGAATTCAACAAATTTGGATTCTACAATTCAAATATAAATCATTTAATTTGGAGATTAATTAAAATGTTGTACTATCGGCGTGTAGACGTTAATATAAAGACAGTCTTCGGATTCTTGAAATTGATCGGATTTCGGTGGTATTTGCATACAAATCGGCACATTACCATTAGCATCCAACACCTCATACCAGCGATCTGGCGGCTGTGGCGGCTAATATTACAACGAATTCAATAATAATTTCGCATTAGAAATTTTATAATTACTTGAAATCGTAAATGTCCAACAGGTGGTTTAGCGTAAGGTATACCTTCGTAAGCATAATAAGCCATAGATGTGTCTCTTGTTAATCGGTAATTACCTTGAATCCAACCGTCCGCTAATTGCAACTGTAACGATGCATTCTACAAACGGCAATGAAGAGGCAAATTGGAGGAAAATTAAAATATTTGGCTTTACCTGGCGATAATGTGCAACGAAATTCAAACAAATTACCGTTGGAATAATTGTAGAAATTATGGTTGTGATCAGCATTCTCCCAAATAATTGTTGAAATTCTATTGAAAATCAACTTTTATACAATTCTATCAACTTCCGGTAACCGAGTAATTTCCTCTCAATCTGGTAATCTATCTAAATTATAACTATATTACTATAATATAAAAAATCGATGATTATGAACAGAATTATTTGTTGAGTTGTTGAAGAAAACTATTAAATAGAGCACAATTTAAGGGTTGTTGTGGAAAATTTACCCATTATCGCCTTGTTTCCATTTCTCAGCCACTGTGTACTCTGTGGGGTGGTTATCACCCACACACTAGCCTGTTGTTGATGGATTAAAATCATTTCATTTTACGTGGTGAATTTTTTTTATAATGAATTCTATATATTCACCCTCGATTTCGGTATGCGTGTATGGCTGCGAAATGTCATCCGTTGTTGTTGTTGTTGTAAATTGATTCTATTTTCCATCGATGCCTATCAAGATGATTGAGATATCGCCGTGGAGTAAGAGGGGAGTTGTAATTGGAATGTGTTAGAAAAAGATGGATTATAATGTTCAAGGGTAGTTTTGTTACAACTTCAGCCTCTTGTCGATGAACATCAAATGTAAATCTACCCTGTCTCTGGAGGTGATATCGGAAAAGCATTAGAAAAACAAAAACGGGGCCAAGTGGAAGTTTTCTCTATGGGGTTGAAAGTGTTTTCCTTTTATTACCATGATGTATGTGCGCTTTAAGTGTGGATGTGTGTGTGTATAATTCTAATTAACTTGCATTCCTAGTGTTGCATATTATGCAATTTCGACCATACGGCGGCTGTAATAGCACTACTACTGCTTCCATGCATATTAATTCAATATTTCTCTCATTCGCATTTAACCCTTTTCACATTTAAAATGGGCGTTCTTCTATATCCGCCACTATTGCGCAATTTCCAAATCATTGCAAATTCCAAATGGATACAACAAAGACTTGATGAAGACGGCCAACTATTTTCAAGGGTGTTTTCAACATAAAGAAAACAACATTTCCACCAATGGCACAGGGGAATTGTGCCAGTTTTGTGGTGCATTTCAATTCGCTATCTGCAGGGATTTCAACCACCGCCTGACAATTACTGAAACTAATTTGAAAAAATCTCAATATTTCCGTACAAAACAGAATTCAATTAGTTTGTAAATTTACAACGTCGACGTCGACGGTGATATTTCTTTTCGCTCCCAGATGTTATTGCACGATAGCGATAATAACAAGGGGTGGAAAAACACAATAATCGGTCAATACAGGCACGAATAAATTTCGTAGACAACAACAATATAGAAAAAACAGATTGTGAAATGTCTCTGTAACATTGCCTTTTTGTCATGAATGACATGACAAGGGGGCGAGGGATGATTGTGTTTTTCCGACAACAGAAAATAAACGGAAAACTAAATCGTTTTAACACACAAACATATACATTTACCCAATAGAGAGATTGAGATTGGGGGTGGAGAGACGACAGCCGCATCAACATCACTCTCCAACTAACCCCCGCTCTAGCCCCTTGTAAAAAGTCAGAGACAAATGTGATGTTATCAAACGGACTTGTCGACAAACACACATCAACTAATCTGGACATTTCAAGGGGTAGTTTTATAGTATTTAGTCCAATAACCAAACAAAATAAATTAAGACGCTTACGTTACGTGGGGGGTAATTAGTGAGTCTCGGCCACAAAGATCGATTGTTTTGTTGTTGTTCGAGTGATTTACACTTATACCCACCCCCTATATTCGTCGCCTTAATTCCACTGTTAACTTTATACAAGTTTCGTAGTTTTAGGGGGCGGTTTGTTTGGTGATTAATTCACAAATTTGACAAATCTGGAACTGTTATTGTGGTCCAACTATTGTCGTTTAATTAATCGCATTCAGTATTCGGACTAATATACCCCATCTAGTTTAATTTCGTCAACTTGACTCTTTGACAATAATATTCCAATATACTCCATCTATTAATATTTCGTCTGCTTGACTCGAACAATAATAGATTTTATACTATATTTTTATAGCTATTCAAACGGTGGATAATAAAAGTACTATTTTTACATGGAAACTTATCTCTATTTCTTTCCCTCGTTTTATTCCAGCGATTGTACTCAACAGGGAGTTGGTGGTGTTGATGAAAAATGGCGCTTTTATATCCTGATGACACTTTTATGCCTTTAAATGCTTTACTACAGTCGCCTGAAACCTGAAAATCATATAAAAAGAATCATCATTCCTTTGGTAGTTGTTCGGTGTGTACTCCGAAACCGGAAGGGGTGGGAAAATTCATCTATTCTCTTCCATTTTTTTCCGGGGTTGAATTTTCTTATAATCGAATCATCCAACTATTAACTTGATGAAAATTGATATTCACCCCCACCCTATGTATTGTTCTTATTATTGTTAATGTTGATCCAAACTAATGTTGTGTGTACATTCGCTTGAAATGTTTATCTACCCTTAAAGGTAACTCAAGGGAGACAGAGAGGAAGAGATAAAAAACAGGCTAGATAGATGGATTTCAAGATGTATAAATAGATGACTGACTATGATGTTTACTAGACATAAACTGAACTTCAGCGAAACATCACCATGTTCAAAACCTTATTCATACTCACCCCCGACCCATCCACCCGCTTGGAGTAATTTCAACATCAATCAAAACCCGGGATATAAACAAATAATTTCGATGAAAACTGGAACGTTCAAGCCAAAAGCAGAGAAAGATGAATATACAGATATAATCAACGCTGTTATCACCAAGGAGGGAAAAAATTTAATTAATTTCCCCCGTATCCACCCCTGCTGCTATTCGGCTAACGCATCATTCTCCATATATTGATATTAAATATTATTTAAATTTATGATAACAATATATATCATTAGTGTCGTCTAATGTTGCCCGTTCTGTAAAACGCACCCTTATTGTAAACTTCCCGGCACAGGTGTACCAAATTAACTGGTGAACCACTAGAGGGTCAGGATTAAAAGGGTTTCGCACCACCACCACTAGTAGTGTCTGCAACTCAACTTTCCGTTGATTTACGTCGAAAGTAGAAGTTTAAACTTGTGATAAATGCGGAATCTAATTAAGTTCATCCTTGGATAGAGTCGGTAGGGGTGGTGCAGTTGTATTAAAATGCACCCTTAAATATAATCTTATTCATAGCTGGATGATGATGCAATTCCAAACAACCAAGCAACCAACCAACCACCCCTTCGCTGCTTTACTAAACTATTCAGATACAATCCGTAACAATTTCTATCAGTGTTATAATACGTGTATAGGGTAACTTTAGGGTGGCAGTACACCAACCCTATTACTACGACAACCGTATAGATTGGATTGAACTTAGGGGATGATGTAGAAAAACGATCTTCTATAAAGAATATCGAAATACATAGAGGAAGAGATGGAATAAAAGGGGATGAAAATCATCTATCGCCCTATCTCTATCATTTTTAATATACACCCTTAGGAATTGATACAGTTGACTCAATATAAGACAATGTACAAGCCGCACCTATACAAATGGGCGTATTTATATTAAATTACAGGAAATATATCGGTTTGATAATCATAATTTCATCCGCTTCAAACAATTAATAGGCTGTATTATAATAGGACTTAAATCTTTGATTAGTTCAGTCATCATATCATAGTCTACTATTATTATTATACGAGATAATTACAAATGACGTCAGCGTAATTACTATGACAACCAATTAGCTATTGGAAGGACAGTAGAATCTGTTATAGGTGACTAGATTAAATATTTATACACGTAATTTCTGATAATTAAAATATTCTTTTGTTAAATTAATTAATGACGAAATTGTAATGTTGGTTATCTAATTTAATCGGGTTATTTGGTGGCAATATTAGAAAAATTGTCACGATTTTCTAATTAATATTGCAATAATTTATGAAATAATCTACGACATATTTGTACCGGTAAACAAACAAATGACAAGGTTGCCTATTTTGTCAATATTTAACAATTAATTCATAATTACATTGTAAATTACACAACAATATAGTATCGTCGACGTGTCTGGATTTATTAAATTTAATTAAAATTAATTATCCAATTATGTTTGTTTTGTTTTCTAGATGATTGAAAAGAAAATGAGAACACTATGGCAACTGTGGATAATCTGTTGGAAAAGGATTTTATGGTCCAACGAAGTACTGAAAATAAGGACCCATCATCTACAACAACAACAACGACAACTCAAACAACAAAGAGGCAATCTACAAGAAATTCCTACCACTTGGACGTTGATGAAGCTTTAAATTCTCTATTATGGCAACCGTACGAGTACCAAATTAATAATCGACGTAACTGTAATAATGTTGGTATTGTCTGGAATGACCTTGATGGTAATAATGACGATCGAGATGAAGATTGTGATGATCAACAAGACAATGATGAAGAAACCGAAAAGAAGAAAGAAGAGAAAATCAATAATAATAAAAACAACACCGGCCTAAATCTTTGTTGTTGTAATAATAATGATAATATTAATAATAATAATAATAATAATAGTAGTAGTGGTGGTGGTAATAATAAGAATGAAATGTTGATGAACAACAACCTGAAAGTTGGTAACCAATTGGATGGTCGATGCAAGTCATGTGATCATCTACCAGTTGTTGCTTGTACAAGTAGGTTGATGACTATTCCACTACAGTCTAATTCTAATAAACGAACAAGACGTATAACAACACCAACAACAGGTATTAATAATAATAATAGTGAATGTGTTGTTGTTAATGTTGTTCTTGATAGTGGTGATGTTTCATATAAAAATATGCAATTGGAAATACCTAATACAACAACAGAGACAACAACAAATGATAGTGATGATAACGGAAGGAATATTCTAAATATTACAACACCAACAACAACAACACAACATCAAGATGGCTTAAATTACCAACAACCCAATTCATCTGGTTTAAGTTCAGTGAATGTTGTTGGCTTACCAGTGACTTACAATAATAATAATAATAATGGTACTACTACTAGTCTTTTGTACCATTCACGAAATAGCTCAGAACCATCTCTGGTAAATACAACAACAACAACAACAACAACAGTACTACCAACAACATCAACAATAATCCATTCAAGAAGTGCATCAGTACCAAAATCAAATGAATCAACGAATAACAACATCAGTAATGTTAATGTGAATTTTTATCGGGCAGTACCTGTGAATGTTGTTGATTCAGTACCGACAATACAATGTTTGAATACATTAACATTAGATAATGGTAATAATGTATCGAATGTACATATCATGCCATTAAATGGTACTATCAATAATAATAATAATAATAATAGTAATACGAGTACAACTCCAATTGTAGTAACAACAAGTACTACAATCAGAACGTTTACATCAACGGAAGCCCAAACAGATGATTTTACAACAATACCAACAACATCAACGAATTCACGTGAACAACGCCGTAAAGAACGACGTGAACGACGACATTTGAAACGTTTAAATAATCACCGACATACTTCTGATAATGAATCGAATCAAAATCAACCACCACCACCACAACAACAACAGAATAGATTGCCAGATTTGTTGAATAGTCACATGCCACCCCCTTATACTCCATTACCGCCACCACCACCAATTACAAGTGTTACAACTACGACAACTACAACAACAGTACCACCACCTGTAGTGCCAAATGCTGTGATTTTACCACAATTAATACCACCACCACCTGGTGGTAGTGTTTTACAAACTGTAGTGCCAAATAGTAGTGCTGTTATAACAACAACAATACCACCATCGGGTGGTTTAATTGCTTTTCCACCACCACCACCACCGCCACAGATTGTAACAGCCGGACAAGTACCACAATTAGTGCAGTGTACAAGTGTGGTACCACCACCATCAACACAACCGAGTGGATTTCGTTTCTTATTTCCAACGAATGGTTTTCGTAGGTAAGAATTTCAATTTTCCCATCATCATTATCAGTGTTTTTCGTCATAATAAATTGTCTTTTGTTTCGATAAATGTGGGAGTACTTGCTAGATTTTCTACCTTTCTAATCTAATTTTGTCGGAAGAGGGAAATATAGGAAATCAACAGATAAATACGAACAGGTCATTGATTTTTTTATTAATTCATTGTTCCCATCTCTATTATTATCAACATCGTCATTAAATAATCTAACACGTGCAATTAAAGACAGGTTTTTTCAGCAATAGATTCATATTCTCTAACTTTTTAGCGATTCGTTACCAGGACAACACTGGAGGCTGTTTTATTCTTGTCTTTGTTCAATTCTCCATATGACAGAATTGTAAAGAATGAAATAAAAGTTCTCAAGAGTCTGTTGATCTCTTGCATTGTTATGGAAACGAATCTCCATATAATTACAGAATACGATTGTCATTCTTTTTTTTTGAATCACCCTGTATTAAAGTTTCGTTAGTTGAATCGTCTTAAGGGTGGCTTATTTTAAATAAAACTGTATAGAAACGTTACAACCCCTATATGGTTTGATGGCGGGCTCCCCTTCTTTATCGTTTTACAATTCTGGTTTATTTTACTCGGGAACAATTGTTGAAATTCTACCTCTATCTGTATTTCTATTGTAGTTCTAAAAGTGTATTAAGATTAAATCTAGCTCTGTCTCTCTTCTAATCTTTTATTGTTTGCAATACTTGAATGTATCGAGTGAGATAGGTGAAGAATAAAGGAATATGGATCCTTAAAATTTCTGTATACCTGGACACAATCTGTTTAGTTTTCATGAATACAAACCATATAACAGTTAGACTAAATATTTGTATGTTTAAGGATCAATTTCGTATTCGATTTAATTCGATTTTCACCCCTATTGACGTGTACCTATCCATCTATTGTAGGTGGTTTTAGATAGATAGTTAGATGGATGGATCGACGGTGCGGTCGAGGGGGTTGTGGAAGGAAACGGCGATGTATATAAAAGTGAGGGTGGTATATTTGTGATTTATGATCTTCTGGCTGTTCCAGCAGCGATACAATGAAAAGGGTCGTGATAGTAGAGGAGGGTAAACAAAAAATTAAAACCCTTCAAAAAAATTATGGCAACAATATTTCGGATATTTAATGAAATCACCAACAACAACAACAAAAAAAACTAATTCCGTTAATGGTTTTGTTGTAGAACAAAAGGGTGGAACTTTTGTTAAGAATATCAATCAATATGGTGTTATAATTGGGGAATTTAGAAATTGAAATGACATTTTAAATATTTTATAGAATTGTTAGTAGATTGAAGGGGAAACTAATTAAAGTCCAATGAATTTATAATGATTTATATGCATCCCCGTTTGTAATTACCCTTGTTAAAATCAAATATTACAGTAACAAAAAGGGGTGTAAATAGCCTGTTATATTGAAACAAATCCAACTTGACTGGGATTGTTGAATTATTCGAATAAAGTGAAAGGTGGAATTCGTTGTAGTTGTCTAGTTGAATTTGTATCATTATAAATGAAATTGAAGAAGAAATCTATTACGTTATAGCGAGTTGTAACCAAGGAACAACACTACAACATTCACTTTCGCCATTTAGTTAGAATAAAATAATAAAAATTAATGAAAATAACAACAATTAAAAAAAATTATAAAGTTCAAGGAAAATTACATTATATCGAGAGATATAGAGGTTGTTAGAGAAATCGATAGAATCGTATTTTAATAAATTTCATCCCTCTAATTTCTATAATAACTATAATCTTTTAATGATGATTTTTTAAGTGGTAAATTACCCAATTATTGCTCGATTTTATTGTTGTGCAAGTGTCTGTTGTAATTAAATCGGACGCTTTCTCGGATTAATTCAAATTGTTAACTATAGAAAGTTTTATTTTTTGTTATAAAGAATAACTCATTAAAATAAATAAAAGTGTTATTCTATATTTATACACATATTGATATAAAAAAGTGTAAATAAATAAATTGAAATTCAATCAACTTTCCAATAATTCCAATGTGACCAACACTAATCGCTCTATAAGTAAAAGAATTTGCGGTTTTCTTATTTTCTCGCCTGTACAATTCATATTTCACTTTTCCCATAAATTCTAAAAGCACTGAAAACAGTGCGTTTATATGTTGATAGTTATTTTCAATCAACGTTATCTATTCGATAATCGTTGGTTTTAGTAAATTCCCGTTTTCATTAGTTAGATTGTAATGTTTTTAACCGACTAGAGGGTTGGTTTTGAAGACTCTCAATTTGTAATAGGGGTTGGTTTAGTTGCTTAATAGTGGCGACTGGAATGTTTGTACTCTGTCTGTCTGTTTCGCTTGACCTAATCGAAATTTCTCTCATCAACCATTAAACTTTAAGTTTTCTAAATGTATTAAAATGATTGATATACCGGGTGTTCTACAAAATTCACTATTTTCGGTTGGAAAAATCAAGGATTTGTTAATTGTACAATACAACCTTGATCTGTTGATTGAATTGACTTCGAAATTAGAACAGGATGTATTCGGGTAGCCGAAGGTGTTTGTTTGTTTTGCTCTTTTTTGTGTCTTTCTAGTATTTTCGGGGTCTTTTTTTTGCTTCTATTTTGGTGAAACCGCTAAATTCGTGTGGCTTTGATCTCGTCGACCTAAGAAACTGATCAAGCGTATGTTGTTGAATTTTCTATGTTTTTTTCGTCTCCAATTCCTATATTCAGCGACATTAAAACGATATATATTAGATGGTGTTGCTTTTTATTTTATTATTATTAGGGATGAGAAGAGGGCGAAAAATAACATCAAAGATCTCGGATGAAGAATGCAAATAGATCTTAAAAGCTACCCTTTCATCATCAGTCATCTGTACTATCATCAACTCGGCCCCATTTCGTTTTCTTTTTCGTTAATTTCAAATGATTATTTATTTAGAATTTCGAATAATTTATGAATATCGACGTCTTATACTAAAAAATTCCCTTTTTGATCGTCGATTCTTCAATGCAAGTTAGGCAAAACAACAACTCCTCCTAAAAGCAAATCAGTGTTATCCTATATTGATTCGATCCACATTTTTCCGACCAGCCATCCTCTTATCAGTGATGATAATCGACAACGAAAGCCTCTATAGTAAACTACCCCAGTACACTAAACGCAAGGGTGCATTATTTATAATCGATGTCTAAATATAGATAGAATTTGGCCCAGTTGTTGATTCTTGTGTACTGTACTGGAAATGCCGATCTTTTTTCGTTTTTGCTCCCTTTCAAAAGGAAATGTTCGTCTATTCATCTCAACGTTTCACTTTCCTGGATTATTGTTTGGGTGTGGGTGTGTGTGTGTGTAAAATGGTGCCACAGAGGGGTGTAAAATAAAAAGAAAAACGTTACACCAGTGGTGAAAGATTTGAAGAATTCAGGACACGTTTCGGTGTTGTTGTCGTTCAACGATTACTATTCCATAATTGCAACTAAAACTCGAACATAGACAGAGATAAAGAATGAAACGGAAAAATTCCAATTCTATCCACCCTTAATTGATTACTTCTCTATTTCTTTCAGTCTTTTTGCTGTTCCATTAAATTCCAATTATTAGTTTTGTTAATTATTTGGAAGAATTTCGGGGGATTTTAGCGAACTTAACGACCTTTCGAAAGTTGTAAATCGTGGTCAATTCATTCGAAATTAAAATTAAATCTTTTTTCTCTGAGCGTGTATTTGTGTGTTAAAGTGAAAATGGGGGTGAAACAGAAAGATAAAGTGGATTTTAATGGTAAATTAGACACAGGTTTTAAGTGTATACAGTTACAAAATAAAATACTCGAAATCTGTGTAATTTCGCTTCGATTTTCTCTTATATTTTAGAAAAGTTCCACCAAAGATATTCGAGAGTAAATGTTTTATCTCGTACTTGTTCTTATTCTCGATGAACTCTCGAACACCACTATTTCTATGTTTGTTTTAAGACCTCGTTCCAATCCGTCGACCGTTTAATTTACAACACCATCTTTTAAATCCGTTATTTATGTAGTTTAACACAACATTATCGAAAGATTATACCGGTACTGTTAAATTAAATTCGCTCGGTTGTATTTTTTTTTTGTGTCTATTGCAATTTCACCGAATTTCCATCGTCGAAAGAGAAATTCCAAATTTCTTTTTATTATTAACAAAAAAACAACAAAAAATTGTTTTGTTGTTGATGGTGTTAGGTCAAGCGGTCACAAATCTTTTCCTTCTTCTCGTATATCTCCGTCTTTTATTTTTATAGCCAAGAGAATTCTTGTCTAATACACACAGTTCTTTGGTGTTCCACATTTTATGAACGTTTAACTTGTCCTATCTGTCCCTGTCTCGACTGTTGTTCTGTCTATTATCATATCTCTATCACCACAATCATCGACTTTCACACAGTTATTTCTATTGTATTCTTCTGTACCTGTACGCCTACAAGTTCTACCGACAAGGTTACTCCTCTCCAGATCAAAACCAATCACTAAATGTGTTCGATACGATATTGTAGGAGATTTTCTCGTCTCATTTATGTTAATTTCCAACTTTCATTAGAGGATTGTTAATTTATATTTCTATTTGCTATCGAAAAATCGATTTTCTGTGTCAGTAGAACGTAATTTGTTGAGATGAAAGAAACAAGATTGGTAGAAGAACAAATAAACAGCATAGAAAGTGACAATATTTGGATCATCTGTTTTGTGTAGCGGAACAACAATCAGAAATCTCGACTTGAGTAGATTTAATTCAATTTAGCCGGATTCTAGATTCAAACAGGATTCTTATATCCAAAGTAAAGTTGATTGAATTAAACTAAACGAAGTCTATGTCACTTTTAGTTTGAGTGGCTCATTAGTTTTATGGGGTAGTCCAAATTTCATCCCTATTGGCACTACATTTTGCACGAAACTATTGTCGTTGGAGTTTTTATTCACTTTTAATCATACCGTTTTTAAGACCTTGATTTCCACTTAACTCCAAAGTGTCGTAATAAAAATTTGTTAACGTTCTAAATTTACTACCCAGAACGACATTATTCTTCTTCTTGTGTTTCTCTACCATTTTTAGGTGTTATTTTGGGCCTGTTTTAAAAATGAAAAATGAAATAAAAATTCCAGTTTTAAATTCCGACCGTTCCGGGTAGTTAAACCATGTGTAACGTTCCATTTTCAGTATAATTATGATTTTATTTTTGTTGCTATTATTGTTGGCATTTATCCAATAAATTTCTCATATTCTATAGTTAATTTGGGGAAATTTGATTATTTTCTCTTCGTTTTTTTTTTTTTTTTTTGATTTAATAAATGAAACTCGCAATTCCTCCACGCTCTATCTTTCTATATGTATGTGTGTATACTCCACCCAATTTGCCACTATATACCTCTCGAATTCTATTCGAACACATAATTTACATTTGTACGACTCCCAGGGGGCCAGTAGTACTTCATCTAATCAGAGGCATAGGGAGGTGGGAAACGCGGAACAAAAACACTATACCACTGGAAAACAACTGGGATATGTGTTGTTGGTTGGTTGTGGTGGCCCCATGACGGCCCATTAACCGCACCTAACTGGCCATATCGTCTTATTAGTGTCACTAGAAATGAAATAGAATCCCTAATTCAACCTTCTACATACGTACAGAAACAACTCTTATTGATTTTTATTAATTTTTTTCGTTCCAGTAGAAACCGATATTCAGATGGACGCCAGTCGGTAGCACCGCCGAAAGGATGTTGTGGTTTATTATTATGGAAACCCGGTTCGTTGAGATGGTTCATTGCTGTTATTGCTCTAATTGCGATCTGTTGTGTCTTGGTTGGTACTGTTTTGGGTGCTATGCGACCGGCTGGTAGAGACCATTTAACTGTCTCACTGCTTATGATAGGTTTGTATCTACAGGGTGGGCCAAGAAATATAAAAAGCTCTAATTTGAAGTTTCTGAAATTTGCTTTATTATACCGCTTGATTCATTTAAGTAGTTCTAGCTCTTTAATAACACTTTATATTTGGGGATCGATTTGAACAATATTTTAAGGATTTATAGAACATCCCTTGGAGATCAATTGAGCGAAATTTGAATTGCTTAAAAAAAGAAGTTCTACATTTTTTTACAGAAAATTCGCTTTACATTGAGACATTTTGATTTGTTTAAAAAATTTTGTACTTCTAGACCAAATTTTGAAAATTTCATTTTGACTCTTCCAACATAATTGAAATTTTAGAAAAAACTAACAGTCAGTACGACCGGCGGACGTAAACTGGGCACCATTTACCTACTTGCGGGACCGACAATCCTGTGTGTAATTTGGGCACCAAAGATTTTTCAACCTGAACTTTAAAGGGGCGATTATGATCCATTTAAATATGCTTGAGGGATAAACGTAATTTTTAAAGAAAATCCTACTTTTTCGTCTTCTTTCGAATGACATTAGTCAAAATCCGATGTATAGTGTTTGATTTACTGCAAATATTAATTAACATTTTGATATGCAAACAATGGATTTCGACTCTATTTTTCATCCTGAGAATAATGCCGTTTGTGCCGTTTGAATATTTTAACTTCAAGTATACGAAACTTAAAAGTACCCCGTTTGAGCATACATTTTGAGTGGCGAGTTCATGCCCTAGATAGGTTTTTCCGCCGGTAAAAAAACATGCATTTCTTAGAATTCTATGGAGAATTTCATCAAAATCGGACAGGGACATCTGGGAATGTTTCTTGTAAGAATAGTGTAAAGTGAGCACCACTCGCAAACTACATCCCAAAGAACACAGATAAACTGAACATCAGGACAAGGTGTTTCGATAAAAATGTATCGGCGTCCGTAAAATCAGCGTATATAAAACCTAACCAACTAATGCCCTTTTGTAATGTCACAAATAATTAACGTTGTTAACATTGTCTTTTTCATTCATTGGAAAACGAAAAAGCTTCATTTCAACTCTTAAGAGCGGCTGTAAAAGTGAATAATTTTGGAATTTTGAAGACTTTTTCTAAGAAATGCATCATTTTGTCATAGACCTTTGTATTAGATAAATTATGAGTGGTTATACGCCACATGAATTCAATTTTCCATTTCATATAGTTGGAAACTTTTGTCAAATTTATAAACTAGACAACCCTCTGTCAGTTACATGAAATCGACTATTGCACATATTCGGTGTAACATATTCATACTTGAGTTAGCATATTTAAAAAAAGACTAGAATCACAGGTAGAAAAACCTCTAGTGCCCAAATTACACGTCGGATTATCGGACCCAATTTCGAGCAGTGCCCAGTTTACTCACAGTAAGATTTTTCCAGGTCGATTTGGTGCCCAGTTTACATCCGCCCAGTACAACATACCAATATTTCAATAGGTTTTACCTAATTTTGAAAATATTTCACTACTTTCTGTGGCTACAATCAAAATTTGAGAAAAAATTGACCCTTAGCATCAACAAAATTTCGAAAAATGATACAATTAATCCAAAATTGCAGAATTTGAATACGGAATTTTACCTTATATATAGAACTCCTGCAGTACTCTAGATTATTATGATCAAAATTTGGAGAAAAGTAGCAATTTTGCTTTATATTAAAGAGGTTTTATTATTTTATACGTTTATAGTGCAAAATTTCAAAACAATTTAGTACTTTAAATAAATCATATAAAAATCTCTTTCAATTTCATTACATTTGTAAAGGGGAAGTGGTTTGCTGAACCCTATATATTGAAAAACAACCATTAACCAAACTTCTATCATTTAGAACTTATGCTTTTAATAAAAGCCATCATCTTGTCTCACCCTGTATAATTTTCTATTTTTACACAATAACAAAATGAACATAGAGATTGTTTAATCAACAATATCATCAAACATTACAACAGATAATCCCCTTGATAAGCGTTTAAGTTAATAGGTTTCCTGTCACAACACAATATATGTATCCATCTACAAATAGAAATATTTAATATTGCCGTATTCTATCAATTCTAATTGATATGAATGTGAAATTTTACAGGTGTTGGTATTGTTTTGGTTACTGTAAGTGGTATAGCATGGCGTTTAACATCACACAATACATCAACATGTCGATCAATGTTTGGTTTAAGTAATTCAATCGAATCAATGGACCTGTGTAATGGTGGTATAAACAATACAACAATCAATAATAATATTAATAATAATTGCAATAGTAATAACAATGGTAATAATAATAATAATTTAAGACGATTTATACCGAGATTACCGCCAACATATGGACGGCCACATCATCCATATGCGGCAATGATGTATCCAGAATTTCAATATCGTCCACCACCACCCAGTTATCAAGCTTCAATGCAAGAATATCGTTTAAGACTGTTATTATTAGATCGTAATAGTAATAATAATCATCATCAACAACAATTGCAATATCATCAGAACAATACAATATCACCGCCACCTACATATCGGAGTCATACTGGAAGTCTATTAAGGTATATTTTAAAATTTTAATATTTTTAATTAATCGATTTGTTTTATTTTAGGGCGCCATTATCGAATCGGCGTTGTGGTGGCGATACTGCAACTCTATCCGAGTACAGTTTCCCACCATCGTATCGTTCACAAAACAGTCTGAGCCGTCCGAATACCACAATTTTCAATCTACAACAACAACAACAACAACAATACAACCAACAACAGCAACAACATAGTCGCGAACAATCAGTATCGGATCGTGGTAGTAGCGACAATTCAATCAATATTGTAAATCAAACGAATATTGATGAAGATCTTGTATTAGATAATATAACTATAGATTCGTTAAAATTAGAACCTGATACTGATCTACAATTGATGTTAATCAATAATAGTGGTAATAACAATAATAATACAACTACTACGATTGATAATAGTAGTAATAGTAATAATAACAATAATAATGGTAATAAAGATGCGAAAAATTTGGTTACAATTGTTCAAACGAACGATCGAAATCCGGTGATACTTACAGTTAGTGGTAGTTCACATAATAATAATATTACAACAACAACAACAAATACATCAACGGAAATGGAGATTTTAGCACATTTATAGAATACTAACTATTGGATTTTCTAAAATTTAAAAAAACATGTATATTTGCGATAATATGTGCCTATATTTATGTAGATAAATTTATAAATAGCACTTTGTATATTTAGTTGATATCTGTTATTTTAATTGTAAAAATACGAAAATTAAAAATTTTAATTACAACAACTCATTCGAATATCCCGCTACAATTATCACCATTAAACTACAAATAGGCAACATAATGGCGTAAAATCCACCAATTTTGAAGATATTATAGGTTATGTTACTGCGTTTTTTTTAATTCGAATTAAACTAATAATTTGTTGTATAAATCACGAAATTGTCTCCAATTTTGCGGTAAATAATGGAGGTAACTAATAAAAGTCTGTATTATTAAACTGAAATTTCAATTGTGGTAAAATTTAAGGTTATGTTTTTTTGTTTGCAGACTTCGAAGCGCTCCTACCAGAAATTCGCGAGAATATCAAGAATGCAACCTTCTTATCAATCGATTGTGAATTTAGTGGCCTAAATATCGTATCAGAAATCAATGCTTACGATACAATTCAACAATACTACGAGAAAATTTATAAGAATTGTCGCGACTTTTTAATCCTACAATTCGGCTTGAGTTTGTTCAAATTCAACAGTAACGATGGTAGTTTTGGTGTTAAAACTTATAATTTTTATATATTCCGCCGGCCGGTCAATAATAATATACCAGACCAGAGGTTTTTATGCCAGACATCCAGTATTCATTTTTTAATGCAGCAAGGTTTCGATTTTAATAAACTATTCCAATTTGGTAAAATTCTAATTTAATGACCGAAACACGGAATAATGTACAAGAATTGTAGGAATTCCGTATTTAAATTCAGCAGAAGAGGCGGTTTATCGAAACAATTTAGAGAAGAAAAAACAATCACAAACTCAAACGAAACCGAACGAATCTATTCCGATACCGGAGGAGTCCAAGCCGTTTCTTGACGATGTCTTGTAAATTTACAAAATTTCATTTTACAACAATCAATATTTGGATATTTTAGGCGCAAATTGGAAGAATTCGTTAAAGACGATAAACTCGAAACGTTAGATTTACCCAAATGTAACGCCTTCCTACGTCGACTAATCTTCCAAATTGGCCACGAAAAATACGAAGATTGTCTCCATTTCCAAACGAAAAAACTCGACAATAACGATCGGTGTGTTTTGGTGACGAAATTTAAAACGAAAAAAGATTTAGAACGGATTGAAAATCGTTTAATCGGCGATGAGGTGGAATTGTTCGAGAATTCAATCGGTTTCGCCAAAGTCTTACGTATTATTATCCAATCAGTATTTTTATTGTTATTGAATTAAGCAAAATTGTAAATTAGTTGTAATTTTAGGAAAAATTGGTAATTGGGCATAATTTATGTTTGGATTTATTGCACATCGTTGACAAGTTCTTAACGCCACTACCGCAGAAATATTGCGAATTTAAAGATTGTCTCCACGCTTTATTACCGAAGTATGACTATTAGAATTCAATTTTTTTAGTGTATATTAACGTAAAAATTAGCGTTTTAGATACGAAATTTCTAGCAAGTTCCGAATTGTTTAAAGATTTAATAAAATCAACAATTCTAAAAGACCTATTAGAGACAATACGTAAAGAACCATTTAAATTGCCTCTAATAAAAAGCGATGTTTATCAAATTGGTGATAATAAAGAACATGAGGCCGGCTATGATGCTTACATAACCGGTTTATGTTTCATATCATTGTGGTATCATTTAGGTAAACAAAAACAATTAAACGCTAACGAAATCTTCGATAATTTCCAACTAATTGAACCATTTAAAAATCGTGTTTATTTATCGATATTACGTGATAATCAGTTTATACATCTAAGTGGTGATGATCGTTAGTATTTTGTTATTATTGCTAAATTAAATAATCTAATAATCGATTGTTTGCAGCGAATCCATCACGTGATCATGTATTCTATTTACAATTCCCTAAAGAGTGGAAATTAACGAATATAATCGAATTATTCAGTCCATTTGGACAAGTTTATGTCGCCTGGTTGAGCGATACGTCCGCCTATATTGGTTTAAATAAACGAGAATATTCAAGCATTGTTTTAAATACGTTAATTTCTAATGATACATACACGATTACGTCATTTAAACACCGACAAGACGAATTGAATAATGTTAAAATTACAGATGCAATGAAGAGAAAACGAATCATCGACAATGATGATTTTAACAATAAGAAATTTAAAAATGACTCATCATCGTCGTCGCGACCGGATATTGATAAGCATATAAAAACGCCGAAACAACCGAAAAAAGTATTTGTTGAAAACAATAATTGGCAATAAAATATTTTCAAATTATCCCGCTTTTATTTCAACAATCCCACAATTAACCGATAGATGTCGGTAATGTACACCGGATCACAGGTTGAAGGTTAGTTCAGATTTCCCGGTAAATTTTTAAGACAGTTACACATCAAATTTGCGTATATTCCCCATTATTTACACATAAAGTGTCCGTTGTAATTAGGGAATTATTAAATAATGACCAAAGTTCGGTCAATTATCGTCAATCATTGTCTATTGTGTGATTAAACTATGCGAATATTATCCAGTTTTATCCGATTATTGCACCCTCCACTCCCCACCACCCGGTCTGTACACATGTCTTTTTTTCATCGTTGTTGAATACAAGCATCAAATAAAACCGGCCGAAACCGTTCTATAAGTCTTCGACCTGAATGGCATTTCTCCTCTAGACGCACACACATAGCCACGCTCAGAAATCGTGCAGTCATTACACACTCACACATTGATTAGAAACAGTGTTTTTTTTTTATTAAACCAGTGGTGGCGGTTAATCGTTCTTGATAAATCAACGTTTGATTTAAAGTGAAAGGGGCTCTCACCACCACCACCACCATTAGAATCAAGATTGCATTGAAACAAACAATTGAAAGTTGTGTTTATAAGTGCAACTGTTCTCTGCAACTATTCCTCTTTTCCATCTCCTCACGGCTATAGAATACCAAATTGATTCGGATAAATTAAAAGAAATTTTAAATTGTAAGTTGATTTTATAATATTCGTTAATTTTAATTATTTACAGCAAAAATTTATATTTTAAAAACAAATTATTGAGGTTATGTTGTTTTGTTTTTTCTTCTCAATAAATCAGCCGACTAGATCCAGTTCCGGATGACAACAAACTTTAGTACAGAATTTACCATTCCATTAAAATTATAAAATTTGATAAATTTAGTCTTTATTAATACGCTTATTTTTGTGCATGGAAACACATTAATAATAAATTAACCTTCAACCCCGATAACAGAACTGATTAAAGACAATTAACAAATATAGGTTATAATAAATCAGGGGTGACTTTGATGTTTTAGAATTTTTCATTCAACAATAATAATAGTAATAATAATAATAATAATAGAGGAAGTAGATTTAGGTTAGAAATACTGGTGAAATCTTTGAGAAAGTCTTGAAAATTTTATAATTAATCTTTTAATTACACGAAATTTTTTACTCTATCAAACATGTATGTCGAAATTTATTTGCTAAGAGTTTAACGAAATTTCGTATGATTATCAGATAAAAGTCGGCTGTTTTTTGTTTTGGTTTTACAACCATATTTTAAATATAGCAAATAAATTTATTTTGAAAGGCATAAATTTTGAACCTTTTTCAATAATATACAAGTATAAGTGACGCCACTGTTCTTTTTTATTACTGTTATTATTATTATTGTTGTTGTTATTAATTCACTATAGATACCGGAAATTAATAGTTTGCATAGCAGACTATACTATTATTATAATTTTTTTGGTTGTTTCTCTTGTTTTTCTATTTCATCACGTGATGTAGAAATCAAAAACTGGAAAAAAAAACAGCAATCAAGTTCGAGGCTAACTCGATTAAATTATAATATGTGTAACAATGCAAGAAATATGAGTATTGATATTTGTATAGAAACGAACAAATGCAATAATGACCTCTACTTATGTCATTTGTTTATTTAGCCAACTATTTTTGAATTTGTTTTTTTTTTTCGTTTCATAAGAAATAATAATAATATTAATAATAATGGTTGTGGTTGTATATTTAGGTAGTAGAATACGTGTGTATGTAATTTCAACTGTTTATATTCATTTTATTTTTCTATTTGCAGGATAATTTTTTTATAAAATAGAGAGAATGTTACGTGTTCATAGTAATACAAAATTAGAAGGTTTTACTGAATACGAAGAGGAGACGATTTTATTTGATCCAGATGATCCAGATTTTGTTGGAAATACATTAACAAATGTACCGATAATTTTTGCAGCAGGTAAGCATATTTTTTAATTTATCCAATTATCATTAATATTGTTATCATTGTTTTTTTCTTATAAAAGTAATTATCAATGTGTCATAAAATATTTATTGTTTTATTTTTTATAATTATTATAGTTATTAAGGTGGCATTACCAATAATAATGATAATGATAATAACAACAATGTAAGAAAGAGGTAGTGGATAGGTTCATCTCTATCTAAACAAATTTCAAATTTTTCAAATATTTCCAGTGTTGCCATATTGAGATTAATTTAAAGAAAAGTTCATTTTTCCAAAGAAATAAATGATCAATACGTCGATATTTTTGATGATTCAAATTAATAATATCAGCAATGATAGTAATAAAAAGGATCAAATGATTTATAAATTTACTATTTAATGATATATTAATTATTATCAATATTTTTATTAATTACACCAATTGATAAAAATACAAATTATCAACAGTTGTAAAGGTTAATATCACCGTATTGTATATTTCCTCATTGAAATTGCGATAATTGTAGGGAAAATCCTTGAAGATTTTCTTGTTGATCATTTCTTTAATATTGATGAAATAAAAATATAATTGACAACTATGATTTTATTAGGAGTATATACTATGTGTGCCACGCTATTCCTCTTCGCAGTAGCCTATGACTTTGTGACCGTAGGGCAGCTTCTAACTTCAACACTGTAATTTGCATTACCGACATGCTCTTATTTCAATAGAATATCGGTAATGCAGATTATTTAGTTGAAATAAGAAACTGACATACGTTCACAAAGTCATAGGCTACTGCAAAAAGGAATAGCGTGGCACACATGCTACATGATGTACAACATTATTTAAGTTCACAGTAGCCTATGATTTTGTAAGCGTAGGTTAGCTTCTTGTTTCAGCTTAGCAATCTACATTACCGACAACCTATTGAAACAAGACCAAGTCGGTAATGCAGATTACAAAGTTGGAACAAGAAGCTGACCTACGCTCACGAAGTCATAGGCTACTGCGAGTTTAAATAATATTGTAGACCTTGTACATGACCGTCTTGGCAATTTTGTAATTAATTTGTATACGAAACAATGATGAATTGATAATAATTTGATAAATACATTTTTTTAATGATTTTTCTCGAAGCTTTTACAAGGGAAATTTCCCAAGTTGTCATTTCTAGGGTAGTTTCTAATATTTATTGTCGTTGATATGTTCGTAAATTTCCAAAAAGTCTGGCTAGATGGGCATTTCTTTTGTTATATTGGTGTGTTAATTACAAGCGTTAAACTTTAGATGGGGTTAAAGTGAGCACGTGATGTGGTGGTGTTAAATTATAAAAAAAATGAAGATTTGAATTTTTAATTACAAATTATGTATCTAGTTTGTTATTTGGCCTAAAATTTAAATCCACAAGATTTACGAGTTTTAATTTTCAAATGAAATTACATTAAAAAAATTATAACAAATTTTCTTTTGCATATAATTAGAATAAATGTATTTTAAGCCGGCCATGAGTATTCTAAACAGAAATAGTTTTTGGCTATACATAAAAAAATAGTATACAACAATACAAAAAAAAATGTCATCTAAATGGCGCCTCTTGTATTTAAACTACCGATCAAGTCACCTAGATAAACTAAAAATAATTAACAATTGTTATTTAAAGTTTACCTTTTGTTAATTGTTTATCTCTATCTTTATTTTTTTTGCCTGTTCGTTATTTCTATCTCTTATTATTTAATGCCAGAAAAAGAAGCCTTGGCTAGGTCAGTCTATTTATTAAATGTAAGGAATTTTAAGGAAAGTTTGCAAAAAATGATGAAACATTTGTTTACAGCGTGATTGCTTACAAAATACAGGATGTATGTATAGAATACTATTCCATAGTTGGCCATGGATTTAGCTACGTAGGGCCATATTTTGCAAATTTGACATTTGTATTACCTCATAGTTGGCCATGTCTTTGTTGTATAGTGTCGTAGCTTGCTACAGATTGTATTTTTCAATAGAAAACAAATAGTCAAAGCAAACAATGATCTCCTGTAAAATCAAAGGCATGATCAACTGCACTCTGATTGTATATAAGTAAATAATTATTTAAAAGAGAATAATTACGGAAATTTATTTAAACGATAAAATACGCATTAAATTAGATTTCTTTTCAATTAACACAAATTTACAAACTTTGTACTTCAGCTAATTATAATTTTTTTTCTTATACAAAAACAAGAAACAAACGGGCATTATCCTTGTATAATTTTTGTTATACAAAGCCACCTTCGTTACAATGTTCATTATTATTGTATTCTAATGTTGGCAATAATGTTTTATTGATGAGGGGGTGTTGAGAGGATAGACGAAGAAGGAAAAACTTACGAGTGAAAAGCGCCCCCACACGTTTCCATGACGTCATTAAAATTTGATGACGTTTACATATAGCAATTATATGAACAAATAGACGAGGTCGGGGCAATTCAGTTTAATAATCAACATAGTTGTGTACGGTTGTTTCAATAAATCGATTGTTTCTCAATAATTATTTAAATTGATAAACGAACGTACGTTATTTCCTCGTATTGTAAAACAATTGACGATAAAGTATCGTAGGTGGATCGTTTTTTTGTTGGTTTTCTCGATAATAGAAACGTGAAGTATTTTCTCGAAAAATTGTAAGTCAGCATTTGTTTTTATTATTATTACTATGATGATCATTAATCGATAATTTCGCAATTGTTCTATATTATTATTGTCATTTTTATTATTGTTATTAACTTTCTCAATTTATAATATCTAGGACGTGTATCTTGACGTATTTTGTTAGGTAACGGTCAATTGTTCTTTTTCAATACCACAACTTGATTTTGTTATAATTTTTCATGGAATTGTTTATACAAGTTTTTACTAGTTTTATGTCGAATTAATTAATTTAACAATTAGAAATTCGGTATAAAAAAATTTAACGATTTCCTGAAATTTTTGTTGTTTTTTTTTTTAAAATTTATTAAACATAAAAATATACCTACGTATTATGAATAGTTGAAATATTCTAAAGTATAATAATAGAAGGAAAAAGGAAGGTCGAATGATTCCGTTTATTTTCTAATCGATATAAATTCCAGATTTATCAAAAAATTAAATAAATTCTAGAAATTTTATTATAATTGATTTAGTCGATTGTTAATAGAATTGATAAATAAAAAATACATGTCGATTTCTAGTTGGGAATTTTGTAAAAATAACCGTCCGTTTTTCCCAATAAATTAAGTACGTCATCAATTCAAATGAGTATATTTTACAATTAACAGAGACCCTTTTATCACCATTACGATTTGTTATTGATTGACCCATTTTACACACACAGTAGACATGCACAAGAGATTCGAGTAGTGGGCGACATGCTCAATTCTCCAATAAAAATCACGATTGATATGAATGATTACTAAATAAAAACAAAAATATTTGATAGGAAAGTTAATTACATATAAACACGTGGATTATTATTGGCACGTGAAAGGGTAAATATTTTGTTTAATATTCCTAATATTAGAATTTCGTGTACAATTTATCTAAAATTGCTTTCAATATTTCGTCATTCAATTAATGATTCATTTTCGTCGTCTATGTAGCCTTTTAGATTGTCTACCTGTTTGTTTTTCTTCCTGTTCTATATAAAAACAATATTTTAATTATTTTTACCTTGTTATTTATTTGATTTAATAAATTCCGGTTTATACAATGTTGCAATTGTATTTTTTGCTTGTTATCAAATCGTGTTGTTGTTGTTTATTACAATTTATAAAAATTGTTGATTGGTAGAAATATTAATGGGTAAATGGGTTATTTTGCGTGCATGTCTGGATAAGTGGTAATTTCACAACTACAATAATAATAATAATAATGATATTGGCGTCGCGACGGCGACTCTATCCCTCCATAAATACACACCCAGACAGTGTAGTAGTCCAAAAAAAGAGGCGAGATTATTTAGGGTCGATAAACCTCTTTCTATATTTGACAACAGTAAAAACAGAATTCTTTTTTTATGAACTATAAAACAGTATTTAAGAATTCATGTGTCAAAGTTTCGAATAATTTACAACGAATTTTGCGTCAAATGATGATTATTGGTGTATATTTTTAGCAATTATCGTCATATTCTAGTTATTCATTTATTTATTTGTATTTTTCTATTGTAGTGCGAAGAAATATGTCGATCGCTAGTGTCCATCCGGCAGAGATTCACTCCAGTCACAGGTAGTTTCCATAAAAATTTCTGTTTATTTAGAGATTTAGTTTTTGCGTCAATTATTGTTGATAAGTTCTATTTATGTCATTCGTCATTTTAATCTCGTTTTACTCTCGCTATAGGCCAGAATTTAGCGAATAAACAAGATCATGTGGTGATGGCGCTTGTTTACTATTTTTACGGAATTTTTTACGTTTCTATTAAAAAAAAAGTAACAAAAATAACCAATCAATGATTTGTTAATTGATTTTTACAGTTCTTTGGCAACTTTAAGTCATAGCCTTGAAGACATAACAACAACACCAACATCAAGTTGGAGTTCAAGTCCAATACCACCATATCTACATCATTTAAATTATAATACAACGATCAATAATCAAAATGATCATGTATTAACAATTGAAGAATTACGTTTACAAATGACAACTTGCTTTACATGCGGTGTCTCCTGGAACGATAAACATGTCTCGTTGGATTGTTCAGAATGTGGTGGTTATGCATTAGAACGTCCATGTATCGAATGCGATGGTAAATGTGGTGCCGTTTGGAAACGGGACTTATCAATGGTAATTTCACATTTATCACACTACTTAGTTTAATTAAAAAAGTACATGTATTTTTTATTTTTAAAATAATTAGAGTCATGCTAGTAGTAAAGCACGTTGGCAAGGTGAATGCTCTTTCATACAACAACAACAACAATCATCAACAACAACAACAACAAAGACTGAGGCTGGTGGTGATGTTGATAATAAAAATGATGATGTTGATACAGATTCACATGAATTAGCCGCCAAACTGGAGAAATTAAGTGCCAATTCATGACGACATTATACGATTTAATTTCGATAATTTTCCCGAATTATATTACAAAGAGGAGGTTGAACTTTTTCTTTTTTTCTTAAAACTAACAATACATCACTTAATATTTATTATTATATTATTATTTTTTGTTTGTTTGTTGTTTAGAATCAAAACAAAATTTACACACAATTGGGTTGTTTTATATTAAAGCCGAAAATTTGTGTATTTTCATTTATTATCATAACGATTATTATTTTTTATTATCTTGTCTTTCATCTCTCCTCTTATTATAGTAACGGGGAAATTCCAGATAGTTTTGGTTCTTTATTTCTTGGTTTTTGTGTAAATTTTTAGATAAAAACGTTTCGAATGATTCTAGGAAAATTGTTGATATTTCTTAATCGGAATTTCATATTTTTTGTAAACATATTTTGACTGAAGAGAAATTGTTTTAATTTAAATTAAAAATAAAATCAGATTATTTAAATTTAGTAAAAATAATATTTAGTTGTCTCATTTCAACATAATCACACCCGTTCACATTGAATCTTTACGTTAATATTAACTGAAGCCAATTGTGTAACGAAGAATTTGAAAATGTACGGTATTTGGATTTCTTCAATATTCCGTCCATGGCCACACAAACGGCAATGTTCTTTATACGATGTTAAATGGGGCTTATCAGCGACACGTGTCACCAGAGTCATCGGCCCAAGTATAGTTTGACATGACGTACAAATGAACGCCTGAAAAGGAATCCATTAATTGTGGACTTATTAAAAGAGAAATGAGGATATTACAGTAACTTTATCGGAACAGTGAAAGAGTCGGTCTTGTAACAGAAACGATGCCCCATGACTGATCAACGAATCTCGTTCCATTTCACCGAAACGTACACCACCACCACGCCGGCGACCTTGTAATGGTTGTCTTGTCAAAATATCAATCGGTCCAGTTGAACGAACCTGCCATTTATCCGACACCATATGCCTTAATCGTTGATAATGAACAACTCCAAAGAATATATCAACGGTCATTTGACGCCCATCAATACCCGAATACATCGTTTCAGTGCCGTAATAATTGTAACCGCCGGCTTCTAAACATCGCCCAAAATAATCGATGGCCGTATCATTTTCGTTGAATTTAAACGGAGTAGCATCGTGAACGAGGCCGTGTAAAGCTGCTGATTTACCAGCCATCAATTCGATCATCATAGCAATAGTCATCCGACTAGGGAAACCGTGTGGATTGAAAACAATATCGGGAACCAGGCCGGTTTCGGTGAATGGTAGATCTTCTTGTTGCCATAATTGTGAACAGATACCCTTCTGGCCGGCACGACTAGCGAATTTATCGCCAACATTCGGATTACGCGAGATACGAACGGCGATACAAACGCATTTCGGTTGACTAGGATCGAAAGTGCCGCACAAACGGATGTTGTCGACAACGCAATTCTCTTTACCATTAAAATATTTGACGTAATAATGACCTTCATCGCCGTTATAATAACAATAGTACGGTTCATCGATGCGAATTTGGCGGCCGATATATGGCAAACCATCCGTGTCTAAATATTGAGCTAGATCGTATTTGTCCGGGTCACGATGGAAATACGAATCTTTATGTTCCAATTCGATGAATTCGGATTTATAGATAGAACCGTGGGCAAAACCACGATCATGTGCGGCTTTATTTATAATCATTGCGTCTTCCATATCGTAGCCTGTATAGCTGATAACAGCAACAATAGCGTTTGTACCCATTGCGAATTCGTCTAAATTGATATTGTCGTAGTGTACCGGGCGGAATAGCGGGCTAGTTGGGGTTTGTAAACGATACAATTTCGTTTCACTTTGTAGACTGTACGTGTGACACGGTGTACCCATTGTTTGTTTACCCATTTGACATTGGTACATGTTACGCGGTGATTGATTACAATCCGGTAACGGTATCAATTTCGCTAAATTCGACAAGAATGCTGTTTTATTTAATTCCATATGCGTTGTTGTATTCTCGTAATATTCATTTAAATCGATACAAATATCCAAATAGACCTGTTCAAAAGTGCCGATAAATTCGATTTTTTTCAACCTCAAATTCATAACCGGACGCATCATACGCGCCGGTCCTGTAAATAAATACAATCCCGGCATTTGGGCTGTAAATTTCTTCTTTCTAATCCAAACGATTTCTAAAACATTCGGTACAATTTTATTTTCGATTTTATATTCGCGCAATTTCCACACAAGATTCTCGATTGAATTATCCGGAATATAACCGATTAAACAACCATCTAAAAGACACAAATAACTATCTTGATAATTAATTAAAAGATCATTCTTATCAATCAACCCCAAATTCGCCAAAACTTGCGGAATATTCTTAACCAAACGTTGATCCTCGATAAATTCGGTTATAATACAATTCATTGTTAAGTGATTTAATAAACCACAAGGCGCCCCATCAGGCGTGTGTACCGGACAAATAAACCCCCAAGCATCCGGTAATAATTGCCGTACTTCGGTGGTTCGCATTTCTTGGAAGAAACTACCCCGATGGACGGCTCGGAAATGCGACATATACCGCATTCGATTGATATTCTCACAGACAATAGTCAAACCACTAGTTTGCATTAAATTTAAACCACTCGGACTGGCTAAATTTCCAGTAGCAAAGAAATTATCCAAACCACTCTCTAATTGTCCGCAACGTTTCGCTACCAATAGAATTTCATTTAAATTCAATTGTTGTTGTTGATCGGTGAATTTCTTCAAAACCATTTGCCGTAAACGCAACAACCATAAGTGTAAACGTTCTTTGATTGTTTGCAGATATAAATGACCGCCTAATAGAACTTCTTGCAACATTACAGAATCACCACCTTCTACTTTTGTTTTATCATCAACCAATAAGAATAATTTCTGTACCATTAGTACCAACAGATTAAATTTATCTTCATTGTTTTTTAGATGAATTAAAATACAATTTGATAGGAGATAATCGCAGACTTCTTTATCGGTCTTCCAATCGGGTAATTCATCGAATTTTACACGAAACATTTTGCCTAAATAATTACAACAATCTTGATGGGTTTTTAAATTTTCACTAAACAAATTCAATAACATTGAACGTATCGATTCTTTATAATACGAATTCGTTTCGTAACCGTTGATTAATTTCTGATAAATATAAGAATCGCGATAATCACACAAACATTTCAATATCAACGCTAATGGGACATAAAATGGGATTTTTTTATAGCCAAACATCAATTTCACACTACCATCAGTCACGAAATGTAGAATATTCGTCTGTAATTATTCTAAAATTGAATTAATTGCGGCTTAAATTTGGGGAGACTTACACAAGTGCTTTGATCATCATTGGCGCAACGTATCGAAACACCAAATTCCGAGAATAAATTGCCCTTTTGTTTCCAACCAGATCGTTTTACAGCAACTGGATAATTCCGTCTGATTTGTAACAACATGCGAACTAAACGTTCGTGGCCTTTTATAACAAAATAACCGCCCCATTCATGTTCGTGTTCTTTATGTTTAACCAATTCCTTCGGCGATAAACCCTCTAAATTACACCTATTCGACTAATTTTACAAAATAAATCGATTTTATTTGAAATTAAGTGGTTAATAAGAAGCAATACTTGTATCATTATCGGTATTTCCCCCATATCTTTATCGAAGCTTTGTTGTTGTACGCCGTTAACAAACCATTGGATTTTGACGATTAGTCGCCCCTTATAGGTGCCGGCTCGTTGTCGACATTCAGTCGGATAGATTTTCGCATCTTTCACCCCTACACACGTGGATGGTACTTGGGGATTTAACAAACGTATATCGATCAATTGGAATTTCAAACGATTCTCATTCACTTTAAATTCAATCGGTTTTATGTTATTTATTGCTTGTTGTAAGCCATATTCGGTCATGTAATTAAAACTGGATACGTGCGGTTGGCCTAATTGTTTCAAAAACTGCAATTTTCAAAAGAACATAAACTCAATTTTTCGTTACCGTTTTAAACTTACCGAATTCCGAGTTTTTGCCGGTTTAGCAAAATTACTTGTTATTAAATTCGATAAAGTCGGCTCGTCCAGCATTTTTGTACATTAATTATTAAAATTAATTTTTCTTAAAACTAACCTAAAAACACGTGCGTAAATAAATCTAGGGATTTTTATTCGATTGGCACACTTGTGATTGAGCCAACAGTTGTTTTGTTCAATGATTATCCACTAGATGTCGCATTATCGTGAAGTGTGAAGATTTAGGTTAAGTTGTTTTTTCTGAAAAAATAATGAATTCTAACCGAGACTCGATAATTAAAGAAATTAACGAGAAATACGGTACGGATTTGGCGGATTACGAGAAATTCCAACAAATTTTCGGAGGTTTATTAGTGGAGAAATCGAAAATTGAAGAGAAAGTTGGTTAAAAAAAAAAACAAAAATAATCGTGTTTTATTGTTGATTTTCTAGATAAATCTACAATCTGAAACTTCAGATTTGACGAAAATCGTTAAAAAGGCTGAAAAAGTTGTGGTACAGTGTGATAATTCCCTGAAACAATCGAAAATTGTTATCGACGAAGTCGAAGAGAATCTATCGAATGTTGAGAGTGTCCGTCGGGAATTGGAGAAACGTTTCGATAGATTGCACGCTTTAGAGACAGCTTTACAATATGTAAAAGTCGTCAAACAAATCGAAGCTTTAAGGTAAATTTGCTCGATTGATGGAGTTTTATTCAAATTGCAATTTTAGCGATGATTTGGAGCGCGGCTATCGCAAGAAAGACGACGAATATTGCGTGACAATTTACGCGAATTTGGGCGAAATTAGCCGGAATTTGATCAGTTTCCGTGCGAAACATCTCCGAAATCACCTCAAAGAAACCATCTACTTTTGGCACAATGTCCTCAAAACAAAACTATCAAAGTATGTATGGTTGAAATATTTGAGTTAATTCTAGTTAATTTTGGTGATTTTAGCGATTTTGATGGTGTATTGAAAGCGATTAAATGGCCGTTTGTTAATACGAATTTCAGTTTACAATTACCACACCAAAATGATATAGAAAAATTGCAAATAATTAGCGAATATTTGCTACAAATCGAACTACCAAATGAATTAAACGAATTAAAATTACTCAATAACCAACTATCATTACCGATAAATTTGTTGATTTTACCGTTACGTAAACGTTTCTTGTATCATTTTTATGGTAATCGTCAAACGAATCGTATCGATAAACCGGAATGGTATTTTACACAAGTCCTGACCTGGATTCGGGATCATCTCGATTTCGTTATCAAATGGATACAACCGATTGTCGATAAATTAGGCCACCATCATATTGATGTTAAAGTATTCGCCGATTTTATTGTAGAATTTTCGTTAATTCGGCCAAATTTCAGATTGAATTTATTCGCGGTTTAGTCCAATTAACAATCGATAAATTCAACACAGATCTACCGACGATACAATTCGATGATTATACATTTTCACATTCCGTCGATGAGGCTTTGAGTTTCTATAAAGAATTACGCGAAACTTACAACTATCCGATAAATCAACCGAGTATTTTGAATGTTTTAACACAGCCGAAAGTTCTAACGAAATGGATGACGATGGAGAAAAAGTGTAAGATTTCTATAGCGAAATTATAAAAATTATTGATTTTATTCTAGTTGCAACCGAAAAAATGGATGCAATGTTATCATCAACCGATATAGATCCATTCGAATCGATAACAACAGACGATGAAGATATCAAAATAACCACATGTTCGGAGGCTTTTATTATTTTATTGCAAACAATAACGGACCGTTATGAGTGTTTACCGCAACCCGGACATCGTTTACAATTCTTGGAATTACAGCTAGAATTATTGGACGATTTTCGTATTAGATTATTACAAATAATTAACGTTGAACAACAACAACAAGATAGTTTAATAGAGACGAAAATTCCGTTAATAGCAAATACGATTTTTTATATTGAAAATGTTCTAATCGACTGGGGATCGATGTTGGTAATTTCTTTTAAATTTAATCGATTTGAGTTGTTCTAAATCTGAATTTTAGCATTATTTAAATTTGTATTATTACAAGAATCAGTTAGAGAATATCGAATTGGAGAAATCCGATTTTAACGATTTAGACAACATCGAGAACGATACAGTTTTCGCGGAAATGTTGTCGTTGTATCGCCGATTACGTTGTGATATTTTAAAAAATCTTTCCGATAACGTTCTGTATGAAATTAAACATAGTAGTAAACAATATCGTCGGGAACAATGGTTTTGTATGAAGATTAATAAGAATTTCCAATCGTTATCGTTAACTCCAAGTGCCTGTCCAATGTTTGAAATAATCGCCAAACGTCTACACCAATTACAAAAATATCTAACACCGAAATTATTTACAATAGTTTGGCATACAATCGCCCAATTAATCGACGATTATTTATTCGAGAATTTGATTCTGGATAGTCGTTTCAACGATTGTGGTGCGTTACAATTGAAGTACGATATAACAAGGAATTTGTGTCCGTTATTTTCGCAATTTACTGAGAAGCCTGAAACTTATTTTCCACAGTAATTCAATTATAACAATTTTCTCGAAATTAATTAATTAATTTTCAATATTTTTGTAGATTAATCGAATCTTGTGTATTGTTAAATTTGGCAAAAGGTTCAGCTTTATTGCTGAGGGAAACTCTATTGGCTTTAGAAGGCGCTGAAGGTGTTGAAGATACAAGAGGGATAACGTTACGGGAAATTGGCGTTTATTATTTTACACCGATAATGGCAGTTAAAGTATTAAATCAACGTACCGATATTACTGTGAATCGTATCAATGTTGATTAATAAAGTTATTGCATTTGAGTTTGAATTACGCGCCGATTTTGACTAGAGGGCGCTATCATTATACTGAACGTCCCAGAATTCCAAATTATTTAATTTAAAATCAATTGTTTTTCCGAATAATCTACAAGAATGGCGTTAATATTTAAGAATTGTGTACATTTGTTGAAATGTGGTCGATTTTTTTCCGTTTAAATTATTATAAAATTAAAATAATGTGGGTGTAGTTTTGTCGGGGTTACTCGGTATAAGTGTCAAAATTTGACAGGTGTTTATAGGTTATGTTTAGATTCCGTGAATGTCAGAATCGCCCCAAAAGTTCCAAGTAAAATCGCAAGAATGGCCCCGCCGGGCTCACAAAACTAAACACGACCGAAAATTCAAATGCGTTCATCTGTCAGTTATATCTTATCAAGTAGTACCAGTGAACCGAACATGTCCCATCCAGATTACGAACAATACTCCCATGATCATGCCGCTTTACTGGTACTAGTCAAATACATTGGGCCCCAATTGAAATTGAAAACCTTCACGAAATTCTACGAACGCATATCGAAATTGGGCCAAGTCAAAATCACCGATTCGATCGGTAATAATCGCAACATTTGCGTGCGTTATGTGAAAGAACATCCGGTTGAGAACAACGATTGGGGTGATTTTCAAACACACCGACGTTTATTGGGCTTGATATCGATCGGTAAATACGACACCCAACAAGAATTGAACGAAATTTGTCGCGTACATGAGAGTTTTAAAGTTAAATACGGCAATACGTTATTTGATTCGAGATGTATCCTGTTTGGACCGGCGAAACAAGCAAATTCCAGCGATACACCCAGTCCTAGCGATAGTAGCAGTAGTAGTCTATCATCGAATAGTCCGCCCAATGATGATGGTGATCAGTGCAAAATTGAGAAATTCACAACGCCCAGTAATTTTAAAACACGCGGATTATTCTACGATGAAAATGGAGCTTGTAGTGATCTAGAAACGCAAATAATCGAGTTTATAAATTCGCTATTTTGGGTATTGGAATCGAAACGTTTGGAACGTTCGCGTGAGAAACTCGAGCGGGTTTCTTTATTATTTGCGCCGTTCGAAAAGAAGGACTTTGTCGGCTTGGATATGGAATCGAGGAACAATAAAAAACGATGTACTGGACGTATGTTGAAACATTTGGGCGATTTATGTCTACAAGCCGGTTTAATTACCGAAAGTTTAGCGTATTATAAAGACGCTGTGGAGACTTTAAAGACTGTTAACGATTGGTTATGGTTAGGCGGTGCTTATGAGGGTTTATGTACGGCTTCAGCTCTAATTTTATATCCGGATATGCAACGTAGCGTCCATCTACAACGGAATTCCAGTTTACAAGAAGGCTCGCCGAAACGCCACTCGATCACGCTAACAAACCCGGATGTTCTAAACAAGAAACCGGCGACAATTCCGAATACTCTAGCACCGGAAGAGATTTCGAAACGTTACCGGGAGGCAATTATCCATTATAGTAAATACCAAAATGCCGGTATAATAGAGACTGAAGCGAGTTTTAAAGCGGCACGTATAGCTGTAGAACAACACCATCCATTACAAGCGGCCAGTTTTCTACAGAATGTCGTTTATATTAATTTAACTCTATCGGAACAGGAGAAGATACAACGGTTTGAAATGCTGGCTGAACTCTACATTCAGATCGGTTTTATACGAAAAGCGTCGTTTTGCCAACGATTAGCAGCAACAAGATACGTTTCACCACAGAATCCGTCGCCGAATTGGACTCGTTGTTATAATTTAATGTTGCAAAGTCTATCCGGACATCGTTTAATGTTAGATCCGTGCGAGATGATCGATAACGAACAAGGTTGGCCAGTTTTACAAATACAATTATTACAGGAATTAGTCGTTGCGGCTAAACGAATGGGACATTCAGCTCTAGCAACGCGACATATGACGTTCTTATTGCAAACAATGTGGCAATATTTAACAGCAACCGAACAGAAAGAATTATCGATACAATTACAGGTAAATATTGTAATTCTACAAGAAATTTATTTATATAATTGTCAATTTCCAGGCGTTATCGGCACAATGTGAAGGCTCACCAGTACCGTTAGTTCTCGATAATGGTACAGTTATACCACCGGCGAATCTAACAAATATTCCCGTTTGTTATTCGTACAGTTTACGAAATCTTCAACGACATTTACAACCAAGACGGATACAGACAACAAAACAGGATACTGGACCGTTTCTATTCACACCGATCCATTTTGGGAGTTTAGATCGGCGGAATACAACGACGGATCAATCGAAAATGGGTAAAATCCACAATAAATTTCCCAACGATTGAACAGAAATTTCTTGTGGAAAAAGCTCGATTGCTACAGAGTGCGACCAGAAGATTAGTTTTTTCCGAATTAGAGTCAAAAAAGCACTTCTCCGCACGCTGAGTAGATTTTTCACAATTTTTTACAGCATTATTGCTAATGGTTATTGCTTAATCTGTCATTTAAAATCAGTTAAATTATCATTTTATTTAATTAAAAAATCGATTTGGCTTACAAAACTTTCAGATTTCGAGTAGTTTTCCAGTTTCTGTTCAATCGTAGAATAAATAGTGAAACTCGTGTGATTGAAGCACTCGTTAACATTTGTACTTCATCATATATAGGGTGAGCCAAGAGTTTTTCAGAAATTGTGACTTACTGTAATTTTTAATTGTGTAATGTCAATTTGAAAAATTCATATTTTAAAAACTCTAGCGTATAAATAATTGAAATTTGGAATTTTTATAGTTTGAATATTGTACTTTCTAACAAATTGTATAGAATCGAATTATCTTTCAGCATTTAGCTGAAATGAATTTCTCTTTTAGACAATTTTCAAACTGTAATATCTTTCTTATTTCAAATAGAGCACTTTTTTTATACAGTTCGATAAAGAAAAATTTCTGTATCGAATTGTAACAGTATCTCTTCTACTTAATTGTAAGAATTTTTCAGTTATTTGAGATTTTCATGCATTACATTAATTTTCTCTATCTGAAAGTGTCTAGCCGCTTATGATTCAATAATTCGGCTTTAAAGAAAAGCAAAGAAGGCTTGGCAAATTGACGTTAACTGTCACATTTGAGGTTAACAGTGATTATTTTATATGTTTTTACAGCGATTTCTGCCAATTTTACATGAAAAGGAAATCCAAATAATTTTAATTTAATTATTTCAATTTTTTCCATTATTTTTCATTAAAAAAATCTAAAATCTAATCAATTATTTAGATTGTAATTGTGACAGAAGAATGTTTCACCAAGCCTACTATGTTTTAGTATTTTCTTTCAGGGAAAAAATTAATTGAAACTGAAAATCTTAAATAATTGCAAATTATCAAAGATAGTTATAGGAAATACTACTACAGTTCGAAGCAGAATTTTTCTCTATCAATCCAAATAGAGAAAAATATTTAAATTTAAATTTAAAATTAGAAAATTACAGTTTAGAAAGTGGCTGAAAGAAAAACAGATTTCACTTAAACTCTGAAAGATAACTTAATTCGACATAATTTGACCTAAAGTACGTAGTTGAGTTTTAAATTTTAATCGTTTTAAAGGAATGAGCTTTTTATCGAACATCCAAGATCAAAAATTCCACTCGTATACTTTCAGTAGGCCATCCTCTTGGTTCACGCTGTATACACACTCGTTTCTATTCCACTATTCAAGCAGCACAGTTTGAAGCATATAGCTTTTACAGCCATCATCCACCTGTCACAGAGATTATGACCATTTGGCTTTGATATACTATTAGGCTGCGAAAGCAACAGTAATAGTTTGATTACAGCTTGAGAAATTGCCACAGCTATATTATCTATTTTTTGGCTGTGCAAGAGTATTCTCCAGCTTACAAAACGACCAAATTACAGCCAAATAGCTATTAAAGCTATATAGCTGTTTTCGAGTAATAATAGCCAAAGTACTGCTTGAATAAAGCTGAATGGAAATCGCAACTATTTGGCTGTAATTTGGCATAATAATACATTACACAGCCAAATGGCAATTCCAACTATTTGGCTATTTTTAAGCAACAACAGCTAACACACAGCTCGATTAAAATCATTTGGCAATCGCAGCTATTTAGCTGCAGCTAAGGGTCATCATCAGATAAGCTTGTTTTAAAGGTAATTTTCAAAGTAAAAATTTCGTGCATTTTTCAATGGATTTTGATGCTGTAAACGGCATTTGAAAGGGCATTTCTTCGTTGTTGTCGTGAATTATCAGGTTTTTGGAAATTCGAACGTAGTCCAGAGTTACAAAAGAAAAATCGGAAGCATGTTTTTTTATATTTTCGTTTATAACTCTGCCAATATTGCTTATTTTTGAATGAATTTCACACAGCATGTATAAAATTAAAAGCGCTTTCCAATTATGTAATTTTCCGATCGCATTATTAGTTTTTCGGGAAATTTATGAAAAACGAATTGTTGTTGTTGTTATGGGTGATTTACTTCATCTACTACCGGACAGAGGGCCTCATCCTAATTACAGACTGCTTGATCATACATAGCTGGGGAATAAAATAGAAACATTAGCGAATGTAGTTCTTTTCCTCTTACAGCCGTTTCATTCTCTATGTTAGAAAGAGGTCGAGAGAACTAAGGCGTTAGTAAGGAGGAGTATAATGAACTTAAGTCTACCTATTTCTAGCACTACTCTAGTGAATAGAGAAGAGAGCTCTTATCAATATCAGAGATAGACAAAGACAATTAGAGAACAACAAACCTTATGGGAGGGGATCGTTTCATCTTTGTCTCTCTCACAGAAATCTCCAAAGTTTCTATTTTACCCTCTTTTTCAGAAAAAGGTAGTGGATGTCGAATATTGAATAGACAGAGAGAGCTATTGCTCTCTCTGTCGATTCAATAGAGTCGAATTAGCTATCGTGACTAGAGTAGTGGTACAAGTAGGCAGACTTAAGTTCATTATACTCCGCCTCATTAACGCCGTAGTTCTCTCGACCTCTTTCTAACAAAGAGAATGAAACGGCTGCAAGAGGAAGAGAGCTACATTCGCTAATGTTTCTATTTTATTCCCCAGCTATGTATATCTGGGGCGACCACCTTTCTCGTTTGCAATGTTGTCAAACCTCTTTCTTATGATTGAAACCACACCTTCGGTTTTTATTTCTTTTGTCAATTATCAGTATTTTTTATGGTTTTTAACGCAGTTACGGTCATATATTCGTCTTACTTGTTTGAGGGTTTTTAATTTTTTTTTTTAAGACATTCTATACAAGTAGGGACGTCTATATATATTTTTGTAATTTTTTTTTCAACCAACAGAACAACAAACGAAAAAAGCTTACAAATACTCGAAATGTTATAAATACGAATAATATTTACAAAATTACCGAAGGCGTGGTTTCAATCATAAAAAAGAGGTTTGACAACATTGCAAACACGTAAGGTGGTCGCCCCGAATATTTGATAAAGCAATCTGTAATTAGCATGAGGCCCTCTATCCGGTACTACATGAAATAAGCCACTCGTAACAGCAACAACAATTCGTTTTTCATAAATTTCCCGAAAAACTAACAAAGAGATCAGAAAATATCATAATTGGAAAGCGCTTTTAATTTTATACATGCTGTGTGAAATTCACTCAAAAACAAGCAATATTGCCAGAGTTATGAACGAAAATATAAAGAAACATGCTTCCGGTTTTTCTTTTGTAACTCTGGACCACGTTCGAATTCCCAAAAACCTGATAATTCACGACAACAACGAAGAAATGCCCTTTCAAATGCCGTTTACAGCATCAAAATCCATTGAAAAATGCACGAAATTTTTACTTTGAAAATTACCTTTAAAACAAGCTTATCTGATGATGGCCCTTAAGTATAATTATCAACTTTACAGCTAAATAGCTATTTCAGCTATTTGGTTGTGTAGGCGAAAAATAAGAGCTTTATTTTCCATATGGCTGGCTGCGTACATATTGCGTACATCTTAGAACGGCCATGTTTGCCATAAAAAAGGTTTTTTGAAATGCGGGTGAGAATGACAGTTTTTACCTAAACAATTAGATAAAATACAATGTTTCTTCAGTTTCTCAATTTCTACTTTATTTTTTCTTATGAATAAGAAAAAAAATTTTAAATCAAAAATGTATAATTCTTGGCTTTTTGCGGGCGCGTTAATTTTATGAAAGATTCAAGTGTACATTTATCAATGAACTACTAGTTGCATTCATTTTTATAGCCGAATAACTGCGTATTGCAAATTAAAGCTCTTTAGCATTATATTCTAATTTTCTGCCAGTTAGGCCCGGTTTCGTAATCAATTTAAAGGGAACTTTAATTTTCAAGGCTCCTTTAAATAACAGTTTGTGTTTCATAATCCTCCTTTAGCTTAAATGGCCCTTTAAATCCAACTTTAAATTAAAGTGCCGTTGATGGGACTTTAAAATATTTGAAAGCTCCTTTAACGATTTTGACAACAATTGTCAAAACGACATAAGCTAATATTTAAGATATTTTTTATTCAAAAAAGGAGTAGATGTAGTTTAAGCTATGCCAAAAATGCCCAAAATAACAAATTGAGAACAATTATGGTATTCATAAGACTGTAGCGATTTTCAAAAATAAACTACACATGTAAGATGCTTGAGAATTTCTCGAAAATCCTTCCAATAGTGATTTCTCCATTTTGCTTTATTTTAAAATGGAATAGATGGAAATGTTTGGCTTTTTTTTTCGAGAATACAGTAAAGAAAAATTTCAAAAAATCAGTGTGAGAAGAATTCTAAAATCATTGGTGGGCATGCATAGCTCGTTTCTGAAATTGCGGCACCATTAGAAACTAGCACTTTTTTGACCTAATTTTAAATGATTTTCTCTTGCAAAATTTCATTAACATAGTATCTAGGACCTACTGCATAAATCCTTGAACTATTTCTCGAACCATTCGCCCACTAATAATGCTTATTTTTGAATTATATTGCCTAAGGTGGACCTTCCTAGTTGGCAAGTTTGACATAAAAAAATCCGCGCAGTAGTATTTCAGTCGTACCAATATCTCACAACTACGTTAAAGGACCCTTTACGTACGAGAAGCTTGAAAAGTCATTATGAAACAGGTTGATTTTAAAGTTCAATTTAAAGGAAATTTTAAGCTAAAGGAGACTTTTACTAAAGGAGCCTTTAGGCTTCGATTATGAAACTGGCCCTAAGTCACCAAATAAGCCAACTAGTCTATTTTAATGACTAAATTGCCATAAAATAGAAATTACAGCTATTTACCTTTTTTTTTTCGATGTTTCAGCCGTTTGGCTGGAAAAGCCAAGTAGCTGTAAAATAGCACTTTTCACAGCCAAGTAGCTGTAGAATAGCTGTGAGTATTGCTGTGACAGCGCTTCAAATGCCAAAAAATATGCGCCAAACTAGTCAGGACAACGTTTTTAAAACGTTTTAAGATCACAGTGCCAGCTAGCTGTAAAAGCTAAATCGCTGCTGATTTAGCTATGAAAACGTCTTGCAAGCTAATCTACAGCTTTTTGTGCTACTATATTGTTTTTATTGTCGATTTTAGATTTCGTCTGGGTGGAGAACGAGCCATGTGAAGTTGTTTTAAAACTATCAAATCCATTACCATTCGAATTGAAAGTGTGCGATATGCGCCTTTTAACATCCGGTATTGTATTCGAATCGATTCCTGAAACGGTAATTCTACCGGCTAATGTAACCCAACCGACTATAATAACATTACATGGTACACCACGGGAAAGTAATGGACAATTACAATTGCACGGTTACAGTACACATACGTTGGGTGTTAAATCGAATTGTCGTTTGAAATTCATGAAACATCACATCCAAGAGGCGTTCTATGAAATCGATATTATACCATCATTGCCGATTATCGATATTAAAACGACATTACCGCCGAGTGCTACATTTTCAACATTACACGACGATAACATTATAACCTCAGCCAATTGTACATTGTACTTTGGGGAAACTTTGGAATGTACGATAACTTTAACGAATATCGGACATGTTGATATAGAAATGTTGGAAGTTACAGTACAATCAATACTCGATTTGAACATACAAGAACAGATGTTCACCTGGTCGAAAGATAATCTAAATAGCCAATTACCGATAAAACCGAACACTTCCGCTAGTTTTACGCTATATTTGAACGCTATCGGTAATTACCTTGTACCTGCTACTAATACAAATAATCCAAATAGTAATACGATTGGTAACGAATTGAGTAGTGGTGTATTTAGTAGTAGTATATCGGGACCTGGTTCGTTACCATCTCGATTAAATTCACCAACTAGTCTTCAACGGAACTTGAATTCGAGTTTCCGCTCCTCCAATTCCGGACATTCCAGTATGAGCGTTGTCTTACCACAATTACCGTTAAGCCAACAGAATTTATCGACTTTAATTGAAGCACAATTACAAATCAAATACAGCGGTGGTCCCGGATTAGAAAGCTCGTATTGTCGGTGTTCGTCTGTATTTTTCAATATTGAAACAATACCGTCGTTACAAGTAACCAATTGGGATGTATTACCGGCTGAAACGTATGTCCAAATTCATTGATTGTTTCGTTTATTTTTTTTGATTTTAAATATTTGTAGAAATGGCCAATTTTATTTGGTTTTGGATATCGCGAATTTAACATCGCAAGAGATGGAATTGCAGTATACGCCAACGAAGACGATTCTAATTGAAGGTAGTGAGAGTTGTCGGGTGCCGATACCGGTGAAACGTTGTCCGTTATCGAAATTGGACAATGATGGTTTAGGTGGTAATGATTTGGAACGAATTTGTTCCGAACATATTGCAAATTTGGTCGATTTAAAGTGGCATTTATTGAATAGTGATAATTACGGTAAAGCATCTTTAAAAGGTATCACTTTAACTAACGATATGTTGGATCAAGTCCGCATGTCGCCGTTAACTTGGGGTAAATCACTTTATTTTACATTTTTGGTGATTCAGTAAATTTTGGGCTATAGTAACGAATCACCAAAAGTTGAAGAATACGATTATTTAAAACTAAACTTGTGATTATTGTAGAAATTATAATCAACAATGATCTAGTACGGCCACAGGAAGAAATCACGTGTTCACCGGGTGATTGTCTAGCGATTCGAATGATTTTAACGAATAGTCTTGAGAAATCACTGAATCATCTAGTTGTATCGATTGCTTTCTATCAAGATTACGAAAACGGCACGGTCAATTATCGGATGGAAACACGATTGATTATAGCCGGAACTGCAAAGTAATATTGGATTATAAAATAAAATCGATTTTAATTAGAATTTGTAGGAAATTCGTGTATTTATTGGAGCCCCAATCGACGATCCACCACGAGTGCAATGTGATCTTCTTCAACTCAGGTTTATATAAAATCGATATTAGATGTTCGACGGTAGAGAATTTAGCGAATTTACCGTGTGTACAATCAACTGGACATGTATGGAAATTCACACCACCAATCCATATAAATGTGAATTGATTACAATTTTACGGTTATATAGGTGAAGAATAAATTGTTTAATATTGTTGTTGAATGTTTGTTTTTTTCTTCTCATCATTCTGAATATTTACAAATTTTCAAATAAATAATTTTTAATTAATTCCAAAATTACGCTTAAATAATTGGAAATTAAATGGGGGGTGTTTATTTGGAACTAGACTGCTTTGAAATCCGTCTTGTTACACGATTAAATGCAAATTTTTATACAGTTCGATGGATGGAAAACAAGACGTGTAATTTATCGAAAGAAAAGCAGATTTACAAAATCATCGATTCGGGATCTTCCAACGATTTTCGTAATTCTTTCAACCAATTCGCACCGATTGCACCGTCAACGACACGGTGATCAGCACTCAATGTACAGCTCATAAACGGAACTTCTTTAAATCTACAACAATTCAATTAATCAGTCGTATTCTGTAACTTTTTGATGATTCGTTACCATAACAACACTATAATCTATTTAAATGTTTTATTCTTGCCGATCTCCAGTATTGTTGAGGTAACGAATCATCAAGTTGTATATCAATTTAGAAATTACCCCTTTTCGGAATCGTTTTGTACTAATCGTTGTACAGTTGTACCAACTGCTAATATACAACTTTGTGGTGGATTTATAATTGCACAAAAATTATCAATACCAAACATGCCCAAATTCGATATTGATACAGTACCACCTTGGAATTCTTGTGGTTGTAATTTACCTTCTCGTGCTTTTGCTGCTAATTTTTTAACATCACTACTAATTTCGATTATACCTTTCGTTTCAGCATTGAATACAATCGGTGTGATTAGACCACGATCTGTTGATACAGCTACACTAACATCTACATTACTATATCTGTAAGAATAATGATTAAATAAATTTTTAAATGTTTGGATTAAATTTTTGTATTACTGTCGAATAAAGCTGTCCATCCATGCGGAATTTACTTCGGGTACACGCCGGCAAGCTACAGCTATAGCTTTTATAATAAAATCATTAACGCTTAATTTAATTTTCTCTTTTTCGTACAATTTATTAAATCTGGATCTTAATTTCAATAATTTCTCCACATTCACTTCTATCGTTAGATAATAATGCGGTACTGTTGTTTTCGATTGTAATAGTCTTTTCGCTATTGTTGTACGCATTCCTGTTAATGGAATATCAACAAAAGTGGCACCTGGTGCCGGTTTTGGTGGTGCTGTTTTATCTGTTGCTGCTGCTGCAGGTTTACCAACACCTTCTGCTTGTTTCCCTAAATCTGCCGATGTTATCGAACCGAATAAACCGCTACCTTTACCCTGTAGACGAATATTTTGTACTTCAGCTAAACGTTTCGCCATCGGACTTGCGTATACTCGTCCTGATGATGGTTGAGTTGGTGCAGCTGTTGCTGTTGCTGGTGTTGGAGCAGCCGGTGTTGGTGGTACCGGTGGTGGTGTTGGTGTTGGAGTTGGTGCTGCTGCACCTGGAGCTGGAGCTGCTGCTTTTACTACAGTACCATCATCCTATAATTATTACAAAATAAATTAATCCATTCTCAATTTATTATATTTGGATTTACTTTAAAGTCTTTAAACTTATCAACATCTTCTTTATTCTCAACGATAATACAAACTAATTTACCAACTGGTATGTCTTTGGTACCGGCTGGTACTAGGATTTTTGCTAAATAACCTTCTTCAGGTGTTTCAAAACCCATTGTTGCTTTATCTGTTTCGATTTCAGCTAATAGATCGCCTTCATTCAAACGATCACCCTCTTTTTTATCCCAGCTAACAATTGTACCAGTTTCCATCGTTGGTGATAATGCCGGCAGTGCAACTTTTGTATGTGATGGTAAATCGGAATAATGACGTACTAATGATATTGATGGTGTTTGCCATTGTAAATGACGATCTTCTCTCAGGAGAATCGATCTAAAAGAAGAAAATCAACATTAATACAATTAAAAATTCCGCCATTTTTCAAATAATTTGATTGGTTATAAAATTAAAACATCATCAACTTGGACCAATTAAAAATAATTATTGATATTCTCTCAAAAATTACAATGTTGCCAAATTCACCATAATTTCCTATTTTTCTATAATTTACTCATTAGCGGAAATTTAATAGACTTTGAGAAGAGATTGAGGTTAGGATTAAATTACAACCAATCACAACACCCAATTAAAATGATCCGATCTAATTCTAATTTAGAACGACTATTTTAATTGGCCAAGTTTGCAATTACCTTGACGAGATACGAATTTTTTCGTCCACAAACGATTAAATTTATATTAAAAAATAATAAAAGAAAATCAAATTTAACTAACCTGTTATGCCGTTTTTTGGCACATTCAACACCCAAATTCCTCACAATATTATAACGGACGGTTTTACGTAAATCTTTCACTAAACCACTACGTACGGCTACTGTTCTCAACATTTTTTACTTTCCTCTTTGAAGATTTTCTTCCTTACCTGGGTTATTTTGATTTATTACTAACAAAAATTATTTTTTTTAATTCTACTCCTTTATTGTGTGCGTTTCGTATCTCCTGAGAGTTTATTAAAAGGGTGACTTACTTATGAAATTATCTTTGACGTCTAGGTCATTTAAAAGACTTTCACAACGGGTATCTGTCACTGTGACGTAACCATTTTGACAGACGTAACGTGATTTATGTTGCCACATTTACGCCAACACAATCACGAAAAATTAATAAACATGAATAATTATAAATTAAATTCTGTTGTGAATAATAAAATGACCAAATAAACCAATAATTAAATACAAATCATTAAGTACGATGCATAAAATTTAGAAGTTATAAATCCTCAAAGCTGCGAAATATTGATACTTTTGACAACAGTGCACACAATTCCTGCATTAAAAGATGTCGCTAGTAGCTTGAAATGTCAATTTTATAAAAAGTAAGGTTATGTTTGTTGATATTGCGTTCAAAATAAACGCATTATTTCTAACGAATTATCGAAAAAATGTTGGCTTTACAAGAGTACGGCAGTGGAAATAGCGATGAAGATGACGATAAACCAACAAAAGAAGGCGATAGTAAGAGTGAAAAACACCAACCTGTAGCCCCCCTAAAACCTGAAGATTCTGAATATTCCGTCAAGAAATCGCTACAAATCTGTGCCGCCCCTTTAGTTCTACCTACAGTACGTGTATGGTTACTTTAAAAGTTGTAAATTTATTAAATTTGCCGATTTTAGGGCATGGAGGAGTGTGTACGACACGTTGATCCGACAGCAAAAGAAATCGATTACAATCCGAAATATGAAGAATTATGGGCGCCAGTTGTGGGTCCGGAAAATCCATTCAAAACCCACCAGAATCAATTAGATTGCAACATGTTATCCGGTCATATAGAACCAGCCTTTATTAATGAATTCCAATTCGAAAATCAACGACGTACGTTCAACAGTTACGGATACGCTTTAGATCCAACTCTAGGTGATGGTAAACAGATTATAACAACTACTGGTATCGATAATAATAATAAAAATGATGATGATAATGATTTGAATGAGAAAACAGTATTTGAGAAGACAAAATTACGACCGTTAGATAAACGAAAACGTCAACGCAACAATGATCCTAGCGATATTGATGGTTTTCTTGGTCCGTGGGGTGGATATGTCGATGAACAACGTGTGGTTAAACCTACGGAAGAAGAGGCGGCTGAATTGGAAGAATTACAGTCGAAGAAACACAAACGAGGGAAGGTTGTTGAAGAGAAACCAGTTGAGGAGAAATCAATTCTACATAGTACTTATCATTATTGGTATTTGTTGAATTGTTGGATTAATTTTGGTTTAATTTCCAGTACCGGATGCTGTCGATTATCAAGGACGAAGTTTCCTGCATGCCCCACAAGATGTTGGTGTTAATTTGAAATCGGACACACCGCCGGAACGTTGTTTCTTACCGAAAGCTCACATTCATACTTGGTCTGGACATACGAAAGGAATAGCAGCGTTACGGTGGTTTCCACGGACTGCACATTTGCTATTATCAGCAAGTATGGATTGTCGAGTTAAGGTTTGTTGTTGAAATTAACAATTTTATAAATTTTATTAAATTGTTGTGGATTTTCTAGTTGTGGGAAGTTTATAATGAACGTAGATGTGTACGTACATATTATGGACATAAACAGGCTGTACGCGATATTAATTTTAATAATTCTGGTAAACAATTCTTATCGGCTGGTTATGATCGTTTTATTAAATTATGGGATACAGAAACTGGACAAGTTATAAAACGATTTTCTAGTAGAAAAATACCGTATTGTATTAAATTCAATCCAGATCGGAATAAACAACATCTATTTGTAGCCGGAACGTCTGATAAGAAGATAATTTGTGTAAGTTTCTTCTATTTTAATCTCAAACAACCGGGTTACAACTGATGGGAAAATAAGTCAATTCTTTGATAGACGATTTCTCTTTTATTTTGTATGCAAAATTCAAGCGTGTAGACTCGTTGGAAAGAGCATTTCAAGCTGTATCTCAAGGGCCTTAAAGTTTTGGCAAATAACTCAGCCAATATGTAATAAATGTAGAAACTATTGATAGAAAATTGGAAGAGCTTAACGAATATCTAAGAAAATTTCTGATCGATTCTGTAGTTTTCCGGAAAATTAAGAGAAATGATACGATTCCTTGCACAAGTTTAAAATTGCACAAATTTTCAAACTTTTCATCAATTTTCCGGAAAACTAACGATCGGAAAATTTCTTCAAGATATAGCAAACTTTTAATTTTCTATAAATAGGGGAAACCATTGCAAAATAAGCAATATTGGCTAAGTTATGAGGAAAAATTTAAAAAAATAGGGGAAAACCTACTCTAAAATGTAACTCAAAATTACATGCGAATTTTTAAAAATGAAGCATCTTAAAATACTCTTTGAAGTCCCATTTAAACCATCCAAATTCGTTAAAAACAACTGACAAGGAAATATTCCCAGGTGTCCCCCTCCTATTTTAATGAAATTTGGATGTTATTCTCCATTAAATTCCAAGAGATGCATGTTTGTTTTTTTATCGGCGGAAAAACATATCTAGGGGGTGAAATCGCCAGTCAAAGTTTAGGCTCAAACGGGACAAACGGAATTATTCTCAGGGTGAAAAATAATGTAGAAGCCCATTGTTTGCATATCGAAATGTTAATTAGGGTAGAAGTTATAAGGGTTGAAAATAAGAAAATTGCTATAAGTCAAAAATTATTCATCGGATTTTGACAAAACTTAAGTCATTCGAAAGAAGACGAAAAAGTAGGAGAAACCTGTTTTTGTATTTTTTCGAAAAATTATGTTTAGAGGGTAACCACCCTTCAACCAGATTTGAATGGATCAGAAAAAACTTCACTATTCTTATTATCTTTAGGTTTTAATTCATAAATAGTGCTTTTCCATCAATATTCAACAGTTGGGGTGCATAACAATACAATTATCTTCATACAGTGCGTCCATAAAGTTTGGATCTTAAGAAATAAAATCAAAACTATGTATGTTTATGAAAAATCCCAAAACACGTCGATTTTATTTTCTCTTTGCGGATTTATTTCCTCTAGTTTCAGTCCCGTAAGATTGTCCCTTAAGGTAGGGTGAAATCAACCCTTAATATTTTAAATAGCACTAAGGGTCAAATGATATATCATTAGAAAGCCTATTTAGTTTCCTTTTCAACGCTGTTTCATTTTTAACTTCCCCGACCGGAGGGTAGGGAAGTTATTAGTTTCGGACCAAAATTTCGAATTCGAGATTTCACCAGATCTTTACGTTTTGAGGTCCCCTGAACACGTTTTTGAAGTTTTTAGCTTGATGTCCGTGTGTGTGTGTGTGTGTGTGTGTGTGTGTGTGTGTGTGTGTGTGTGTGTCTGTCGTTTCTCCAACGATTACTCAAAAACGGTTTAACCGATTGAGTTCAAATTTGGTCAGCACAAACTATTTGGTGGCCGTTCGAGTTGATTAGTTTTTGGTGCCAATCGGACCACGGGGGTGGAAGGGGGAGGGGGTTGATTAAAAAAAATTTAAGATAACGTATTAATTTGATATCACCAATCGAAAGGGCATATGCTTTTATGTCTGAAACGATATCCATCATGTGCGATGTTCTTTTCTTTTTTTAAATAAGGGCACAAAATATGCAAAATAGTTCAGTCAACCAATTCAAATTTGCCGCCTTCTATAAGGGATCGGTTGCCATAGAAAATTCAATTGCAAAATTTTGAAATGACAGTTCTGTGGTTCAGTCAAAATTTCGCAATTGAATCGTGTATCGAGTTTATAAGAAAGTTGAACTGAAAAGTGTGTATGGAACCACCAATTAGTGAACAGAGTTTTGGTTGACGAGGTGCTGGGGTGCTGGTTCCTCATTGAATTTTTCAGTGGTGGTGAGATAACCACGGCTCTTAATTCCCGATTTTGATTTTTATAGTAAGTTAGTTTTTTTTAAAACTTGGACTCGTGCATTAATTGTCGACTTCTGACACTTGTTTTTAATATTCTGATCTAATTCATGATTAACTATCCGGAATGTGTCGGGGAAGTTATTAGGCCGGTTCTTAGATTCGGCCCCTTTCAAATTTTTTGAATTTAGTCGAATTATGTTCGAGAAATTATTTTTTAAGATTTGAGTCAGCTACTGCAACAAGTAACTTTATATCTAAAATATTTAATTATTCATCAATAAAAATAAATAAAAAGTATATTATTGGAGTCGAGAGAATCCGCATTGGATGCGAGAAACTCACACACAATACCCACAGAAATTAAATATATGGGCAGGAATAATCGGCGACAGAATATTAGGGCCATTCTTTTTTGATAGTACTCTGGAGAAAAATACCTCAGTTTCCTCCAAAATGATTTACTGCCTGCTCTTGCTGTACTTCACCCCGACGAAGAAGATTCAGATGTTCCTAGTGGAATCTGGTTTCAACAAGACGGTGCACCGCCTCATTTTTCGTGAATTTTTGAATGACTGCCTTCCAGGAAAGTGGATTGGAAGACGAGGGCCAATAGAGTGGCCAGCTAGATCTTATCCCACTTGATTTTTATCTGTGGGGTTATTTAAAATCTAAAATTTGTAGACCGGAAAACCTTCACGACCTAAAACAGCGAATAATTCAAGCAATTCGCCTCATTGAACCAGCCACGATAAACAATGTTCTTCAAGAGTTTTTAAATCGAATTGCTTACTGCCAAGAAGTGAATGGGTGGCAATTTGAACCTGTATTATAATTTTAATTGAATTATATTTTTTTATGTATTTTTATTGATGAATAATTAAATAATTTAGACATGGTAGTTACTTGTTGCAGTAGCTGACTCAAATCTTAAAAAATAATTTCTCTAACATAATTCGACTAAATTCAAAAAATGAAATGGCGTTGAAAAGAAAACTAAATAGGCTTTCCAATGATATGTCATTTGACCCCTAGTGCTATTTAAAATATTAAGGGTTAATTTCACCCTGCCTTAAGGGACGAACTTACGGGGCTGAAACTAGAGGAAATAAATCCGCAAAGAGAAAATAAAATCGACGTGTTTTGGGATTTTTCATAAACATACATATTTTATTTCTTAGGATCCAAACTTTATGGACGCACTGTATATTGCATACCAATTCAATTTTCATGTTGGGCATTTTTGTTTATATGAATATCGATACTAAAATAATTATTATTTTGCGATATATTTTTTCTAGATCTGTTCTAAAACTTATTTATTTCCTCTATCGACATTCAATAATTCATATTTTAAATGTTAATAAGGTTTAATTATGTAAATTACCTTGCAATAAGCAAGTAACTTACACGATGCGAAAGAAATACACTGATATTAATCAAATTTTATAATAGTGAGCCAGAGTGGCCTGTTAGACGTTTAAAGAATTCTAATTGATGAAAATTTCTGAAATTTGATATGCACCCGTTTTTCAACCTGAACTACACCTGGAAAATATTTTCGTTGTTCTATCAACCCCGGTGTATGGGGTAGTGCACCCTACTTTCTTATTTTAAATGGAATAGTATATTTTTTATTCCATATTTAGATTCTATGATGAAAATGAAATGGACTTTGATAACATAACCTGTGACCTAGCGTTAATAGTTTTTCAGCAATTTCGACTTTTTCAGAAAATTTTGATTTTATAGTGTTTGATTAAAAAATTCATATATTTGAAGATATCGTTGATAGATAATCCAAATTTGGAACTCAAATAGTTTAAATTATGTACCTTATGCTAGATTTTTCAGAAATGAATTATCTTTCAGCATTTAGTCGAAATGAATTTTTTTTTCAGCCAATTTTCAGAACGCAATATCTTTCTTATTTAAAATGGAATGGTATATTTTTCTTTACACGGTTAGATAGAGAAAAAAATTCAACATCTAACTGTATTAACATTTCCTATACCTATCGCTGATAGTTTTTCGGCTATTTAAGATTTTCAATAGTTTTCACCCCAATCTGAAATTAACTAGTGTCTAGTTATCTGTGACTTAATAATTCGCCTATAAAGAAATGCATAGGAGGCTTAGCAACTTGCCATTAACTGTAACATTTGAGGTTAACAATGATTATTTTGTATGTTTTTTCAGCGATTTCAGCCAATTTTACATGAAAAGAAAATCCAATTAATTTAATTTAATTATTTGTCAATTTCTTCTATGATTTTTTAATTAAAAAATATAAAAATAATTAATTATTTAGATGTGAATTGTGACAGAAGATTGTTTCTCCAAGACCACTATGGTTTTAGTATTTCGTTTCAGGGGGTAAATGATTAGAAATCGAAAATCTTGAATAACTGAAAAATTATCAAGAATAGGTATAGGGAATGCTAATATGATTCGATGCAGAATTTTTTTCTCCATCTAACCGTGGAAAGAAAAATATACCATTTCATTTAAAATAAAAAAGTTATGGCGCTTTGAAAATTGGCTAAAAGAAAAACTGATTTCAGCTAAACGCTGAAAGACAATTTAATTCTATAAAATTTAGCGTAAAGTGCATAGTTTCAACTATTTGATTTGCAAATTTGGATTGTCTAGCAATTATACTTTCCGAGATATGATTTTTTTAATAAAATACTACAAAATCAAAATTTTCAGAAAAAAATCAAAATTCCTGAAAAACTATTAACACTAGACCATAGGTCATGTTATCAAAATCTATTTCATTTTTGTCATAGAATCTAAATATGGAATAAAAAATATACCATTACATTTCAAATAAGAAAGTAGGGTGCACTACCCTATACACCGGGGGTTGATAGGACAACGAAAATATTTCCCAGATATAGTTCAGGTGGAAAAAACGGGTGCATACCAAATTTCAGAAACTTTCATCACTTAGAACTTCTTATACTTCTAATAGGCCAACCACTTGGCTCACTCTGTATATTAAGGGGACAAGGTAGATCTCAAAATTTTAACCGGCGAAAATGTGAGCTTGTAACTTGCCATTTTTCGCTCGCCCTTGGGACTACCATAACTGGAAATAGATTTTTGAAAAGAGCATTTCCTATTGAATGCAATGGTTTTTCCCGTTTTTCAAAATGTTGATATAAATTTGAATTACAGACGAAAATCTAACATGTTTTTTTCGTATTTTTGTACAATTTCTTCTATTTTCTCTTATAACTTGGCCAATTTTGATTATTTTGCAAAAATTCTTGTACTGTTAGATAGCTAATAAAAAATTCTTTTCAAATCTTTAAGACATTTTCCGATTCCACCGTTAGTTTTCTGGAAAATTAAGAAAACTTCTGTACGCGACAACACCGTTTTTTCTACAATTTTTATCTGACAGCATTGATCAACCCTTCATTCGAAAGCTGATACAAAGGCGGAGAGTCAGATAGAAAGCTTTTTTTGAAAATTTGTAAATTGCCTGAGTTATCGCGGAAAAACCAACTGGTTTTTCTAGCATTGTTTTCACTTATTAAAATTAATTATTTTGCTTTGAAATACATACGGTTATGTAGATAGTTTTGTCCTGTTTCCGATTGGCCTATTATTTTTGTAAAAAGTGTTGATTTTTCGAAAGGTTGATCAATGCTGTCAGATAAAAATTGTAGAAAAAACGGTGTTGTCGCGTACAGAAGTTTTCTTAATTTTCCGGAAAACTAACGGTGGAATCGAAAATTTTCTTGAATTTTTGGAAAGAACTTTTTATTTACCATCTGACAGTACCAGAATTTTTGCAAAATAATCAAAATTGGCCAAGTTATAAGAGAAAATAGAAGAAATTGTACAAAAATACGAAAAAAACATGTTAGATTTTCGTCTGTAATTCAAATTTGTATCAACATTTTGAAAAACGGAAATCACCATTAGGGGCTATAAGAAATGCCCTTTTCAAAAATCTATTTGCGGTTGTTGTAGTTTCAAGGACGAGCGAGAAATCGTTTCACATTTTCGCCGGTAAAAACCATAAGATGTACCCTGTGCCTTTAAGAGATGATATTATTTTGTTATTGAGAAAAATGTGGTGCAAAATGCCATTGGAATTATAATAAACAAATAAACAGTACAACAGACATAAGGGTTGAAATTTGCTGAATTTTTATAAAACAAATACTAACCATTGTACTTTCACGACTTTTATGGAAAAATTCTGTAGGGGGTGAATTGACATTATATATAAATAATTGAACTTTAATAGTGAGAACAAATAAGTTTTAGAATAATTCTGGAAAAAATATATTCGAAAGTTATAATACAATAACAATTATTGTAGTATCTATACTCGTATAAAAAATAGCGTTCAGCATGAAAATTAAAAATGTAGGCAACAAAGAAGAAAATATTATTTTGTGCCCCAATTACTGAAAACTGATAAAAAGCACTATTTATGAATTAAAACATAAAAATAATAAGAATAGTGAAATTATTTTCTTATATGTATGTATAGATATGCTTGACGGGTGGTTTCCCCCTAAACGTAATATTTCGAAAAAATCCAAAAACAGGTTTCTCCTATTTTTTTGTCTTCGTCGAAATTCGATGAATAGTTTTTGACTTATAGCAATTTTCAACCCTTATAACTTCTACCCTAATTAACATTTCTATATGCAAACAATGGGCTTCTACATTATTTTTCACCCTGAGAATAATGCCGTTTGCCCCGTTTGAATATTTTAACTGGAAGTATTCGAAACTTAAAATGTCCCCCTTTGAGCCTAAACTTTGAGTGACGATTTCACCCCCTAGATATGTTTTTCCGCCGATCAAAAAAACATGCATCTCTTAGAAATCGATGGAGAATAACATATCCAAATTTCATTAAAATCGGAGGGGGACACCTGGGAATGTTTCCTTGTGAGTAATCGTCTATTGCATATCGAATGGTAAGCAACAATTGTATTCTCTAACTTTTCGGAGATCCATTACCATGACAACACGCTAGAATAAACAAAATTGAAGAGACAATACGAAAACCGTCCCTAACTTTGTCATTATAACTATTAACGAAAAAGTTGTAGAATACGACTGTTTGATTAATTTGCTTTTAGTGGGATACCCGATCTGGTGATATCGTACAAGAATACGATCGACATTTAGGCGCAGTTAATACAATCACATTCGTTGATGAGAACCGTAGATTTGTCACAACATCCGATGATAAAAGTTTACGTGTCTGGGAATGGTAATTATTGTTTTATTCTATTAATTCTTACTAAAATTTGAATAATTTCAGGGATATTCCAGTGGATATGAAATATATAGCCGATCCAACTATGCACAGTATGCCGGCGGTAACGCCCGCCCCCAACGGTAAATGGCTGGCATGCCAAAGTATGGACAATAAAATCGTCATATTCTCAGCATTGAATCGTTTCAAAATCAATCGAAAGAAAACATTCACCGGCCATATGGTAGCCGGTTATGCTTGTACATTGGATTTTTCGCCTGATATGAGTTATTTGATATCGGGTGATGCTGATGGTAAAACGTACATATGGGATTGGAAAACGACTAAATTGTACAAGAAATGGAAGGCACATGATGGTGTTTGTATCAATGTTTTATGGCATCCGCACGAACCAAGTAAAGTTGTAACAGCCGGTTGGGATTCATTGATCAAATTCTGGGATTAACTCTATTTTTTTTTAATCAATTACAATTTTATTTAATGTAGATTGACTTTATTGTGCATCGCCTGTTCTTCTTCATACATTTTCGAACTAATCAAATAATCTCTGGCTAATTTATATAGGATGTAATAGTTGAAAAATAATAGTAGAGTAATTGAGACGATATTATGCCAATAGATGCTGCGTACCAATAGGACTAATTGTACTAGAACCATTACAACGTGCAAGACTAGAATTATACTCAATGAGACTGATGGATTTTTAAAAATCAACTAAAAAAAATCGCCAATTAATCATTATTGTTGTGATTAAATTATTGATACGAACATAGAATCGCGAATAGACCGGATTGCCTGGTTCACTGGCATTACATTCACCTTGCGCCCGATACAAATCTTTACCATACTTAACTAGAGCCCCATACGGCCACAAAACGTCCTCATTCCAATTACTGTTAATCAATAGAATACTTCGAGTTTCTAATTTATCCCAATTGCCCAAATGTAGCGCCGAACGGTGGAGAATATCGCAATAACGCAACGATAAAATATGAGTTGTATAGGCAATAAAATTGCTTAAAAATATAAAAATCACAAATTGTGTCGCCCAATACACATCATAATAGAGGTAATTCTACAAGAAACAATATTAAAATAAATTCCGATTATCAATAGCGGATTACCGGGGCAAAACAACAGGGGATAAATCCGGTATAGTAGGCGTTCAATACGGAACTGAATAAGATTTGTTTCATTCGATTATTGAAATTCGTACGCAATTCTTCGACTTCTTGCCGGATCTCCGGGGCGGTCGATCGACAGGCGTGCAGCGGCGGCGGTGCGGAAGTATTGACGGTTATCAAGCCGAAAAACGAGGAGATTTTAAAACCGAACAATATTAGATAGACTTGAATCCTGGAAGTACAATTAGTTCAACAATATCGATAAAAATCGGCCAACTTACGGGTAGCACAAGTAAAGAATGTTGACTAGAGGGTGGTTTTGGACGATATAATAAGCGTACCATGATAACAACAGACAGATTATCGTAAACAATATAAATCTGTAAATGGGGTTTGTTAGTGTAGACAAATTTGTAAAAATTGAGGCTTACTTGTACGACGTACAGACAAGATTCAAGTATTTCGCTGGCACGAATTTCTCGAATAAATTCCGCCCTAAAATGTACACCAGTCGTCGCGACAATAAAATCACAATAAATCCAACTAAATTCAAATCGATTAGATAGAAATTCTAAAATCAATCAACTTTTATTAACGAGAATCTCGATGGAATTGCGAATTACCAAAGTTTGTCGGGTATACGAATTCGGTAGCCACCAAACTGTACGATAAAGATGTAAAAATTGTAAACCTCCAGTGATTAACGTGAATAAAAACATCAACAATTCGAAAAATAAATCATCATCGATCGGTGTATTGGGAAATGGGAAATGTTTCGGCGCTACCGGTTGTTCCAGCAACGGTACCGTCGGTATATTACCACTCGTCAAAGCCGTATAACGACTATTCGAGTTATCGCTCAAATAATTCGGTATAATCGGCGGCAATGAGTTGCGTAGAGTACGCGGTAAACGGCGATTACCGCCTGGCATTCTCTATGAACACTAATAATTTTACAATTTTCAATTTAGGTTAAATTGTCACAATGACAGTTGCAGTAGACCAATCAAAATCGAGCTTTTTGAGGTTGGTAAGATTGTACAGAAAATCGATTGGTTCGTGTAAAGCGGTTTATTTAAATCAATTCGAATCACTACCCGAACTGTAATCGACAAGATTTAGTTTTGTTTCTCTATTTGTAGTTTCCGGTTCGGTGATTTTACGCTTAATCCCCAAATCTTTCATTAGTGGATTATTAAGAATTTTTATCGCTCGTCGTTCTTTATCTACTGTAAAATTTGTGGTAGGTAATGATGATCGCGATAGGAGATCTTTGCGTGCGTTCTTCAAATTCTCTTCAATATCCACTGAAGATTTCAATTTCATACTCAATAAATTCGCCACTTTACGATCATCTTCACTTTCGCCCAATAACGGTATGTCTAAGCTTGATTTTTTGAGTAATTTCTGGTTTTTAGCTTCAGTTTGTTTAATTTCACAATTTCGCTTCTATAATACAAGAAATTTAGGTGAATTCTTTAAATTATTGGAGACTTACTCGAAATTCTTCACGTAATCTCTGATTGGCCGTATAATTATCGCCCCAACTAACTTCGTTTCTGTTGTATAACTGAACTAGTCTCGGTTTAGCGCTTTCATAGTTTGTTTTATCTTCAGTACCATGTTCTAATTTAAACATAGAATCATCGAACATTCGTTTTTGGGTTTCTTTAGTTTCCGGTATAATCTGTTCGTTTTGCGTCGGGTCCCAACGGTTTTCCTGGCGACGCGCCCCCGATACTATCACATACTCCAAATTCTACAAAATTTCCAAATATTACAATCATAATTGTTTAAAATTCAATAAAACTACTACCCCAGGATCGGTTTTTATAACAAAATGGTTATCGCAAAGATGGCATTTCATTTTGAATTGATAAATCGGAGTCGTATAGTACATTCCAAGTTTCGTCTTTTCGGCATTATAGCGTACACCCATTCCGATATGATTGTTGCAACCATCACACCAGATATTGTAGGGCATTTCGAAACGTACAATTATGATGCCAAGGTGGATTTTACGGGCACGTTCGCGTAATGCATGCGTACCTAAGAATTTATTCAAACCACCAGCTTTCGGATCGTAATCCGGTGGATAGTATTTATTCGTTCCTTTACGTTCACCCATTTTTAATCACCTTAAACAAACCAAAATTAATAAAAATTGTTATTAATATTAGAATTTTTCAGTTTACTAAAATTATACAATTTGAAGGTTTACAACAACATAACCCTACTTTGTGCTGTCAAAAGTGTTAAAACCTAGTTACCAACTACGAAATTTAGGAGATGTATCTATCTCTCTTTGTGATATAAGATTTGCTAGTTCTGTCTTTTTCTACCAGCGGTAGTCGCATGCGCTGATTCAATTGACAGGTTGGTGTAGTTAAGGGTGGTTCATATGATAAAAGCGTTTATCGCAACGATTTTTCTAATTTCTTGTTTATTTCTTAATTGATAAATATTAAACGCGTATCCTTTATTTCTAAAATAAAAGAAGTAAGAGTAAAGCCTAGTTTACACAGAAAACTATAAAAATAATACACTAGATTTTGGCGGTAAATTTGAAAATTTATATTTCGATCTAAATTTATAATTGAATAAAACTCATCAAATATGGTGCAGAATTTATTAAAATTTCGGATTAACAAAATACAAAACGTGTATTAAAATGTGATTAATAAATTACTAGAACAACAACGAATTTCAGCGATTTTACCAGCCATAATTGGCGCCCAATCCGGTATAGGTGACGTGAGAAACAGCCGGAGCAGCTGAATAAGCAACACCGATGGCAGCTGGAGCGGCAGCAATGGCAGCCGGAGCTGTAGCAATCCTCAATCCTGGATTGCTAATACGTACATCGGCTTTCTGGACACTAGAGAATGGAGTATCGATGGTTTTACTATACGTAGAAATCTGGCCCAAATTACCAAAACTACGGATGATATTTTGTGATTGTGATGTGATTGCTGGTGTGGCAATTTGTGTGGCTAATGGGGTACCATAGGAGACAATCGGGGAGGAGTAGGAGATGTGGGAGACAGCAGGAGCAGCGGAATAGGAGATGGCAGCTGGAGCGGTGGCTGGAAGAAGGCCGGCTTTGACGATGGCCAAAACAGCAGCTAATACGATCAACTAAATATAGAAATTGTTGATTATTTTGTTAATTATTGGATAAAATTGATTGAAACTTACTTTGAATGCCATTTTTGGTTGTTGTTTGTTTCGGTTTTGAGTCGATACTGTGGTGGATGATTGTTGGTCCTTTTATATGGAATTACAGGTATGCCTTTAGGCTCATTTGTGTTACACTTTCGATTTCGTACAAGACGGGGCCGGTTTTTCGGGTGGACAATACCACCTCGCCCCGTTGATTGAGACGAGATACACAGTTGTATTCTCTAACTTTTCGGCGATTCGTTACCATGACGATGATAAAGAGCGATAATCTCTTTGAAAAGTTTATATCTCACTCTTTTTAGTACTATCATATTTATAATTGGAAAGAGACATGAATGAAACAGATAATTCAAAAACACTATTGTTATGGTAACGAATCATCAGAAATTTAGAGAATACCACCAACGAATTGACAATTTGAGAAGCAAATGTTATAGGAGTTTGTCGTTGAATGGGGTGAAACTCTATGTCTCTATTAATATCTAATTGGGGGTTGAAATTTATCAAGATTGTTATTATTGTTGTTTCTTTATTATTATTATTGCTGTAATTTAATTACGAATGACCTGAGAGTCCTACATTCAAAAATTATTGCCTTTCTTATTTGTTTATTTGTAATAACAACAAAAAATTTACAATTACACCAACAATAATGACGACGACATTTAAGAACTTGTTGTTTCGAGAATTCTGCCACTAGAATCGGATCAAGGTGAAAATCCTCCAATTTCAATCCACCCAAACAAAACAACAAAACAACAGCAAAAAATCCACCAAATTTCCAATCATTAAATTACCAAGAAGACAATAATCTACCACTAATTAGTATTAAATCAATAATTTACCACACGAATAGAGAGACGAATAAACGACCTGACCTGCTGTTCTACATTTCTTCCTACTAAACGAAATTCACAAAATACACCGTGTCTTCTGCTACAGTTAGTTTGATGAATAAAGTCCCGCTAAGTATCAACTGAATTTGTTTAGTCTCGTCTAAGATTCGACACAAAAATGATCTTTAATTAATTTTTTAAGAATCATGGAAATTTTATTCTATCTCGTATTTCTTCAACAATATCTACAAGTAAACAGTTCACCTTTATTGGAAATTAGCGATATCTGGCAAAATAATAACAAGAATGATAGTGTTGCAGAATCATCGAGATTAGCTCGAGGTGAGTTGGAATATTTTCTTATAAATTTCAATCTAGTTAATTCCAATTAGTTTTGAATTTCTTCCCCGTGCCGGTCGAAGAAGAATGCTTATCGAACGATAATCGACGTAAAGGTAATGATTGCGATTAAGACAGCCAAAAGAAAAAAAAAGTCAATTTTTAAACAAAGAATTCTCGCTTATTTTCCAATGGATTTTAATGATCTTGACGGTATTTGAACGAGCCTTTCAAGCTACATGAGGTGGATCATTTCATTTTTGAAAATCCGAATGTAATCTAGAATTACAAAAGGCAATCTAAAGCTTTTTTTAGTATTTTTTTTACAGTTGTTTTTAAATCTTCTTTATAATTTCATTAATATTGCTTGTTTTTCAATAGTTTTCAAACAGCAAATTGAAACCGCTTTCCAAATATATAAACTAAATATGGAAATTTGGAAATATGGGAAATTCATCAGATTTCGTTCAGCTGGCTAAATTGAAAATTGTATCTAGGAAATTCATGAGAATTTCTAAACTTTTTATCAATTTTCCAAAAAACTAACAAAGCGATCGGAAAATTTCTCGCAGACTTGGAAAGCGCTTTCAATTTGCTATAAACTCTGTAAAAATCATTGTAAAATAAGCAATATTGGCAAAGTTATAAGGGAAAATATAAAAAATAGTCAACAAATACGGAAAAAAAAGGTTTCTAATTTCTTTCTATAACATACACATTTTCAGTAATGAAAACCGACCTGCAATGCTTCTTGAAATGCTCTTTCTTTTGCCGTGTAGATAATCCAAATTCCTTAGCAAACAACTGAGTAATCGCTTTTTTAATACTAGTATTTTTCCATGGACCGAATCGAAAAGTAGTGAACCTTCCCCTTAAATTTCCCTCTGTAACTCTAGATTACATCCGAATTTCTAGAAATAAAGTAGCCCACCACCACTTGCATCTTGAAATGCTCTTTCAAACACCGTTTAGGTCATTAAAATCCATTGGGAAATAAACGAAATTTCTCTGTTTGAAAATTGTTGGCTGACTAGTAACAACAATTAAAATTTAAACAAATTTCAGGCGTCTGCATGAACGCGTACGAGTGCCGCATTCAGAGCGGCTCCTCGCACGGCCCTTGTGCCTTAGGTTTCGGTGTTTGTTGTGTATGTGAGTGGCTAAAATTGGAATAATTAAAGTCTTATTTTTACATGGTATCGATTTGTAGTTACAGCCACCTGTCAGCAGCAAGCTTTCAACAACATTACGTATTTCGTCAATCCGGATTTCCCCGATTTGTCGCGCGATATGTCGGTGTGTTCGTTGGAAATTAAGAAGATAGATCCGGAAATTTCGCAATTACGCTTGGATTTCATACATTTCAATTTGGGTCAACCGAACCGCCGTACCGGAGTCTGCGAGGAGGACGTTTTTATTCTATCGAACGGTCGGCAAGGCGAGAATTTGCGCGAATTGAAAATATGCGGCTTAAATAACGACCAACACGGTGTTTATTATCAACAAAACCAATAAATTGTCTAAACTTTTATAAATTTTACAGTTTATTTCGATGTCGAAGATGTAGAGGAGACGATTACAATAACAATGAATTTAAGTAAACGTATCGTATCCCGTCTGTGGGAGATTCGTGTAATTCAAGTACCGTTCATACAGCGGGCTCCCAGTGGTTGTCTACAGTACCATACCGGCCCGACTGGTGTAATACAAACGATGAATTTTGCTGATAATGGGCGCCATTTAGCCGATCAGGATTACACGATTTGTATGCGCCAAGAGGGGGGTATGTGCAGTATAGCGTACGAACCATGCGATGAGAATTCGTTTAAAATCGCACCAAATTTGGACAATTCGACAAATCCTGAACCATCAATTGTCGGCGATATCGAGGAAGGTTCTGGTGACGCTGGGTTACAATCGGCGCGCCAAATCGAATCGAATTGTAACGATCGGATAGTCTTACCTTGCGATTCTGATGATTTATTGATGGTTATTATAATTTTAATTTTATAATGATTGATTTATTATCGATTTAATTTTGTAGATGGATAATCTAGAACCGGGTTCTTGTAATGTTGTCCATTGTGGTAAATCGTTTTGTCCACAAAATGAGGGTTTATGTCGTGTTGAAAGTAGTGCAAAACCGTTTACAGTCGGTGTACATTTCGGACCGAGTGCTCGAGAAGAACTACCGGATGATAATTTGGGCATGTGTTTGATTTATGAACAATTACCGTGTGATTTTTAATAAGTAATTGTTTGATTTTAGATGCTTCAAATACTAGTCATTTTGTTAAAATTGAAATAAATTTACCGTTTTTATTAATTTGTCTATATTTTAAGGGGACAAGGTAGATCTCAAAATTTTAACCGACGAAAATGTGAGTTTGTAACTTGCGATTTCTCGCTCGTCCTTGGGACTACCATAACCGAAAATAGATTTTTTAAAAGAGCATTTCTTATAGAATGGAATGGTTTTTCCTATTTTTCAAAATGTTGATACAAATTTGAATTACAAACGAAAATCTAACAACATGTTTTTTTCGTATTTTTGTACAATTTCTTCTATTTTCTTTTATAACTTGGCCAATTTTAATTATTTTGCAAAAATTCTGGTACTGTCAGATGGCAAATAAAAAGTTCTTTCCAAAAATTCAAGAAATCTTTCGATTCCACCGTTAGTTTTCCGGAAAATTAAGAAAACTTCTGTACGCGACAACATCGTTTTTTCTACAATTTTTATCTGACAGCATTGATCAACCCTTCATTCAAAAGCTGATATAAAGGCGGAAAGTAAGATAGAAAGCTTTTTTTGAAAATTTGAAAATTGCCCTCTTGCTTTTCTTTGTTTTATCAACCACGTAAGGTGGAACTTCACTCTGTGAAAATAGAAACCACTAGTTCAAAAATTCTGAAAAAATTACCATAGTTTATTACTATCCTAAGCATTGTTTATGCCAAATTAACAAAACTTCTATCGAGTAGTTTTTGGAAAAAAGCGAAAAAACCTCAAAAAAACATGGTTTTTACAGGTTTTTATTTTTTATTTCAAAAACTACTCGATAGAAATTTCGTTGGCTTTTGTATCACATCTAAATAGGTTTTATACAGCTTCTCAATTTTTTTGATTGACTTTGAACTAGTAGGTTTAGCAAAAAGGCCGAAATTACGAATTCGCGTATTTACAGTAGTATACGCTTGAAACCAAATTTAGGACGTAGAAGGGGCACTAAGCATTAATAAGAATCAAATTATTGGGCATCAATGTCAATATTTTTGCTAAAAAGGGCATTTTAAAGTTGTATTTTGAAAATGCCGGCCAATTTTTGCTATACTGAATAGTAGCGTCCTCAACTAAAAGTGGATGTTTTTGTAAGTTCTTTCTATGAGCCATCTGCCATTCAGAGGCTCAATTAGGGAAATAAAAAGATGAAATAAATAGAAATGTTCAAAAGAATATCGAAGTACATAATCAACTATGTATTTATAATCTTATATTACACTATGTATAAGCTAGCTAGAATTTCATTAGTCAACTTGATAAATAAAATAATAAACAATGGTGAATTCTTTATAAGTATATAAGTATATATTGTATATGTATTCGTTTTGATTCTACCAAAAATGATAATTCGAAACAACAGAAGCAAGATAATAAAAAAAAAAATGTAGTCGTAATACAAATAATAGAAAGATTTAGCGAAGAGGACAGCCGTCCTATAAAACCATCAAAACAGTTATTATTGTTTTATTTAATTAGGACGGCTGTTCTCTTCGCTAAATCTAAATCTAAATCGTTCTACAGTAGAACGGATAATTAAAGATTCTGTAAATTATAACTATAATTTGAACGTTCAGGTATAAGATAGAAAAAAGTTCTAGACATCGGGAAAATTTCAACCCTTTAGCTTTTGATCGAACATTATACCACATCGCTAAATCTATTCACTTTCAATTATTTGTATTACAATTTTTTTTTATTATCTCGTTTCTGTTGTAAATCGCTCGATCTTTGTTCAACATAAGCAAATCGACATAGGTCCACTAATTTTACAATTTACATGCGCCAGACAAAAATATAAAATATCGATATCTACATTTGATTCCTTACTAATAAACAATTGTGATAATCTCCAATTGTTTATATTACTGTGCAGACGTGTTAGTGCTGACGCTATCTCTTTCTGTATTATTTTTGAGAACAACATTGTTGGTTGGAAAATATGACTTTCTCGGAAAAATTAATACAATAATGCAATTTATTAGGCAACATACCGAATATATGTATAAAGTCGTTATTATGTAGTCTAACTTGATTACTATCTTTAATAGGGGGATTTTTCTGACAAAAATGTGTTTATCTTCCAGGACATTTTTTAAGAAATTTGTACAGGGTGTCCAGTACAAAGTCATACTCCTATTATTTTGTTGGGAATTTGTATTTTATTTTAAAAATTATAAACGTTCGTGAATTTTCTGTATTATTTATTTTCAGCTTGTCCAGTTCATGATTACTGGGTGTCCATTTGGACACACAACTGTACCTTAAAAAATGCCCTGTTATCTTCATAATAAATTTTGAAAATTGCTGGATTAGGATTGAATAGAAATAGAAATAGTTCTAATTATTATGGAAATTCAACTGTTCATTTTTTATAAAAGCACATAGATTTTGTCTGCAATGTGTATAAAATCAAGAACTTTTATTTATAAAGAGACCGATAAGTAATCCTACCCCATCGAGTTAAAAAAAAAATTTTACATAGAAATTGACGATTGCAATGACAAAAGATTTTAAAATCTCATATGCAAGAAAAGGAGGCGTGATGTATTAGTATATAATCGGAGTGACGTGATGGTATATGACAGGAATGAGAAATAACGACTGCGCTCGGAGCCATCTACTGACCAGTAGAGTTCACTAAATATTAATCATTTTTACTAAGTTTTCAATCGGTAGAAAGTTAGAAATTTTTTCCTCATACAAGCTGCCGACAGCGCTAACTCGCGTTTTAAAAACGGAAATAACGGAGAGTGAAGTTCCATCTTAAGGCGCCGATTCACAACTTGGAAAAAAGTAGAATATTCCACGATTTCCCTTTTTAGGCTCATTTGAAAGAGCATTACAAGGCACATAAGAAAAACTATTTATTTTTTGGTAAATGTTGTGGAATTTTGAGTTATAGATGAAAATCTAGAAGCATGTTGTTTCCCTATTTTCCCTTATAACAGTCAATATTAATTTGTTTCCAATGACTATAGAATAAATCGATAGCAAATTACAAGAATGGAAGATCTGGGAAATTTTCAGATCAATTCAGTAGTTTTCCGGAAAATTGAGAAAAGCTTTAAAACGGAAAAGAAAGATTCAAGTGCGCAGTTTTAAAGATGACGCATTTTCTAGACATAGAGGCTAGGTGGAAGGAAAAATCCCAGTTGAATTTAAATCAATGTTTTTTTTTAATTTAAAGTAATTACGATTTAAATAAATACATTCCAAATACGTATGAATGGTCTAAATGATTAGATATAGTCGGGTTATCAATGAAATTTTAATATTTTGGTTTGCTACAACAACAAATAGATGACAAATCAATAATTTCTTATTGTTGATAGTTGTTCATATAAAAATTGTAATTGTAATATTAACAATAATTGAAACTATAAATCCACCAAGTATTCAATTCATTGAATTAATTCAATTCTATCTCTAGATTGTCTCTTTCAAAACAACACGATTGTGTAACGAGAATCTTGTCGCATAACGTACGACTCAGAATTTAATCGACATTAAAACTAAAATAGAATGTATTTGATATTAATTTCAATAATTGTAACGTTATTATTGTATTTTGTGGTGAAAAAATGGCAAAAACAGAACAAATATTGGCAACAGAGAGGCGTAAAATCTCTACCATCATTACCGATTGTCGGCAACATGTCCACATGGATTTTACGACAAGAATCCATACCGGAATTGATTTTAAAACTCTACAACCAATTCAGAAACGAACGGTAATTATTGTGAACAATTTCTATATTTGAAATCTCCCCAATTTTCTTGTAGTTATTTTGGAATTTTCCAATTAACCATACCGACACTTATTGTAAAAGACCCGGAATTAATAAAAACAATAACGATAAAAAATTTCGACCATTTCATCGACCACCCCGGATTTGTATCAGCGGATATCGATCCGTTATGGGGTAAGAATTTGTTCGCCAGCAAAGGAAATCGTTGGCGTACCTTACGACAAACGATAAGTCCGGTTTTTACGAGTAGTAAGATGCGGATGATTTTCGTATTGATGGATCAGTGCGTCCAAGATTTCATCGATTATTTCAACAAACAAAACCGAGATTTGATTGAAATCGAAATGAAAGATTGCCTTCAACGGTACACAAATGACGTGATCGCTACGACAGCTTTCGGTATTAATTGTAACTCGTTGGAGGATAAAAATAACGAATTTATGGTGAATGGGCGCCAATTAACCGACTTTACAGGAGTCAAACGGTTATTATTTTTCATTCATGCTAATTTTCCAACATTGGGGAAGGTTAATTTGTCGATTAATTTTCGTAATTTGTAATTTAATCGGTTTTAATTTCAGTTGTTGAAAATCAAAATCGTACCGAAGAATGTGGGCGATTTCTTCACCGATATCATCAAAGAAACCATCAAAATTCGCGAAGAACAGAACGTAATCCGTCAAGATTTGATTCATTTGTTGTTACAAGCGCGTAAAGGTAAATTTCGTGACGATTTAAACGATTCGAATTCAGTCAAAACCGGCTATGCTGAAGTGGAAGAATTCGAAATGGATCCATCGAAAAAACAAGAATTTCTAACAGATGAAGATATCGTTGCTCAAGCTTTAATATTCTTCTTTGGTGGTTTCGATACAGTCTCATCACAAATGAGTTTCGTATGCTATGAATTAGCAGTAAATCCCGCAGTACAGGCGAGATTACGTGACGAAATTCAAACAACTTTAAATCAAAACGGTGGCCAAATCAAATACGAAACCCTCTTGGGGATGAAATATCTCGATATGGTGGTGAATGAAACGATGAGGAAATGGCCACAAGCCACCTTTATAGATCGTATTTGTACAAAACCCTTCACTATAGAACCAAAACTAGACGGTGAACAATCAGTTACGATTAATATCGGTGATGTTTTGTGGATACCAATCTATGGAATCCACCACGATCCGGAATATTACCCGGATCCGGATCGTTTCGATCCGGAACGTTTCAATGATGAGAATCGTGAGAAAATCGGATCGTTTACTTATATACCATTCGGTTCCGGTCCTAGGAATTGTGTCGGTTCGAGATTTGCGTTATTAGAGACGAAATTGTTGATATTTTATTTGGTGAGGAATTTCGAAATTGTGCCGGTTGATAAGACGCAAATTCCGTTGAGATTGCAGAAGAATAATGTCCAAATGACTGCAGAAGGTGGATTCCATCTGGGTCTTAGGAAGATTAAAAATTGAATATTTGTTGTAGATTGTTTTGTGAAATTTTAGAATAAATCAAAACTAACAATCTTAGGGACCGCATTAGATAAAATACATTTCATTAAACTTTGTCTAATTTTTCGGGAAACTAACAATGCGATCAGAAATTTTTTTGCAGATTTGGAAAACGCTTTCAATTTGCTACTGTCATATACATACATATTGAATATATTATATTACAATATAAGGTCAGAAAGTTAATCGTTGCAGAACGAGTGTGAACACGTTGCGGCACGAGCGGAGCAATATGCGATATTGCCACAATATTGCATTGCCATGTAAAAAAAATTTGAAAGTGGCCGAATCTAAAAATCGGCCAAATAACTTCCCCGACACAGTCCGGATAGTTAATCATGAATTAGAATAGTATATTAAAAATAAGTGTCAGAAGTCGACAATTAATGCACGAGTAAAAGTTAAAAAAAAAAACACTAATTTATTATAAAAATCAAAATTGGGAATCGAGAACCGTGGTTATCTCACAATCACCGAAAAATTCAAGGAGGAACCAGCACCTCGTCAACCAAAACTCTGTTCACTAATCAGTGATTCCACACACAGCCTTTTCAGTTCAACTTTCTTATAAACTCGATTCACGATTCAATTGCGAAATTTTGACAGAACGAGAGAACTGTTATTTGAGCGCAGAGTAAAAAGTAGTACGGTAGTCCCAACAAAAACATGGAAAAATTCAAATCATATGGATTGAATTGTCGAGGGAACATACATTTCTTTTTTGTGGAAAAATTAAAATTTATATTATTTGAAAACATTTATATAATAAAAGAGCGCTAACCGAAACACAAAACCCGCTCAAAAAAACCGCTTGAAAACAAATATTCTGAGCAAGGCCTGCTAGATTTTTTAGCGCTTCGCTTATAACAGGCCTGCCCATTTGGCGAGAACTCCATAAGAAGAACTTTCTTGATGAAACGCCAACTTTCGCCACTGTGGCGCCAATACCTGAACGAATCTTGAATTGTGATTGGTAACAGATTTCCCGCCAAAAACGAACAAACAAAGCAACCAAAGATGGCGTATCTAAATAAAGACAGAAAAACTAACTATGCCGTTTTATATTCCGATAACTAGCGCCAATGCGGCCAAAGTTCGCATTTTTCTCGGGAAAATGAACGAAGACAAATGGGCAGGCCTGTTATAAGCGAAGCGCTAAAAAATCTAACAGTCCTTGATTCTGAGATTATGTTTCAAAAATGACAAAAGAATGTAAACAAACGCGTAGGATTTTATGCCTTCAGTGATACCAACAGTAGATATCATTCTGCCTTTATAAACTACCGTTATAAATTTTGCTACACATTTAAAATTATGTTGGATAACCTTCTAAACTGTCATTTCAAAATTTCGCAATTGAATCGTGAATAGGGAATATACAGGCCCCTGTCAGTTATATGGGTGGGGGAGTCCGTCAGTCACGTGGTATAAATGCACAAGAACTTTCAGATGGCGCCACAAACCAAGTTTCTTAAAGTCACTGTTGGTGACTTTAAGTTTCTACCTGCTCCGGAATTTATCTATGTTTCTCACTCTACTTTTATCCTCTCTCTTCAATATAAGTTCCTATTAGTACCACAGGTGGCGCTTGTAATTTTTTGTTACATTGAAATTAAGTAAACAGTTTTTAAAACAAAAACAACCCCGCCATTTTTATTAGTAAAGCGAACCATTGCAAATTTGTTGTTTATTATCGAATTATTTTATGAATAATTTTTTCAAAAAACACGACTAGATCTTATTCGAAATTCAGATTTGAATTATTTTATGTATTGTGTGCGTGTGTGTGTATCTAAAAACAATTTAACAAAAACATTTTGAATTGATTTATTTTCGTTTTTACGATCTCCGAAAACCTGTAAGTACATTTGAACTTTTTAATTAAATTCTTTAAATTAATTTTTAATTTTCAATTTTCCCATGTTAGATAGATGTGTGTCTTGTAGAAAAACTGCAAATGAACAATTTCCCCCACATTCTATTCCTCTAAAGCCGTCAAAGTAAGTGCAATTTAGCCATCAACTCAAGTAATAATAACAAGCAACAATGATAGACAATGATAAATAGTGATTACGTCTAATCAAGTAATATATCCAGAATCTGTTTCCTGGAAGATTGAAACATTGAACAGGAAATGAAATATTTGGACTTCTAACTAAGATTACAAATATACCGTCAGTTTCACGGTTATATTAGTCATTTTTCCAGGAATATTTAGTAAAATTGGATTAATAAATATGTAAATCTCATTATTAATGGGTATTTTCATGATAATAATAGCAATTGGTAGTAGCACAAACTGCATTTGTTGTAGATTATCTGTAAAAAATTGTATTTCTTTTGCTATTTCTATTAATCAAAGAAAAAAGATCTACCTATCATAATTGTCTGTTGCATGTCAACTAATATCAGGCGTTTTATTGTTAATTAGTTAGCTTAGGATTTTTTATACCGTACGGTAGCTCTGACGTCATCGCTCCGAACTCGAATATATGTCTGCGATCTGCAGTTGGAACCGGCTCTTTCTGTAGAATTATATGTTTATTTGTTGTGCTTGTCGTACTCCAATCATTCAACGTAGTTAATAAAGTAAGAAAGCGATGTCACGTACAATAAACAAGGGGTCCATTGTGGTCGATATTTACTCGTTTTACACTATCGTTCCATAAGCGCAGCAAGTAGGTTTAAATACGAAGTGTATGTGAATGGACAAATTCAAATTAATGTTTTTTTAAATTTTTTAAGACATCAAAATAATAATACAGATTATAAAAAAATTATGAAATTATCGAAATATCAGGTACATTTAAAAAAAAATTGAATATTTGAAAATAAAATTATAATTGTTAATATTTAATTTGTAAAAGATTAAAAGCAAAGACCAAGGTTATTTCTATACATACAGCCCGATCCAAGAGTCTATGGAGAGTAGCTGTAACTTTTTTATTTATTGATAGAATTGAATGATTTTAACAAGAACTTGAAGGGGAACACCCAGGCTACCTGTTGGAGGTGGAACCACCTTCCTACAATAATTAGAAATTAGGCAAATTGATGTCAACTTTCGAAAATTACGTAATATTCGATGAAAATCTCTTGTCCTTAAAAATTCAAAATCAACTAAATACGAAAATAATATCTACCTTTTGAAAAATCAATTAACCTTTGCTAGAAAAAATCCAAAAATTTGTGAATTATTTGAAGGGGTGATTGAACTGCTCTAAAAATCTAGGCCAGGGAATCCCTTGTCCTACCAGCAATAAATTTAAAACGACAACACTTGAAGGATCACACCATTTGGGCAATTCGACACACTGAACATCTGGTTTTGTGTTATTCTTCTTCTGCCTGTGTCGTCTCTGTTTATTTTATTTTTTCGAAGCATAAAATAGTATTTAGGAAATTTGCAAAATAAATTCCGAACTAGAATTACAGATGTCAAATTACAACTGAATTCATTAAATTAAAAACGTTTTCCTGTCTATACCTCCTGAAATGTTGTTGAGAGTGAATCGAAACTTTATCAGAAAATTACACAGTTGCATTGAACAACGAGGGCGACACGTAGAACACTTGTTATAGTGTCTATAATAACCGCTAATTTTGTTATCGATTCTATTATTATTGTTATTATTATTATTATTATTATTATTATTATTATTATTATTATTATTATTATTATTATTATTATTGTTATTATTATTAATATTATTATTGTCTATTTTCGTTTTGTTCTTATTGATTAATTATTTAATGTTTTATTATTAATTACTACAACGTGTACATAATCAGTTATGTTAAATAAAACGTCTGGAATTCATACGTGCTCATGAATTATAAAGAAAAATTTATTTTGCAAATTTCCTAAATACTATTTTATGCTTCGGAAAAAATAAAATAAACAGAGACGACACAGGCAGAACCAGATGTTCAGTGTGTCGAATTGCCCAAATGATGTGATCCTTCAAGTGTTGTCGTTTTAAATTTATTGCCGGTAGGGCAAGGGATTCCCTGGCCTAGATTTTTAGAGCAGTTCAATCACCCCTTCGAATAATTCACAAAATTTTGGATTTTTTCTAGCAAAGGTTAATTGATTTTTCAAAAAGTAAATACTATTTTCGTATTTAGTTGATTTTGAATTTTTAAGGGCAAGAGATTTTCATCGAATATTACGTAATTTTCGAAAGTTGACATCAATTTTCCTAATTTCTAATTATCGTAGGAGGGTGGTTCCACCTCCAACAGGTAGCCTGGGTGTTCCCCTTCAAGTTCTTGTTAAAATCATTCAATTCTATTAATAAAGAAAAAAGTTACAGCTACTCTCCATAGATTCTTGGATCGACCTGTATGTAGGTGTTTATATGTGCAAAAATATCTAATGAGACCACGGGGAGGCGGACATACCCTCACCAGGGTAGGTAAAAATTAATGGGAGACATTTTAGAACATAAGCAACTACAAAATGGTTAGTCGAGTTATTCCATTCAAATGAAACAATAAACAAAAACAATCTCATGCATTAGAAATGTCAGTATTGATGATTGAATATTTCTCTAAATTAGAAGAAGAAAATTTCAATCTCTGGTCAGATACAAATGATTTAAAAAAATTACTCGTATTAATTTTTTGTGTTACTTTTTTCCTCAAAGTGTCTATCTAAACAATTAATATTTTATTGTTAAAATAGTTTGTTTCCATTATACAAGGTCAATTTTATCCCTGATTATGATAAAAGTCCAACGTGTATGAACTAAATTAATATTTAACTTTAATTCAATTAATGTGCAATATTTGATATTTTTTATTTGAGTTTACAATTTTCTTCTTTTGAATTGAATTTTTAAACATTGCAAAACATCGAGTATGACCAAACTGAAGTAACTATATTCCATATAGTTATCATTACGATTACAGTAAGATTCGAAAGTCACGAACGTCCATGGCGTGAACTAAAGGTAGTTACAGAATCCTAAGCTTATTAATTAGTAGTACCACAAAATCTTTTTGTTGTAAATGTTTGTATCAAACTTTTGATAGGTACTTTCATTATTGTAATAATCGTCATTTTGTATATCATGTATTTTATTGTATTTTTATGTAATTTATTGAATAAATTTATATTCAAATAATTTTGTGTTTGAATACTTTCAATTGCAGTATAGAACAAAATTGACATTTAAATTTCCCGCGCTTAAATAGCATTTAAACTTCCCGCGCTTAAGTAACATTTAAATTGCCCGCGCTTTTAATTTTCATTCAACCATTAGTAACAACGTTTCAAGCGCCATCTGAATCTTCTAGTACATAAAAGTTGTATTTACCGTTCTAGAACGGCAAGTACAACTTACCGTTGTAGCAACCAGTAAAAACAACATACCGTTGTCAAATCAGCTGTAGTAAATAAACAAAAACGCTTGATTGTGCAAAAATGTTATTTAAATTACCTTATATTTTCCAAATCTCTCTGGGGGTGCTAATTTAGATTTTGGGGCTGCTTAGCACCCCCAAGTACCCCTCTAACTACGCCAATGATCATATGGTAATATTTCCATCAACATATGTTGAAGTCGTGGTGGAGTGTTCTGAAGTGGTTTTTTAAAAATGATTTCCAATGGCTTCTAATCAGATTCAATTGTTCCATTATGGTTTCCCCAAATATATGTATTCATGAAATTTTTTACATGCCGTTGTTATTGCCAACATCTCCTTCTCCATTTGACTGTAGTTTTGTTGTGTTTTGGTGAATGCTTTGGCGATGAAAGCAATTGGTCTATTATTTTGTAACATTACACCACCCATTGCTTTACTGCTAGCATCTACAGACAATGTAATAGGTTCATTTACTTTGAAATAACCTAAGACCGGAGGTTTTTTTGAGTATTTCTTTTAAATTTTCGAAAGCAATATCTTGAATCGCTGTCCATTTCCATTTAGTTTATTTTTCTAAAAGGATTCTCAATGGAGCCGTTAGATCTGCCAAATTTGGTATAAATTTGCTTAGGTATGTAGGTAAGTAGAATTCAAAACATTGTTTTAAAACTTAACACCGTTAATGCTGAAATTGATGATGAGATGATAATTTCCAAAAAAAAAAATTAAATACTTTACCCGATCAGTATAATCATTTCTTGAGTGCATGGGACTCGACAGAAAAAAATTATTTGTTTTGCATTTGTATTTCTTATTATATTAAGTATTGTTTGTATGTCATTATTTAGCAGCGGGATTTTGCCCCAAGTTTGGGGCAAACACGTGACTTCTCCAAACTCTATTGCAAGTTAGCGATCGACAATAACAACTCGATACCGTATTCGAATAACCCCTCTACTCATTACTGTTGGATCGCTATAATCATTCAGCTTAGTTGATGAAATGAGCGGGCGACGTCACAAACAATAAACAAGTGGTTCACTGCAGCTGATTTTTGCCCCTCTCTTACTGGATTTTCATAAGCGGAGCGAGTGGGTTCAAGTACTTGCACGAACACAACAATGTTCGAGAATCGGTCTATCGTTTTAGTAATTGAAATTACAGTAAGAATCGAAAGTCACGTACGTCTATGATGTACGTAGACGATTGTCGCGCGGCATCTAAAGGCGGGAACACGATCCCTAAGCTTAGTCATTATTAAGCTTAGGGATCGTGTTCCCGCCTTTAGATGCCACACGACAATCGTCTGCGTACAGCATAGACGTACGTGACTTTCGATTCTTACTGTAATTTCAATTACTAAAACGATAGACCGATTCTCGAACATTGTTGTGTTCGTGCAAGCATTTGAACCCACTCACTCCGCTTATGAAAATCCAGTAAGAGAGGGGCAAAAATCAGCTGCAGTGAACCACTTGTTTATTGTTTGTGACGTCGCCCGCTCATTTCATCAACTAAGCTGAATGATTATAGCAATCCAACAATAACGAGTAGAGGGGTTATTCGAATACGGTATCGAGTTGTAATTGTCGATCGCTAACTTGCAATAGAGTTTGGAGAAGTCACGTGTTTGCCCCAAATTCGGGGCAAAATCCCGCTGCTAGGTCATTATTAATGTAAATTGCTGAATCGAGACTATTCAATGTCAGGATGGGCCGAAGCTGTAGTCAACCAATTCAAGTTGGCCACCATACCGTGACGCCCTCTATAAGGGTCGCCATAGTAATCAGTTGATATAGAAAGGAGTTGATTTTTTGTGTGTAAGATTCAAATTGAATTTTCGGCGGTTGTGAGAGCCACGATTCTCAATTTTGATTTTGATTGTAATTTATAGTTTTTTTAAAATAAAGTATCTACATACAGATAACTTACACGTATTATAAAAGGAACTTAAAATACAAGTCGGATGAAAACGTTGAAGACGGAACAAACGACTCCGGTCGTCTCAGAGCTACGGCAGAGTGTAAAAAGTACCAACGGTTCCGGTTGCCGCTGAGCCCCTGCGGAACAATGACGATACAAGACGGTTCAAAACGGTTATCAGCTTCTCCAGTCGCCACAAACCACCATGTAGACGTCGGTCAAAGGATTGGTCGTGTCCGGTTTAGCGGTAGAAGGTAATAATGTATACAGCGAGTTAATGCGGCTTATATTAAGTGGCTTATCAGTTCCAATTCTTTTCTTTCGATGCTTCAATGATTGTCTTCTAGTTTACAGAAAATTGAAAAAACTTTTCAGATCTTCAAAAAATCCTGCGATTGGCTCGTTGATTTTCTGACAGAAATTGGAGGACCTACATTACATATTTTTCTTCAATTGGTGTCTTAGGCCCGGTTCTTCTTCATATACTAAGTCTATCCTAAATCTAAGGACACCTCAAGTTAAGGACAGTTTTAGGTTGTGAATTCCGTTCTTCTTGAAAAATTGTGGACAAACTTAAGTTGGATATGATATGCGATGTTGCCGACATTAAGCGATTGTGTGTTTAACAAATAGGTCAAATTTAAGTCGGGGTTAATTTACAAGTGTAATGTGGAAGGTTCTTTCATAGTTGTTCATTGTAGACTATGCAAGCGATGCAAGCCATATGCAAGCATCCAAACGGTCTTGATATTGTTGTATTATTTTATAATAAATAGAATTGTATTTTTTCATTTATTATGAGTAATTAATCTCTTACCTAATACATGTTGGTTTAATATTTAGCAATTGTAGTATTGAAAATCGGACACCTTCATTTGATAACCGAAACCGTTGCCTCATTATCTGTCCATTTTTTAAAATGATCTTCTAGTGGGATATAAATTCTAATTCGGCGATTTCGACAAAAACTCAATAAATCAAAATCATCTTCATATTCTGTTACAAATGTTCATAAGTTTTCCATCATCAATGAATTAATTAGTAAGAAAGTAATTCAAATATAAATATGACCAGACGTTACAGACTATAAAATTGCACAAATCTTCAAAGTGGAACTTGTATATTGCAATGGACCGGTGGTATTGCCCGGTTTTTATTTATTTCGCTAAAATTATGTACAATAGTAATATTTTCGAGTACATAATTTCTAAAATTTTTGTGCAGATGGATATAATTGTAAACCTTTATTTCGACAAAGAGAAACTTCAGGTAAATTTCCTGGAATTTTTACTTGCATACGAACATAGGTATATTCATATCGACTTTAAATTGAAATATTCTAACATTAAAATTAATTAAATTAATTTTTCATTCAGTAAAGATATACTTAATTATTTTTGCATTAATATCGTAATTGACATTAATATCTAATAATTTTCCTGAACATTAATATCATAAGAATAACTGTTATTGTTAACGACAATTTTAACAATTTATGCAGAAAAATTGCATTAGATTTCGTTCAGCTTAAATTTAGTATCTAGGATAAGGTTCCGATTTTGTCGACTTAGTTTAGGCTCGAGGATAAGTGCGTATCTCGACTTAAATGTTCAAGAAGAACGCCAAATCATTACTCAACGTAAGGTCTTCCTATTTCGAGACTTGAGTGTGCGAAGAAGAACCGGGCCTAAGAAATAGCAGTTTTTAGCAATCGATGTCTCTTTTGTTTGATGATGTATTGTAATATATTATATTATAGACTATTTTAAGGAGTATCTATATTTATAGTTTGACGTAACGCAACAGCAACTGTAAACGTAAGAGTTAAAATATGGGTTTTCTATACTTCAATTTATTGTTGACAGTAATCGTAACATCAATCGGAACCGTAACGCAGGAGATCACCAACTTTCATCTTTTCTTACTGACGGTATACGTTTGACCAATGAAAACACATTATCATGATTTTTAGCTTATGGACAGTTAAGTGTGTCATTTTGTTCGCATGCGCAGACTATGAAATTTATAAATTGAATCTTTTTATACTGTTACTGATCCTGTTGCTGTTGCTGTTACGCCTATGGTTACGTTAAACTATAAATCCGGCTTTATGCTTTTGAAAAATTCTAATTGAACTTTGAATTATCTGAGTTGTATACGAATTCGTCTATGAAATTTCTTGAAATTCTTATTATTTAACAATTTTTGCTCTCCTTAAATTATTAGTAAAATCAGCAAACTCTGAAAAATCTTCAACAATTCTTCTAGAACAATTCCAATTTAGATGTACTTTTTTGACTTTTTCAGTTTTTCGAGGTTTTCCAAAGAAAGTTTGCTTTTTATTTGTAAATTATCATCACATCTATTAACTATTCTATTTGATTGATTTACTTCTTGACAAAAAAAAAACACAAATTAACCTTAATTAACCTTAATTTCATTAGCAGTAAAACTATAATGATCCACGTACAATAATCGATATTTAGTTATGTTAATAGCATCTAATGACTATGAATTAATAAATGAGTTATAAGTTTGGTAAACTTCATTCGAAAGTCGATAGAATGTCTCATTAACAACGATTTCGTCAGTAGTTGTTGAGACTCTTTGGTGAGAATTCTAGGCACAATAAAGGATCAAGATTGATTAAAATTTGGAAATTGTCCAAAATGGAACATTTATGGAATAAATTAGTAAAACATGATGGTTTAACTGTTGTCAAATTTCTGGGGTCGACAATTTATCAATTTTATTTTATGAAAATTCTCTTGGTAGTGTTTCTAATCGTACAACTGTTGAGTCAAATGATTCAAATTAATTTATTTATAAACGAACTGAGTGTTTTACAAATCATTCAATATTCACCAACGTTCTTCGCAATGTTTTATGTAAGAATTGTTTATTTAATTAAATTTGATGAAATTTCTAATATTATTATTATGTGAAATTTGTAGCCGATATTGGGTTCCATTATATTATTAATTAATCCAAAATTGGTTGAAAATTTATTTAAAGAGTTCAATATATGGCCAATTGACAATGCATGTGATCTAACGAAGACAAAAATTAGAGGGGAAATGAAAATTGTTTCTTTTTTCACTATAATCAATTCAATAATTGCAATGTTCGTTGGTTTTGCTATTTTGATTTTCAATCGTTATGACTATACAACTTTTTTGACGATCAAACATTTCACTGATTATTATCCAGAATATTCGAATATATTGACAAATATGTATAAATGTACCTTTCTTATTATTTTTGTTTCGACAGCACATGCTTATCAAGTCATTTATTATACACAACATATAAAATATCAAATCTGGATGTTGTTAGATTTAATTGATGATATAACAAGACCTGAAAGTCATCTTCTTCAAAGCAGATTAATAGACGAACATGAATTTCAACAACAAATCAAATTGAAATTGATAAATATTGTTAAAAGACATCAGGAATTGTTAATGTAATTTATTTATTTGCATAATTTGCTTGAAAACTGAAAGACAACTAATTATTTTTACAGGGCAGGCCGTAAGAAAATTAACGACATATCAAATTATGTCGCCTATTTTTCTATCTGTGGTTTTTTGGCTGTTTCAAGTGTTTTTTTTCTAATAGCTACGGTAAGTATATAAATTTTACAGATAAAAATAAAATAATGAAAACGAGTACCTAATTTTCTTTTTGAAGGATTCGTTTTACTTTTTTGATTATCGTTATGTACCTGTAATAAATTTGTGGGTCCTAATGACAGTTGCAGCTCTTCTAATGGCAGGACAATCTATAGAAACTATTGTAAGTGATAATTGGTCTAATTTGGTAAAGTTTGATTATTTATCTTCATTCTTTAAGACTGAAAACGTGTATTATTTATTGCAACAACTCGATTGGTACAACATGAATATTGAAAATCGACGAATTTATTTAATAATCATGACATGTGTCCAAAAGAAAATTGCAATTAAATTCTCTGAAAATTATTCGATCAATTACGCATTAGGTTTGGCAGTTGGGTATTCGTTATTGTATTCCTTGAATTATGTTTGTATTTGTGACATGTAAAATTCATTTTCAGGTTGTTCGAGGAACATATTCAGTAATGTCGGTTCTGGCAAGTTTTAAGAATTCTTGAGGAAAAAGTCGCATATTACAATTATATCAAAATCTGTCATTTGGTCTTTTTATCCATTCTATTTCTAGACTTTTGCCAATAATTCCTCATTGAAATCTACGTAAAAGTACTTTAAATGTTGATTTACAAAGATTAAAAATTGATAAATTTAAGTATTTTGAATTTAGAGTTAAGTCCAATTTCACCAAATTCATGTATTGCACTTGTTACTTGGGACGGGCAGAAAATAGATTCACAAAATAATAAATCACCTAATTGTCTAAACTTGAAACAGTACCGGAAAAATTAATAAGGATTTCTGACTTTTCATAAATTTTCCGGAAAAATAAAAATGTCATCGGAAAGTTTAGTGTAGATTTGGAAATCGCTTTCAGTTACCTAAAATATAAAAAAAAACTGTAAGAAATACAAAAAAAAAATGCTTTATATTTTCTTCCGTAACTCAAGATTAGATCCGAATTTCCAGAAATCCGATAGTCCAAAACATGCTCCTTGAAATGCTCTCTCAAGCGCCGTTTAAATCTTTGGAAAATGAACGAAAATTCTTGTTTGAAAAACCGGTATTCTTTTAACGCTGTCTTGTGCGGTCACTTAAATGGTGTAGATACAAAATCTAATTTCAAATTTTCAGACTTTTTCAAATTAACAAGTAAGACTTTTCGAATATTTTTCCAAATTTTTTCGCGTCTTTGAAGAGAAATAGATCCACGACTTTAATAAGGATTTAATTGTCAGGTCTTCTTTCAATAGGCTGAAACTAATTTAACAAAAGTTAACAAATATTACTCCATAAAAATTAATTTTTCTATTCAACTAATACCCACAATTTTTAATTCATTTATGGTAGTAAAATACAGTGCGTTGAAATTTTAACGACTCTTGGTGAGTAATTGGCCTGTTTTACATACATTGAATCGTTCTTCTACCATTTTTGTTATAGGGGATGAATCGCATTTGTCCACTTGGTTTACCTGCTTTGACGAATAGTAATTGTTGAACTTGAAATGTAAATAAAAGGGCGGTCTAAACGTAAAAAAGAAAATTGAAATCTGCATCTACTAATATCATGAATATGAAATTTTGAACGTTTGCCCTTCAATGACGCTTGAATGACCGGACGAATTGTCTTGAAATTCGGGTAATACAGTTAATCATGTAGGATACTTTTTATATCCAATAAACGGATAATAAAAATTTCGATGTTTTCAAATTAAATTGAATGTTTTTATCTTTAATTATTCATATGGCAAGTTTGATAATTGGGAAATTAAATTAATAAAAATATGAAGAAAAGCGTTGGTTCAATGGTAGGTATGTATTTTCTATTATCCATCTATTTTTCGTATCCGTCGCCCCTCCGGTCCCGTCCCTGACGAATAATCCAAGTTTTATTGCAGGTTTTTGCTTTTCTTTGATTTGATAATTCGCACCAAAAGAATGTAAAAATTTGAAAGGGGCCGAATCAAAGAATCGGCCTAATAACTTCACCGACTCATTCCGGTTAGTTAACCATGAATTAGAATAGAATTTTAAAAACAAGTGTCAGAAATCGACAATTAATGTACGAGTCCAAGTTTAAAAAAAAAAACTAACTATAAAAATCAAAATCGAGAATCAAGAGCCGTGGCTATCTCACAACCATCGAAAAATTCAATGAGGAATCAGCACCTCGTCAACCAAAACTCTGTTCACTGATCGGTGATTCCACACACACCCTTTTCAGTTCAACTTTCTTACAAACTCGATTCACGAGTTTAAATTTGGCCAGCACAAACTATTTGGTGGCCGCTCAAGTTGAATAGTTTTTGGTGCCAATCGGATCACGGGGGTGGAAGGGGGAGGGGGTTGATTGAAAAAAATTCAAGATAACATATTAATTTGATATCACCAATCGAAAGAGCATGTGCTTTTATGTCCGAAACGATACCCATCATGTGCGATGTTTATTTCTTTTATTAAATAAGGGCACAAAATTGGCAAAATAGTGTAATCAACCAATTCAAATTTGCCGCCTTCTATAAGTGATCGGTTTCCATAGAAAAGAGTTGTTGTTATATAGAGAGATTCAACAGCGAAATTTTGAAATGACAGTTTAGAAGGTTATCCAACATAATTTTAAATGTGTAGCAAAATTTATAACGGTAGTTTATAAAGACAGAATGATATCTACTGTTGGTATCACTGAAAGCATAAAATCCTATGCGTTTGTTTACATTCTTCTGTCATTTTTGAAACATAACCTCAGAAAATTTGTTTTCAAGCGGTTTTTTGAGCGGGTTTTGTGTTTCGGTTAGCGCTTTTTTAATAAATAAATGTTTTAAAATAATATAAATTTTGATTTCTCCTAAAAAAGAAATGTATATTCCTTCGACAATTCAATCTATATGATTTGAATTTTTCCATGTTTTTGTTGGGACTACCGCACTACTTTTTACTCTGCGCTTAAATGACAGTTCTGCCGTTCTGTCAAAATTTCGCAATTGAATCGTGAATCGAGTTTATAAGGTTGAACCAGTTGAACTGAAAAGGGTGTGTGTGGAACCACCGATCAGTGAACAGAGTTTTGGTTGACGAGGTGCTGGTTCCTCATTGAATTTTTCGGTGGTTGTGAGATAGCCACGGCTCTTGATTCTCGATTTTAATTTTTATAATAAGTTAGTATTTTTTTTAAATAAAGTATCTACAATAGAAAAAATAGTATAACAAACTCGTGCTACGGTACTCGTTTTTTTAAAAACTTGCACTCGTGCATTAATTGTCAACTCTGACACTTATTTTAATACAGGTACTATTCCAATTTATGATTAGCTATGCGGAATGTGTCGGGGGAGTTATTATAAATTTGATATCACCAATTGAAAGGGCATGTGCTTTTATGTCCGAAACGGTAAACACTATGTGCGATATTCTTCAAAGCAAGAAAATTAAAGATAAATGTTTATCAGCTACTATTTATGAAATGTAAACAGCTAAAATTCAAGTTGGTTCATAGTGTAGTGGGAAACTGCCTGACGTTGCTAGTACGACATTTTTAGCCCTAGGTTCAATACACCTGTTTTTTTTTTTTTAACTCGGACTCGTGCATTAATTGTCGACTTCTGAAACTTGTTTTTAATATCCTATTCTAATTCATGATGAACTATCCGGATTATGTTGGGGAAGTTAATAGGCCGATTTTTAGATTCGGCCACTTTCAAATTTTTTTTACATGGCAATGCAATATTGTGGCAATATCGCATATTGCTCCGCTCGTGCCGCAACGTGTTCACACTCGTTCTGCAACGATTAACTTTCTGACCTTATATTGTAATATAATATATTCAATATGTATGTATATGACAGTAGCAAATTGAAAGCGTTTTCCAAATCTGCAAAAAAATTTCTGATCGCATTGTTAGTTTCCCGAAAAATTAGACAAAGTTTAATGAAATGTATTTTATCTAATGCGGTCCCTAAGATTGTTAGTTTTGATTTATTCTAAAATTTCACAAAACAATCTACAACAAATATTCAATTTTTAATCTTCCTAAGACCCAGATGGAATCCACCTTCTGCAGTCATTTGGACATTATTCTTCTGCAATCTCAACGGAATTTGCGTCTTATCAACCGGCACAATTTCGAAATTCTTCACCAAATAAAATATCAACAATTTCGTCTCTAATAACGCAAATCTCGAACCGATACAATTCCTGGGACCGGAACCGAATGGCATATAAGTAAACGATCCGATTTTCTCACAATTCTCATCACTGAAACGTTCCGGATCGAAACGATCCGGATCCGGGTAATATTCCGGATCGTGGTGGATTCCATAGATTGGTACCCAAAAAACATCACCGATATTAATCGTAACTTATTGTTCACCGTCTAGTGTCGGTTCTATAGTGAAGGGTTTTGTACAAATACGATCTATAAAGGTGGCTTGTGGCCATTTCCTCATCGTTTCATTTACCACCATATCGAGATATTTCATCTCCAAGAGGGTTTCGTATTTGATTTGGCCACCGTTTTGATTTAAAGTCGTTTGAATTTCGTCACGTAATCTCGCCTGTACTGCGGGATTTACTGCTAATTCATAGCATACGAAACTCATTTGTGATGAGACTGTGTCGAAACCACCAAAGAAGAATATTAAAGCTTGAGCAACGATATCTTCATCTGTTAGAAATTCTTGTTTTTTCGATGGATCCATTTCGAATTCTTCCACTTCAGCATAGCCGGTTTTGACTGAATTCGAATCGTTTAAATCGTCACGAAATTTACCTTTACGCGCTTGTAACAACAAATGAATCAAATCTTGACGGATTACGTTCTGTTCTTCGCGAATTTTGATGGTTTCTTTGATGATATCGGTGAAGAAATCGCCCACATTCTTCGGTACGATTTTGATTTTCAACAACTGAAATTAAAACCGATTAAATTACAAATTACGAAAATTAATCGACAAATTAACCTTCCCCAATGTTGGAAAATTAGCATGAATGAAAAATAATAACCGTTTGACTCCTGTAAAGTCGGTTAATTGGCGCCCATTCACCATAAATTCGTTATTTTTATCCTCCAACGAGTTACAATTAATACCGAAAGCTGTCGTAGCGATCACGTCATTTGTGTACCGTTGAAGGCAATCTTTCATTTCGATTTCAATCAAATCTCGGTTTTGTTTGTTGAAATAATCGATGAAATCTTGGACGCACTGATCCATCAATACGAAAATCATCCGCATCTTACTACTCGTAAAAACCGGACTTATCGTTTGTCGTAAGGTACGCCAACGATTTCCTTTGCTGGCGAACAAATTCTTACCCCATAACGGATCGATATCCGATGATACAAATCCGGGGTGGTCGATGAAATGGTCGAAATTTTTTATCGTTATTGTTTTTATTAATTCCGGGTCTTTTACAATGAGTGTCGGTATGGTTAATTGGAAAATTCCAAAATAACTACAAGAAAATTGGGGAGATTTCAAATATAGAAATTGTTCACAATAATTACCGTTCGTTTCTGAATTGTTTGTAGAGTTTTAAAATCAATTCCGGTATGGATTCTTGTCGTAAAATCCATGTGGACATGTTGCCGACAATCAGTAATGATGGTAGAGATTTTACGCCTCTCTGTTGCCAATATTTGTTCTGTTTTTGCCATTTTTTCACCACAAAATACAATAATAACGTTACAATTATTGAAATTAATATCAAATACATTCTATTTTAGTTTTAATGTCGATTAAATTCTGAGTCGTACGTTATGCGACAAGATTCTCGTTACACAATCGTGTTGTTTTGAAAGAGACAATCTAGAGATAGAATTGAATTAATTCAATGAATTGAATACTTGGTGGATTTATAGTTTCAATTATTGTTAATATTACAATTACAATTTTTATATGAACAACTATCAACAATAAGAAATTATTGATTTGTCATCTATTTGTTGTTGTAGCAAACCAAAATATTAAAATTTCATTGATAACCCGACTATATCTAATCATTTAGACCATTCATACGTATTTGGAATGTATTTATTTAAATCGTAATTACTTTAAATTAAAAAAAAACATTGATTTAAATTCAACTGGGATTTTTCCTTCCACCTAGCATCTATGTCTAGAAAATGCGTCATCTTTAAAACTGCGCACTTGAATCTTTCTTTTCCGTTTTAAAGCTTTTCTCAATTTTCCGGAAAACTACTGAATTGATCTGAAAATTTCCCAGATATTCCATTCTTGTAATTTGCTATCGATTTATTCTATAGTCATTGGAAACAAATTAATATTGACTGTTATAAGGGACAATAGGGAAACATGCTTCTAGATTTTCATCTATAACTCAAAATTCCACAACATTTACCAAAAAATTTGAAAGTGGCCGAATCTAAAAATCGGCCTAATAACTTCCCCGACACAGTCCGGATAGTTAATCATGAATTAGAATAGTATATTAAAAATTTGAAAGGGGCCGAATCTATGAACCGGCCTAATAACTTCCCCGACACGAGTCCGAGTTTTTAAAAAAACGAGTACCGTAGCACGAGTTTTGTATACTATTTTTTCTATTGGAGATACTTTATTAAAAAAAAAAACTAACTTACTATAAAAATCAAAATCGGGAATCGAGAACCGTGGCTATCTCACAACCACCGAAAAATTCAATGAGGAACCAGCACCTCGTCAACAAAAACTCTGTTCACTAATCGGTGATTCCACACACAGACTTTTCAGTTCGACTTTCTTACAATTCGATTCACAATTCAATTGCGAAATTTTGACAGAACGACAGAACTGTCATTTGAGCGCGGAATAAAAAGTAGTACGGTAGTCCCAACAAAAACATGGAAAAATTCAAATCATATAGATTGAATTGTCAAGGGAATATACATTTCTTTTTTAGGAGAAATCAAAATTTATATTATTTTAAAACATTTATTTATTAAAAAAGCGCTAACCGAAACACAAAACCCGCTCAAAAAACCGCTTGAAAACAAATATTCTGAGGTTATGTTTCAAAAATGACAGAAGAATGTAAACAAACGCATAGGATTTTATGCCTCCAGTGATACCAACAGTAGATATCATTCTGTCTTTATAAACCACCGTTATAAATTTTGCTACGCTTTAAAAATTATGTTGGATAACCTTCTAAACTGTCATTTCAAAATTTCGCAATTGAATCGTGAACAACAACTCTTTTCTATAGCAACCGATCCCTGATTATAGGCGGCAAATTTAAATTGGTTGACTAAACTATTTTGCCAATTTTGTGCCCTTATTTAAAAAAAGAAAAGAACATCGCACATGAGGGGTATTGTTTCGGACATAAAAGCACATGCCCTTTCGATTGGTGATATCAAATTAATATGTTATCTTGAATTTTTTGCAATCAACCCCCTCCTCCTTCCACCCCCGTGGTCCGATTGGCACCAAAAACTAATCAACTCGAACGGCCACCAAATAGTTTGTGCTGACCAAATTTGAACTCAATCGGTTAAAGCGTTTTTGAGTAATCGTTGGAGAACCGACAGACGCACATACATACATACACACACACACACACACACACACACACACACACACACACACACACACACACACACACACACACACACACACACACACACACACACACACGGACATCAAGCTAAAAACTTCAAAAACGTGTTCAAGGGACCTCAAAACGTAAAGATCTGGTGAAATCTCGAATTCGAAATTTTGGTCCGAAACTAATAACTTCCCTACCCTCTGGTCGGGGAAGTTAACAAGTGTCAGAAGTCGACAATTAATGCACGAGTAAAAGTTAAAAAAAAACACTAGTTTATTATAAAAATCAAAATTGGGAATCGAGAACCGTAGTTATCTCACAACCACCGAAAAATTCAATGAGGAACCAGCACCTCGTCAACCAAAACTCTGTTCACTAATCGGTAATTACGCACACACCCTTTTCAGTTCAACCTTCTTATAAACTCGATTCACGATTCAATTGCGAAATTTTGACAGAACGAGAGAACTGTTATTTGAGCGCGGAGTAAAATGTAGTACGGTAGTCCCAACAAAAACATGGAAAAATTCAAATCATATGGGTTGAATTGTCGAGGGAATATACATTTCTTCTTTGTGGAAAAATCAAAATTTATATTATTTTAAAACATTTATATATTAAAAGAGCACTAACCGAAACATAAAGTTCGCTCAAAAAACCGCTTGAAAACAAATATTCTGAGGTTATGTTTCAAAAATGACAGAAGAATGTAAACAAACGCATACGATTTTATGCTTTCAGTGATACCAACAGTAGATATCATTCTGTCTCTATAAACTACCGTTATAAATTTTGATACACTTTAAAAATTATGTTGGATAACCTTCTAAATTGTCATTTCAAAATTTCGCAATTGAATTTTCTATGGCAACCGATCCCTTATAGAAGGCGGCAAATTTGAATTGGTTGATTACACAATTTTGCCAATTTTGTGCCCTTATTTAAAAAAAGAAAAAAACATCGCACATGATGGGTATTGTTTCGGACATAAACGCACATGCCCTTTCGATTGGTGATATCAAATTAATACGTTATCTTAAATTTTTTTCAATCAACCCCCTCCCACTTCCACCGCCGTGGTCCGATTGGCACCAAAAACTAATCAACTCGAGCGGCCACCAAATAGTTTGTGCTGGCCAAATTTGAACTCAATCGGTTAAACCATTTTTGAGTAATCGTTGGAGAAACGACACGCACGTACACACACACACACACACACACACACACACACACACACACACACACACACACACACACACACGGACATCAAGCTAAAAACTTTAAAAACGTGTTCAGGGGACCTCAAAACGTAAAGATCTGGTGAAATCTCGAATTCGAAATTTTGGTCCGAAACTAAAAACTTCCCTACCCTCTGGTCGGGGAAGTTAAAAATAAATAGTTTTTCTTATGTGCCTTGTAATGCTCTTTCAAATGAGCCTAAAAATTTGAATTTTGAGTGAAAAATGAAAGGGAAATCGTGGAATATTCTACTTTTTTCCGAGTTGTGAATCGGCGCCTTAAGAGCCATCATCAGATGAGCTTGTTTTAAAGGTAATTTTCAAAGTAAAAATTTCGTGCATTTTTCAATGGATTTTGATGCTTTAAACGGCATTTGAAAGGGCATTTCTTCGTTGTTGTCGTTCATAGCTAAATCAGCAGCGATTTAGCTTTTACAGCTAGCTGGCACAGTGATCTTAAAACGTTGTCGTGACTAGTTTTGCGCATATTTTTTGGCATTTGAAGCGCTGTCACAGCAATACTCACAGCTATTCTACAGCTACTTGGCTTTTCCAGCCAAAAGGCTGAAACATCGAAAAAAAAGGTAGATAACTGTAATTTCTATTTTATGGCAATTTAGTCATTAAAATAGACTAGTTGGCTTATTTGGTGACTTAGGGCCAGTTTCATAATCGAAGCATAAAGGCTCCTTTAGTAAAAGTCTCCTTTAGCTTAAAACTTCCTTTAAATCGAACTTTAAAATCAACCTGTTTCATAATGACTTTTCAAGCTTCTCGTACGTAAAGGGTCCTTTAACGTAGTTGTGAGATATTGATACGACTGAAATACTACTGCGCGGATTTTTTTATGTCAAACTTGCCAACTAGGATGGTCCACCTTAGGCAATATAATTCAAAAATAAGCATTATTAGTGGGCGAATGGTTCGAAAAATAGTTCAAGGGTTTATGCAGTAGGTCCTAGATACTATGTTAATGAAATTTTGCAAGAGAAAATCATTTAAAATTAGGTCAAAAAAGTGCTAGTTTCTAATGGTGCCGCAATTTCAGAAACGAGCTATGCATGACCACCAATGATTTTAGAATTCTTCTCACACTGATTTTTTGAAATTTTTCTTTACTGTATTCTCGAAAAAAAAAGCCAAACATTTTCATCTATTCCATTTTAAAATAAAGCAAAATGGAGAAATCACTATTGGAAGGATTTTCGAGAAATTCTCAAGCATCTTACATGTGTAGTTTGTTTTTGAAAATCGCTACAGTCTTATGAATACCATAATTGTTGTCAATTTGTTATTTTGGGCATTTTTGGCATAGCTTAAACTACATCTACAGCTTTTTTGAATAAAAAATATCTTAAATATTAGCTTATGTCGTTTTGACAATTGTTGTCAAAATTGTTAAAGGAACTTTTAAATATTTTAAAGTCCCGTCAACGGCACTTTAATTTAAAGTTGGATTTAAAGCGCCATTTAAGCTAAAGGAGGATTATGAAACACAAACTGTTATTTAAAGGAGCCTTGAAAATTAAAGTTCCCTTTAAATTGATTATGAAACCGGCCCTAACTGGCAGAAAATTAGAATATAATGCTAAAGAGCTTTAATTTGCTATACGCAGTTATTCGGCTATAAAAATGAATGCAACTAGTAGTTCATTGATAAATGTACACTTGAATCTTTCATAAAATTAACGCGCCCGCAAAAAGCCAAGAATTATACATTTTTGATTTAAATTTTTTTTTCTTATTCATAAGAAAAAAAATTTGAAAGGGGCCGAATCTATGAACCGGCCTAATAACTTCCCCGACACGAGTCCGAGTTTTTAAAAAAACGAGTACCGTAGCACGAGTTTTGTATACTATTTTTTCTATTGGAGATACTTTATTAAAAAAAAAAACTAACTTACTATAAAAATCAAAATCGGGAATCGAGAACCGTGGCTATCTCACAACCACCGAAAAATTCATTGAGGAACCAGCATCTCGTCAACAAAAACTCTGTTCACTAATCGGTGATTCCACACACAGCCTTTTCAGTTCGACTTTCTTACAATTCGATTCACAATTCAATTGCGAAATTTTGACAGAACGACAGAACTGTCATTTGAGCGCGGAATAAAAAGTAGTACGGTAGTCCCAACAAAAACATGGAAAAATTCAAATCATATAGATTGAATTGTCAAGGGAATATACATTTCTTTTTTAGGAGAAATCAAAATTTATATTATTTTAAAACATTTATTTATTAAAAAAGCGCTAACCGAAACACAAAACCCGCTCAAAAAACCGCTTGAAAACAAATATTCTGAGATTATGTTTCAAAAATGACAGAAGAATGTAAACAAACGCATAGGATTTTATGCCTCCAGTGATACCAACAGTAGATATCATTCTGTCTTTATAAACTACCGTTATAAATTTTGCTACCCTTTTAAAATTATGTTGGATAACCTAACTGTCATTTCAAAATTTCGCAATTGAATCGTGAACAACAACTCTTTTCTATGGCAACCGATCCTGATTTAAGGCGGCAAATTTGAATTGGTTGACTAGACTATTTTGCCAATTTTGTGCCCTTATTTAAAAAAAGAAAAGAACATCGCACATGATGGGTATCGTTTTAGACATAAAAGCACATGCCCTTTCGATTGGTGATATCAAATTAATAAGTTATCTTGAATTTTTTTCAATCAACCCCCTCCCCCTTCCGCCCCGTGGTCCGATTGGCACCAAAAACTAATCAACTCGAGCGGCCACCAAATAGTTTGTGCTGGCCAAATTTAAACTCGTGAATCGAGTTTGTAAGAAAGTTGAACTGAAAAGGGTGTGTGTGGAATCACCGATCAGTGAACAGAGTTTTGGTTGACGAGGTGCTGATTCCTCATTGAATTTTTCGATGGTTGTGAGATAGCCACGGCTCTTGATTCTCGATTTTGATTTTTATAGTTAGTTTTTTTTTTTAAACTTGGACTCGTACATTAATTGTCGATTTCTGACACTTGTTTTTAAAATTCTATTCTAATTCATGGTTAACTAACCGGAATGAGTCGGTGAAGTTATTAGGCCGATTCTTTGATTCGGCCCCTTTCAAATTTTTACATTCTTTTGGTGCGAATTATCAAATCAAAGAAAAGCAAAAACCTGCAATAAAACTTGGATTATTCGTCAGGGACGGGACCGGAGGGGCGACGGATACGAAAAATAGATGGATAATAGAAAATACATACCTACCATTGAACCAACGCTTTTCTTCATATTTTTATTAATTTAATTTCCCAATTATCAAACTTGCCATATGAATAATTAAAGATAAAAACATTCAATTTAATTTGAAAACATCGAAATTTTTATTATCCGTTTATTGGATATAAAAAGTATCCTACATGATTAACTGTATTACCCGAATTTCAAGACAATTCGTCCGGTCATTCAAGCGTCATTGAAGGGCAAACGTTCAAAATTTCATATTCATGATATTAGTAGATGCAGATTTCAATTTTCTTTTTTACGTTTAGACCGCCCTTTTATTTACATTTCAAGTTCAACAATTACTATTCGTCAAAGCAGGTAAACCAAGTGGACAAATGCGATTCATCCCCTATAACAAAAATGGTAGAAGAACGATTCAATGTATGTAAAACAGGCCAATTACTCACCAAGAGTCGTTAAAATTTCAACGCACTGTATTTTACTACCATAAATGAATTAAAAATTGTGGGTATTAGTTGAATAGAAAAATTAATTTTTATGGAGTAATATTTGTTAACTTTTGTTAAATTAGTTTCAGCCTATTGAAAGAAGACCTGACAATTAAATCCTTATTAAAGTCGTGGATCTATTTCTCTTCAAAGACGCGAAAAAATTTGGAAAAATATTCGAAAAGTCTTACTTGTTAATTTGAAAAAGTCTGAAAATTTGAAATTAGATTTTGTATCTACACCATTTAAGTGACCGCACAAGACAGCGTTAAAAGAATACCGGTTTTTCAAACAAGAATTTTCGTTCATTTTCCAAAGATTTAAACGGCGCTTGAGAGAGCATTTCAAGGAGCATGTTTTGGACTATCGGATTTCTGGAAATTCGGATCTAATCTTGAGTTACGGAAGAAAATATAAAGCATTTTTTTTTTTGTATTTCTTTACAGTTTTTTTTTATATTTTAGGTAACTGAAAGCGATTTCCAAATCTACACTAAACTTTCCGATGACATTTTTATTTTTCCGGAAAATTTATGAAAAGTCAGAAATCCTTATTAATTTTTCCGGTACTGTTTTCAAGTTTAGACAATTAGGTGATTTATTATTTTGTGAATCTATTTTCTGCCCGTCCCAAGTAACAAGTGCAATACATGAATTTGGTGAAATTGGACTTAACTCTAAATTCAAAATACTTAAATTTATCAATTTTTAATCTTTGTAAATCAACATTTAAAGTATTTTTACGTAGATTTCAATGAGGAATTATTGGCAAAAGTCTAGAAATAGAATGGATAAAAAGACCAAATGACAGATTTTGATATAATTGTAATATGCGACTTTTTCCTCAAGAATTCTTAAAACTTGCCAGAACCGACATTACTGAATATGTTCCTCGAACAACCTGAAAATGAATTTTACATGTCACAAATACAAACATAATTCAAGGAATACAATAACGAATACCCAACTGCCAAACCTAATGCGTAATTGATCGAATAATTTTCAGAGAATTTAATTGCAATTTTCTTTTGGACACATGTCATGATTATTAAATAAATTCGTCGATTTTCAATATTCATGTTGTACCAATCGAGTTGTTGCAATAAATAATACACGTTTTCAGTCTTAAAGAATGAAGATAAATAATCAAACTTTACCAAATTAGACCAATTATCACTTACAATAGTTTCTATAGATTGTCCTGCCATTAGAAGAGCTGCAACTGTCATTAGGACCCACAAATTTATTACAGGTACATAACGATAATCAAAAAAGTAAAACGAATCCTTCAAAAAGAAAATTAGGTACTCGTTTTCATTATTTTATTTTTATCTGTAAAATTTATATACTTACCGTAGCTATTAGAAAAAAAACACTTGAAACAGCCAAAAAACCACAGATAGAAAAATAGGCGACATAATTTGATATGTCGTTAATTTTCTTACGGCCTGCCCTGTAAAAATAATTAGTTGTCTTTCAGTTTTCAAGCAAATTATGCAAATAAATAAATTACATTAACAATTCCTGATGTCTTTTAACAATATTTATCAATTTCAATTTGATTTGTTGTTGAAATTCATGTTCGTCTATTAATCTGCTTTGAAGAAGATGACTTTCAGGTCTTGTTATATCATCAATTAAATCTAACAACATCCAGATTTGATATTTTATATGTTGTGTATAATAAATGACTTGATAAGCATGTGCTGTCGAAACAAAAATAATAAGAAAGGTACATTTATACATATTTGTCAATATATTCGAATATTCTGGATAATAATCAGTGAAATGTTTGATCGTCAAAAAAGTTGTATAGTCATAACGATTGAAAATCAAAATAGCAAAACCAACGAACATTGCAATTATTGAATTGATTATAGTGAAAAAAGAAACAATTTTCATTTCCCCTCTAATTTTTGTCTTCGTTAGATCACATGCATTGTCAATTGGCCATATATTGAACTCTTTAAATAAATTTTCAACCAATTTTGGATTAATTAATAATATAATGGAACCCAATATCGGCTACAAATTTCACATAATAATAATATTAGAAATTTCATCAAATTTAATTAAATAAACAATTCTTACATAAAACATTGCGAAGAACGTTGGTGAATATTGAATGATTTGTAAAACACTCAGTTTCGTTTATAAATAAATTAATTTGAATCATTTGACTCAACAGTTGTACGATTAGAAACACTACCAAGAGAATTTTCATAAAATAAAATTGATAAATTGTCGACCCCAGAAATTTGACAACAGTTAAACCATCATGTTTTACTAATTTATTCCATAAATGTTCCATTTTGGACAATTTCCAAATTTTAATCAATCTTGATCCTTTATTGTGCCTAGAATTCTCACCAAAGAGTCTCAACAACTACTGACGAAATCGTTGTTAATGAGACATTCTATCGACTTTCGAATGAAGTTTACCAAACTTATAACTCATTTATTAATTCATAGTCATTAGATGCTATTAACATAACTAAATATCGATTATTGTACGTGGATCATTATAGTTTTACTGCTAATGAAATTAAGGTTAATTAAGGTTAATTTGTGTTTTTTTTTTGTCAAGAAGTAAATCAATCAAATAGAATAGTTAATAGATGTGATGATAATTTACAAATAAAAAGCAAACTTTCTTTGGAAAACCTCGAAAAAACTGAAAAAGTCAAAAAAAGTACATCTAAATTGGAATTGTTCTAGAAGAATTGTTGAAGATTTTTCAGAGTTTGCTGATTTTACTAATAATTTAAGGAGAGCAAAAATTGTTAAATAATAAGAAATTTCAAGAAATTCATAGACGAATTCGTATACAACTCAGATAATTCAAAGTTCAATTAGAAATTTTTCAAAAGCATAAAGCCGGATTTATAGTTTAAACGTAACCATAGGCGTAACAGCAACAGCAACAGGATCAGTAACAGTATAAAAAGATTCAATTTATAAATTTCATAGTCTGCGCATGCGAACAAAATGACACACTTAACTGTCCATAAGCTAAAAATCATGATAATGTGTTTTCATTGGTCAAACGTATACCGTCAGTAAGAAAAGATGAAAGTTGGTGATCTCCTGCGTTACGGTTCCGATTGATGTTACGATTACTGTCAACAATAAATTGAAGTATAGAAAACCCATATTTTAACTCTTACGTTTACAGTTGCTGTTGCGTTACGTCAAACTATAAATATAGATACTCCTTAAAATAGTCTATAATATAATATATTACAATACATCATCAAACAAAAGAGACATCGATTGCTAAAAACTGCTATTTCTTAGGCCCGGTTCTTCTTCGCACACTCAAGTCTCGAAATAGGAAGACCTTACGTTGAGTAATGATTTGGCGTTCTTCTTGAACATTTAAGTCGAGATACGCACTTATCCTCGAGCCTAAACTAAGTCGACAAAATCGGAACCTTATCCTAGATACTAAATTTAAGCTGAACGAAATCTAATGCAATTTTTCTGCATAAATTGTTAAAATTGTCGTTAACAATAACAGTTATTCTTATGATATTAATGTTCAGGAAAATTATTAGATATTAATGTCAATTACGATATTAATGCAAAAAATAATTAAGTATATCTTTACTGAATGAAAAATTAATTTAATTAATTTTAATGTTAGAATATTTCAATTTAAAGTCGATATGAATATACCTATGTTCGTATGCAAGTAAATATTCCAGGAAATTTACCTGAAGTTTCTCTTTGTCGAAATAAAGGTTTACAATTATATCCATCTGCACAAAAATTTTAGAAATTATGTACTCGAAAATATTACTATTGTACATAATTTTAGCGAAATAAATAAAAACCGGGCAAATACCACCGGTCATTGCAATATACAAGTTCCACTTTGAAGATTTGTGCAATTTTATAGTCTGTAACGTCTGGTCATATTTATATTTGAATTACTTTCTTACTAATTAATTCATTGATGATGGAAAACTTATGAACATTTGTAACAGAATATGATGATGATTTTGATTTATTGAGTTTTTGTCGAAATCACCGAATTAGAATTTATATCCCACGAGAAGATCATTTTAAGAAATGGACAGATAATGAAACAACGGTTTCGGTTATCAAATGAAGGTGTCCGATTTTCAATACTACAATTGCCAAATATTAAACCAACATGTATTAGGTAAGAGATTAATTACTCATAATAAATGAAAAAATACAATTCTATTTATTATAAAATAATACAACAATATCAAGACCGTTTGGATGCTTGCATATGGCTTGCATCGCTTGCATAGTCTACAATGAACAACTATGAAAGAACCTTCCACATTACACTTGTAAATTAACCCCGACTTAAATTTGACCTATTTGTTAACACGCAAGCGCTTAATGTCGGCAACATCGCATATCATATCCAACTTAAGTTTGTCCACAATTTTTCAAGAAGAACGGAATTCACAACCTAAAACTGTCCTTAACTTGAGGTGTCCTTAGATTTAGGATAGACTTAGTATATGAAGAAAGAACCGGCCCTAAGACACCAATTGAAGAAAAATATGTAATGTAGGTCCTCCAATTTCTGTCAGAAAATCAACGAGCCAATCGCAGGATTTTTTGAAGATCTGAAAAGTTTTTTCAATTTTCTGTAAACTAGAAGACAATCATTGAAGCATCGAAAGAAAAGAATTGGAAGTGATAAGCCACTTAATATAAGCCGCATTAACTCGCTGTATACATTATTACCTTATACCGCTAAACCGGACACGACCAATCCTTTGACCGACTTCTACATGGTGGTTTGTGGCGACTGGAGAAGCTGATAACCGTTTTGAACCGTCTTGTATCGTCATTGTTCCGCCAGGGGCTCAGCGGCAAACCGGAACCGTTGGTACTTTTTACACTCTGCCGTAGCCTGATGGACGACCGGAGTCGTTTGTTCCGTCTTCAACGTTTTACATCCAGAACTTGTATGTTTTAAGTTCCTTTTATAATACGTGTTAAGTTATCTGTATTGTAGATACTTTATTTAAAAACATTATATTAATTACCAATCAAAATCAAAATTGAGAATCGTGGCTCTCACAAAACCTCAGGAAAATTCAATTTGTTTCTCCACACACAAAAAATCAACTCCTTTCTATATCAAACATGATTACTTATGGCGACCCCTATAGAGGGCGCCACGGTATGGTGGCCAAACTTGGAATTGGTTGACTACAGCTTCGGCCCATCTTGTACATTGAATCGTCTCGAATCAGCAATTTACATTAATAACCCCCCCCCCCCATTTAATCATAAATAATGACATACAAACAATACTTAATATAATAAGAATATACAAATGCAAAACAAAATTAATTTTTTTCTGTCGAGTCCCATGCACTCAAAGAAATGATTATAACTGATCGGGGTAACAAGTTATTTTATTTTTTTTTTTGGAAATTATTCATCTCATCATCAATTTTCAGCATAAACGGTGTTAAGTTTTAAAACAATGTTTTGAATTCTACTTACATACCTAAGCAAATTTGTATACCAAAATTTGGCAGATCTAATCGGCTCCATTGAGAATCCTTTTAGAAAAATAAACTAAATGGAAATGCGACAAGCTAATTCAAGATATTGCTTTCGATATTTTAAAAGAAATACTCAATAAAAACCTCCGGTCTTAGGTTATTTCAAAGTAAATGATCCTATTACATTGTCTGTAGATGCTAGCAGTAAAGCCAATGGGGTGGTGTAATGTTACAAAATAATAGGGGGACCAATTGCTTACATCGCCCAAAAGCATTCACCAAAACACAACAAAAACTACAGACAAAATGGAGAAGGAGATGTTGGCAATAACCAAAGGCATGTAAAAAATTTCATGGAATACATATATTTGGGGAAACCAAAATGGAACAATTGGATCTGATCAGAAGCCATTGGAAATCATTTTTAAAAAAACCACATCATAAAACACCAACACGACTTCGAATCATATGTTGATGGAAATATTACCATATGATCATAGGGCGTAGTTAGAGGGGTACTTGGGGGTGCTAAGCAGCCCCAAAATCTAAATTAGCACCCCCAGAGAGATTTGGAATAAAAATATATAGGTAATTTAAAATAACATTTTTGCACAATCAGAAGCGTTTTTGTTTATTTACTACAGCTGATTTGACAAACGGTCAGTATGTTGTGTTTACTGTTGTTTACTGTGTTTACTTGGTTGCTACAACGGTAAGTTGTAACTTACCGTTCCTAGAACGGTAAATACAACTTTTATGTACTAGAAGATTCAGATGGCGCTTGAAACGTTGTTACTAATGGTTGAATGAAAATTAAAAGCGCGGGCAATTTAAATGTTACTTAAGCGCGGGAAGTTTAAATGCTATTTAAGCGCGGGAAATTTAAATGTCAATTTTGTTCTATACTGCAATTGAAAGTATTCAAACACAAAATTATTTGAATATAAATTTATTCAATAAATTACATAAAAATACAATAAAATACATGATATACAAAATGACGATTATTACAATAATGAAAGTACCTATCAAAAGTTTGATACAAACATTTACAACAAAAAGATTTTGTGGTACTACTAATTAATAAGCTTAGGATTCTGTAACTACCTTTAGTTCACGCCATGGACGTTCGTGACTTTCGAATCTTACTGTAATCGTAATGATAACTATATGGAATATAGTTACTTCAGTTTGGTCATACTCGATGTTTTGCAATGTTTAAAAATTCAATTCAAAAGAAGAAAATTGTAAACTCAAATAAAAAATATCAAATATTGCACATTAATTGAATTAAAGTTAAATATTAATTTAGTTCATACACGTTGGACTTTTATCATAATCAGGGATAAAATTGACCTTGTATAATGGAAACAAACTATTTTAACAATAAAATATTAATTGTTTAGATAGACACTTTGAGGAAAAAAGTAACACAAAAAATTAATACGAGTAATTTTTTTAAATCATTTGTATCTGACCAGAGATTGAAATTTTCTTCTTCTAATTTAGAGAAATATTCAATCATCAATACTGACATTTCTAATGCATGAGATTGTTTTTGTTTATTGTTTCATTTGAATGGAATAACTCGACTAACCATTTTGTAGTTGCTTATGTTCTAAAATGTCTCCCATTAATTTTTACCTACCCTGGTGAGGGTATGTCCGCCTCCCCGTGGTCTCATTAGATATTTTTGCACATATAAACACCTACATACAGGTCGATCCAAGAATCTATGGAGAGTAGCTGTAACTTTTTTCTTTATTAATAGAATTGAATGATTTTAACAAGAACTTGAAGGGGAACACCCAGGCTACCTGTTGGAGGTGGAACCACCCTCCTACGATAATTAGAAATTAGGAAAATTGATGTCAACTTTCGAAAATTACGTAATATTCGATGAAAATCTCTTGCCCTTAAAAATTCAAAATCAACTAAATACGAAAATAGTATTTACTTTTTGAAAAATCAATTAACCTTTGCTAGAAAAAATCCAAAATTTTGTGAATTATTCGAAGGGGTGATTGAACTGCTCTAAAAATCTAGGCCAGGGAATCCCTTGCCCTACCGGCAATAAATTTAAAACGACAACACTTGAAGGATCACATCATTTGGGCAATTCGACACACTGAACATCTGGTTCTGCCTGTGTCGTCTCTGTTTATTTTATTTTTTCCGAAGCATAAAATAGTATTTAGGAAATTTGCAAAATAAATTTTTCTTTATAATTCATGAGCACGTATGAATTCCAGACGTTTTATTTAACATAACTGATTATGTACACGTTGTAGTAATTAATAATAAAACATTAAATAATTAATCAATAAGAACAAAACGAAAATAGACAATAATAATATTAATAATAATAACAATAATAATAATAATAATAATAATAATAATAATAATAATAATAATAATAATAATAATAATAACAATAATAATAGAATCGATAACAAAATTAGCGGTTATTATAGACACTATAACAAGTGTTCTACGTGTCGCCCTCGTTGTTCAATGCAACTGTGTAATTTTCTGATAAAGTTTCGATTCACTCTCAACAACATTTCAGGAGGTATAGACAGGAAAACGTTTTTAATTTAATGAATTCAGTTGTAATTTGACATCTGTAATTCTAGTTCGGAATTTATTTTGCAAATTTCCTAAATACTATTTTATGCTTCGAAAAAATAAAATAAACAGAGACGACACAGGCAGAAGAAGAATAACACAAAACCAGATGTTCAGTGTGTCGAATTGCCCAAATGGTGTGATCCTTCAAGTGTTGTCGTTTTAAATTTATTGCTGGTAGGACAAGGGATTCCCTGGCCTAGATTTTTAGAGCAGTTCAATCACCCCTTCAAATAATTCACAAATTTTTGGATTTTTTCTAGCAAAGGTTAATTGATTTTTCAAAAGGTAGATATTATTTTCGTATTTAGTTGATTTTGAATTTTTAAGGACAAGAGATTTTCATCGAATATTACGTAATTTTCGAAAGTTGACATCAATTTGCCTAATTTCTAATTATTGTAGGAAGGTGGTTCCACCTCCAACAGGTAGCCTGGGTGTTCCCCTTCAAGTTCTTGTTAAAATCATTCAATTCTATCAATAAATAAAAAAGTTACAGCTACTCTCCATAGACTCTTGGATCGGGCTGTATGTATAGAAATAACCTTGGTCTTTGCTTTTAATCTTTTACAAATTAAATATTAACAATTATAATTTTATTTTCAAATATTCAATTTTTTTTTAAATGTACCTGATATTTCGATAATTTCATAATTTTTTTATAATCTGTATTATTATTTTGATGTCTTAAAAAATTTAAAAAAACATTAATTTGAATTTGTCCATTCACATACACTTCGTATTTAAACCTACTTGCTGCGCTTATGGAACGATAGTGTAAAACGAGTAAATATCGACCACAATGGACCCCTTGTTTATTGTACGTGACATCGCTTTCTTACTTTATTAACTACGTTGAATGATTGGAGTACGACAAGCACAACAAATAAACATATAATTCTACAGAAAGAGCCGGTTCCAACTGCAGATCGCAGACATATATTCGAGTTCGGAGCGATGACGTCAGAGCTACCGTACGGTATAAAAAATCCTAAGCTAACTAATTAACAATAAAACGCCTGATATTAGTTGACATGCAACAGACAATTATGATAGGTAGATCTTTTTTCTTTGATTAATAGAAATAGCAAAAGAAATACAATTTTTTACAGATAATCTACAACAAATGCAGTTTGTGCTACTACCAATTGCTATTATTATCATGAAAATACCCATTAATAATGAGATTTACATATTTATTAATCCAATTTTACTAAATATTCCTGGAAAAATGACTAATATAACCGTGAAACTGACGGTATATTTGTAATCTTAGTTAGAAGTCCAAATATTTCATTTCCTGTTCAATGTTTCAATCTTCCAGGAAACAGATTCTGGATATATTACTTGATTAGACGTAATCACTATTTATCATTGTCTATCATTGTTGCTTGTTATTATTACTTGAGTTGATGGCTAAATTGCACTTACTTTGACGGCTTTAGAGGAATAGAATGTGGGGGAAATTGTTCATTTGCAGTTTTTCTACAAGACACACATCTATCTAACATGGGAAAATTGAAAATTAAAAATTAATTTAAAGAATTTAATTAAAAAGTTCAAATGTACTTACAGGTTTTCGGAGATCGTAAAAAACGAAAATAAATCAATTCAAAATGTTTTTGTTAAATTGTTTTTAGATACACACACACGCACACAATACATAAAATAATTCAAATCTGAATTTCGAATAAGATCTAGTCGTGTTTTTTGAAAAATTATTCATAAAATAATTCGATAATAAACAACAAATTTGCAATGGTTCGCTTTACTAATAAAAATGGCGGGGTTGTTTTTGTTTTAAAAACTGTTTACTTAATTTCAATGTAACAAAAAATTACAAGCGCCACCTGTGGTACTAATAGGAACTTATATTGAAGAGAGAGGATAAAAGTAGAGTGAGAAACATAGATAAATTCCGGAGCAGGTAGAAACTTAAAGTCACCAACAGTGACTTTAAGAAACTTGGTTTGTGGCGCCATCTGAAAGTTCTTGTGCATTTATACCACGTGACTGACGGACTCCCCCACCCATATAACTGACAGGGGCCTGTATATTCCCTATTCACGATTCAATTGCGAAATTTTGAAATGACAGTTTAGAAGGTTATCCAACATAATTTTAAATGTGTAGCAAAATTTATAACGGTAGTTTATAAAGGCAGAATGATATCTACTGTTGGTATCACTGAAGGCATAAAATCCTACGCGTTTGTTTACATTCTTTTGTCATTTTTGAAACATAATCTCAGAATCAAGGACTGTTAGATTTTTTAGCGCTTCGCTTATAACAGGCCTGCCCATTTGTCTTCGTTCATTTTCCCGAGAAAAATGCGAACTTTGGCCGCATTGGCGCTAGTTATCGGAATATAAAACGGCATAGTTAGTTTTTCTGTCTTTATTTAGATACGCCATCTTTGGTTGCTTTGTTTGTTCGTTTTTGGCGGGAAATCTGTTACCAATCACAATTCAAGATTCGTTCAGGTATTGGCGCCACAGTGGCGAAAGTTGGCGTTTCATCAAGAAAGTTCTTCTTATGGAGTTCTCGCCAAATGGGCAGGCCTGTTATAAGCGAAGCGCTAAAAAATCTAGCAGGCCTTGCTCAGAATATTTGTTTTCAAGCGGTTTTTTTGAGCGGGTTTTGTGTTTCGGTTAGCGCTCTTTTATTATATAAATGTTTTCAAATAATATAAATTTTAATTTTTCCACAAAAAAGAAATGTATGTTCCCTCGACAATTCAATCCATATGATTTGAATTTTTCCATGTTTTTGTTGGGACTACCGTACTACTTTTTACTCTGCGCTCAAATAACAGTTCTCTCGTTCTGTCAAAATTTCGCAATTGAATCGTGAATCGAGTTTATAAGAAAGTTGAACTGAAAAGGCTGTGTGTGGAATCACTGATTAGTGAACAGAGTTTTGGTTGACGAGGTGCTGGTTCCTCCTTGAATTTTTCGGTGATTGTGAGATAACCACGGTTCTCGATTCCCAATTTTGATTTTTATAATAAATTAGTGTTTTTTTTTTTAACTTTTACTCGTGCATTAATTGTCGACTTCTGACACTTATTTTTAATATACTATTCTAATTCATGATTAACTATCCGGACTGTGTCGGGGAAGTTATTTGGCCGATTTTTAGATTCGGCCACTTTCAAATTTTTTTTACATGGCAATGCAATATTGTGGCAATATCGCATATTGCTCCGCTCGTGCCGCAACGTGTTCACACTCGTTCTGCAACGATTAACTTTCTGACCTTATATTGTAATATAATATATTCAATATGTATGTATATGACAGTAGCAAATTGAAAGCGTTTTCCAAATCTGCAAAAAAATTTCTGATCGCATTGTTAGTTTCCCGAAAAATTAGACAAAGTTTAATGAAATGTATTTTATCTAATGCGGTCCCTAAGATTGT